>JAVXUO010002070.1:0-311565 GCA_033065855.1 Escallonia rubra
GGTCGAGGTCCGAATTTTGAGGTGCCTGATGCCTTGAATTTGCTGAGCGACGAGGTGCAACAGTGGAATACTTGGCAAGAAACGTATGGTAGCCTTGTATCGCTCAAGGACGACGGCACCAGTACTGAGGATTACCTGTGTGGTTTCTCAAGGTGACGCGCACGAGGGTGAATCGCCCTTCCCAAGTGAGGAAGACATCGTACGCGCCACGTGAGGTCTATGACCAGTTCTGGGCATTGAGCATTGTAAGTCAACTCTAGTGTTGTTTCAATATTTAATTTTGCACCTTCCCGACCATGCTTGAAATGATGACGGTGATTTTTTTATGCATTTTTTTAGGTTGACCAGGGCACTAAGGTGTTCAAGCAGTTTGACTGGTATGTCGCGCATGCGCCTGACAGTCTCAAGAGCTCCATTGAGAGGTACAAGACTGATCTTCACAACTTTAGTCTTGCGTACCGGGGTTACCAAGGGGAGCCGTCTAGTGGCTTGCCTCCTGACGCGTACGGCTCTCACCAGCCAGAGTCATGTGTGGGAGCCGTCTAGTGGCTTGCCTCCTGACGCGTACGGCTCTCAGCCCGAGAGTCAGGTGTGGGAGCCGTCTAGTGGCTTGCCTCCTGACGCGTACGGGTTTCAGCCCCAGAGTCAGGTGTGGGAGCCGTTTAGTCGCTTGCCTCCTGACACGTACGACTTTGTGCCCCAGAGTGAATTCTGGGAGCTGTCTAGTCGCTTGCCTCCTGACGCGTCTTTGCCCCAGAGGGAATTCTGGGAGCCGTCTAGTCGCTTGCCTCCTGACACGTACGACTCTCAGCGCCAGAGTCAGGTGACCCAAGTAGGAATCCAGGCCTCGCGCCCAAGCAACCGGTCGGATAAAGGACAAGCGACAAAGCCATTGAGGCGATGGAAGCGGGATTGGATCGACCGGCACTACTTCGGGCCTGAGCCTGTCGATTCAACAGACTTTCCTCTTGGAACATTGCTAGGTCACACGGATGTGAGAATGTTGGCACCGGAGACAGATATTTCAAATTTTGTCATGAACGCTTATATAGATCTGCTCCGGATTAGAGAGCTACGTTATAACAAGTGCGAAGATTTGAAGCTTAACATGTATCCCACTTATCTTGTCCCATTAATGGTGACCAGCATGAGGGAGTTCACAGAATCGAGGAGGCGAGGGGCAGGCATGGGTAAGTGGAAACCAGCTGGAAACTTGTTAGCTCTGTTGACCGCAGACTATCAATGTCACGCTGCTCATGCGAACCTTGTCATGATACCTTGCCATCATGAACACCACTGGTTCCTATTAGTTCTCTATCCAGCGAACAGAGCGGTCAACATATACGATAGCCTACGGGAGGACTCTCACTTTCGGTCGCTGGCACAGATATATAGCGAGTACATCACTGCAGTGGTTAGTTTTTATCGGTTCACCTTGGCTCATAGTATATTCTTATTGTAACATATATTGATGACCTTTTTTTATTGTTGGATGCAGACTACTATCTTCTCGCTAGCGTGCCGAGATTATTCGGGGGAATCCATCACCAGGAATTTGACGGTAGAGCCTTGGACGGTCGAGATGATACAGGACCGACCAAAGCAATATAACAGTCATGATTGCGGGATTTACGTCCTCAAGTACATGGACTACATTGCTCGGTCGGAGGTGCTCAAATATAAATGGTGGACTAGGAAGGCTGCCTTGACGTTTAGGTATAGGATAGCCTGGGAGCTGAAAAAGAATGAAGCTAGACGCCTTAATTACCATTATCCTAACTAGAGTGGCTAAGGTGCAATGAGCAAAGAACCCCTGAAAAAAATGTACATAATTTTTTTATTGTTGCTATGAATTTGGCGATACAGTGTGCACGAATATTAATACATTATAGGATTTTCAAAAAAATTATTTGTCTCGATTTTCGCCGAAATTCATATATATGGCCTACTAGCGTGCCTGAGGTGCAATGAGCAAAAAAGAAATGACAAAAAAAATTACGAGATTTTTCGGAAGCTATGAATTGGGCCCTAAAGTGTGCCCGAATAGGCCTTCCATAGGAAAACCCAAAAAATAACGTGTCTCGTATCTTGCCGAAATTCTTACGAATGGGCTAACTACCGTGCCTGAGGTGCAATGAACAAAAAAGAAATGACAAAAAAAATTACGAGATTTTTCGGAAGCTATGAATTGGGCCCTAAAGTGTGCCCGAATAGGCCTTCCATAGGAAAACCCAAAAAATAACGTGTCTCGTATCTTGCCGAAATTCTTACGAATGGGCTAACTAGCGTGCCTGAGGTGCAATGAACAAAAAAAAGTGACAAAAAAAATTACGAGATTTTTCGGAAGCTATGAATTGGGCCCTGAAGTGTGCCCGAATAGGCCTTCCATAGGAAAACCCAAAAAATAACGTGTCTCGTATCTTGCCGAAATTCTTACGAATGGGCTAACTAGCGTGCCTGAGGTGCAATGAACAAAAAAATTTACAAGATTGTTCAGAAGTATTGACGGCGCGAATAGTCCCTTCCAAAAATATCAATAATCCACAAACCAGATCAGAAATTAAAGATTCAACAAACCAAATCACAAATTTATGCTCATTATAAAAGTTATTCGTTATACAACTGAAACATTAACCCCAAAACTCTTCATCATCATCGTCCTCCTCGACCATACTGCCAGGTTCGAGACCTAACACTTTATAATGGTTTCTCTTGTCATGATCAGTCATCTTATTACACAACGCACACTTTCGCAATTTTTTTTGAGCCGTTGGTTTTTCAATCGGATTCTTCATGCGTATTTCTCGTTTTCGCCCTTTTGTTTGTGCAATAATTGGATCAAAAATGTCGTCCTCCTCACCTTGCATGCTAGTGCCGTCAATGACTGGCTGTTTGGCTCGATTGAATCTACCGGCTGGAGTCGTCCGAGTAGTCGGAGTGTCCCGTATTTCTGGATCAGCCATCCTAAACTCCACATGCTTAGCCTTATCCCGTGCGGCTGCTTCAACTTGATACCTGTACCCATCAAATGTTGACGCTGCATCCATTGATAAACCGTGCATGATGTTACAAAGGTGATTATATCGCAGCGTCTCAGATTGCTCGAAATCAACTGAAACATTGGGCACGTAAGGAATGTGACCGTGGACTCTATTGGCTTCCTTCGTCCACCGGGCCAAGATATACTGTGGAGGGATTTCACGAGCATTCTTGGAGCTCAAAACCCTCAACGCGTGTCGACAAAGTATACCTTTATGCTCAAACAATTGACAGTTGCAATTTACCAACCCGGTGTCCATACATTTAGCAACGGTAAAATGTCTTCTGTTCCTCGGAGTCGACGAAGAGCACGGATTGGCGAAATTCGTCACGTTTGTCAAAGCATAAACCTTGAGATCTCTGGTGGAATACTCGGGCAACTTTGTCATGCCATATTGATTAGACTTTAGTAGTTCATTCTGAAACTGTCTAAACATTTCCTTGGTATAGACTTGAGCCGCATGAACCTCCAAAGGTGAAAAGAGTAGTATGGCTCTTTCCCTGTAAACTGTAGCCGCGTCGGCTTCTCTCTCACGGTACAATTGCCTATCAACGGCTTTCTGCATCTCTAGTACGAACTCCACTATACTTGAAGACTGGCTTACGTACCCATCAAAGAATGAATTCATAGCTTCGCTTCTCGAGGTCGTGGTCATTCCGGCTGCAAAAAACTTCTTGGTGTAGGCACCGACCCACTGTGTCTTGATCGCATACAACGATTGTAACCAGGCATGATTGTGCAAATTGTAGTCATCCATTAACGTGGCCCACCTCTCCTCGAACACGTCTACCGTCAACGATTTCTTCACACATGTATTAAAGTCAGTCTTGAATTCCGGATGGTTTGCATATAGATTGTGAAGTCGTTCGGGATATTTGTTGCTTATGTGCCACGTGCACAGTCCATGGTGAGTATCTGGAAGGACCTTAGCGATTGCATTTTTCATTGCCAGATCTTGGTCGGTGATGATGGTCTTTGGAGGAATATGATACATTGCTTGAAGCCACGTTTCAAATAACCACGTAAATGACTCCTCCGTCTCATCCCTAAGCAGGGCAAAGCCAAACGAGATTGACTGATAGTGGTGGTTCACCCCGGTGAACGGAGCAAAAGGCATAGAGTACTTATTGGTGCGGTATGTGGTGTCAAACGTCACAACATCCCCAAAATTTTGGTAAGCAGCTCTAGAACGGGGGTCCAACCAAAATATAGTACTAATGCGGTTCTCATCATCCAGTTGGAGACTGTAGAAAAATCCAGAATTCTCACTCTGAAGGCACCTGAAGAGATCAAGTGTAGCTTGAGAATCACTCCTACCGAAAGACTCTCTCTTCTGAGCACGAAGTTCATTTCGAAGGTCTACTTCGTTGAAACTCAACCTGTCAATCCCCCCAGCCTGGCTTGAGAAAACCCCCATCATCTTAGAAGGTGGAATTTTAGCCCCGGCCATTGTAAAAATCAGTTGTCTGTGTGCCGCGCTAATTTCTCGGTGTTGATGAATTTGACCAATCTTACTGGGGGTCATCAACTGATGATTATGACTCAGATCTACTCCCGTCACAACCCAATGGTTTTCTCTTTTCCGGTGTACTGCATACACATGGGCCTTGCAGCCGGTACCCGAAAATGTGTCGCGTTTTCGTTGTCTTGTTGTCCCTTCGTCACTGATCGGAACGACCGGGGGTACATGCGGTGCCCCTCTATGACACTCAAATAGTCTTGCACAGATTTGATCTGTACTCACCCGTTTTCGACTCGTCTTAGTTCGAATACCGAAACCCATCGTTTTCGAATATGCTCTGTAGTATGCTTCAATTTCGTCCAGTGTTTGAAAAATTTGACCCAAGTAAGGTGGATCAGAACCTTCACAAAAATTGCTTCCTCCAGTTGCATCCATATTTATACTGAAATCTATAAAATAAAAATTATATCATTCTCAACAAGTCAAAGAATTAAGTAAAAGAAGAATAAAAATTATTTAAATGTAATTCAGTTACAGATTTGTATAATGTAAAATTACCAAAATAGCCCCCGATGAGCTGCCCCCTGGCATCAGAAAAACTGAATAGTTTTTTCAAACGACTTTTAAACACACCTCTCATCACAACTTTAAAATAACTTTTCGGGTGTCTCACACCCTTTCCTGAACTAAAAGTCATTCGGAAAATTTGTATAATGTAAAATAAGGAAAATAGCCCCCGATGAGCGGCAAATTACCGAAATGGCCCGGGGTTCATTATGACCCCAACGCCCAGCGAATCGGCTTCAAATCAGCCGTCGCTAGGGTTTGCTTACATTTACGGACTGGAAAGACATTCGAAAATGTTGACAGCGTGAAATTACCAAATTACCCCTCTCGGGCGGCGAATTACCAAAATGCACCTAGCATCGGGAAAAATCTCAAAAGTGCTTTAAGATGCTATTGTAAGGTTGCTGAGTTCATCCTTGATCTAGAAAGCATTTTAGGGATTTTTCGTCAAAAAATCCCGAACCGGTGTCCGGATCGAGCGCTTAAAAGCCCGTTCGGCAAAAAAATTGCTACCGGCTTCGGAATGGCCCGAATTCGTGGGGAGTAACCCTAGCCGCCTTCGCTAGGGTTTGCTTACATTTACGGACTGGAAAGACGTTCGAAAAAGTTGACAGCGTAAAATTACGAAAATACCCCTCTCGGGCGGCGAAATACCAAAATGCCCCCTGGCATCGGGAAAAATCTCAAAAGTGCTTTAAGACGCTATTCTAAGGATGCTGAGTTCATCCTTGATCTAGAAAGCATTTTAGGAAATTTTCGTCAAAAAATCCCGAACCGGTGTCCGGATCAAGCGCTTAAAAGTTGCATAGGCAAAAAATTGCTACCGGCTTTGGAATGGCCCGAATTCGTGGGGAATGGAATTTTCCAACATCCTTAGGGTTTGCTTACATTTACGGACAGTATTGACGCTCGTAAAAGATGACAGCGTGAAATTATGAAAATACCCCTCTCAGCGGCGAATTACCAAAATGCCCCCTGGCATCGGGAAAAATCTCAAACGTACATTAATGCGCTAGTCTAAGGTTTCTGAGTTCATCCTTGATCTAGAAAGCATTTTAGGGATTTTTCGTCAAAAAATCCCGAACCGGTGTCCGGATCGAGCGCTTAAAAGTTTCATAGGCAAAAAATTGCTACCGGCTTCGGAATGGCCCGAATTCGTGGGGAATGGAACTTCCCGCCTTCGCTAGGGTTTGCTTACATTTACGGACTGACCAGTCCAGCGAAAAAGTTGGCAGCATAAAATTACGAAAATGACCCTATCGGGCGACGAATTACCAAAATGCCCCCTGGCATCGGGAAAAATCTCAAAAGTGCTTTAAGACGCTTTTCTAAGGTTGCTGAGTTCATCCTTGATCTAAAAAGTATTTTAGGGATTTTTCGTCAAAAAATCCCAAACCGGTGTCCGGATCGAGCGCTTAAAAGCCCGTTCGGCAAAAAGTTGCTACCGGCTTCGGAATGGCCCGAATTCGTGGGGAATGGAACTTTCCAACATCCTTAGGGTTTGCTTACATTTATGGACTAAGCAGTCATTCAAAAAAGTTGAAAGGGGCAAAATTACGAAAATACCCCTATCGGGCGGCGAATTACCAAAATGCCCCCTGGCATCGGGAAAAATCTCAAAAGTGCTTTAAGACGCTTTTCTAAGGTTGCTGAGTTCATCCTTGATCTAAAAAGCATTTTAGGGATTTTTCGTCAAAAAATCCCGAACCGGTGTCCGGATCGAGCGCTTAAAAGCCCGTTCGGCAAAAAGTTGCTACCGGCTTCGGAATGGCCCGAATTCGTGGGGAATGCAACTTTCCAACGTCCTTAGGGGTTCCCTAAATTTATGGACTAAGCAGTCATTCAAAAAAGTTGAAAGGGGCAAAATTACGAAAATACCCCTATCGGGCGACGAATTACCAAAATGCCCCTGGCATCGGGAAAAATCTCAAAAGTGCTTTAAGATGCTTTTCTAAGGTTGCTGAGTTCATCCTTGATCTAGAAAGCATTTTAGGGATTTTTTGTCAAAAAATACAGAACCGGTGTCCGGTACGGGCGCTTAAAAGCGCGTTCGGGAAAAAGTTGCTATCGGCTTCGGAATGCCCCGAATTCATGGGGAATGGAACTTTCCAACATCCTTAGGGTTTGCTTACATTTATGGACTAAGCAGTCATTCAAAAAAGTTGAAAGGGGCAAAATTACGAAAATACCCCTATCGGGCGGCGAATTACCAAAATGCCCCCTGGCATCGGGAAAAATTTCAAAAGTGCTTTAAGACGCTATTCTAAGGTTGCTGAGTTCATCCTTGATCTAGAAAGCATTTTAGGGAATTTTCGTCAAAAAATCCCGAATCGGTGTCCGGATCGAGCGCTTAAAAGCCCGTTCGGCAAAAAATTGCTACCGGCTTCGGAATGGCCCGAATTCGTGGGGAATGGAACTTCCCGCCTTCGCTAGGGTTTGCTTACATTTACGGACTGAAAAGGCGCTCGAAAAAGTTGAAAGGGGCAAAATTACGAAAATACCCTTCTCCGGCGGCGAATAACCGAAATGCCCCCTGGCATCGGGAAAAATCTCAAAAGTGCTTTAAGACGCTATTCTAAGGTTGCTGAGTTCATCCTTGATCTAAAAAGCATTTTAGGAATTTTTCGTCAAAAAATTCCGAACCGGTGTCCGGATCGAGCGCTTAAAAGCCCGTTCGGCGAAAAATTGCTACCGGCTTCGGAATGGCCCGAATTCCTGGGGAATGGAACTTTCCAACATCCTAGGGTTCTCAAAAAAGTTTCGCGCGAAATCGCGCTAGCTTGATATTTTAAATTACACTGCGAAGTTACAAGGTTGCGCGTATCAGTTAACCCCTTTCCAGTATTTGGAAAAATCTGAAATTTTTACCTGATACAGATCTTTTAAAAATAACTAGGGTCTATTTTTTGTACTTTGGCAAAATCTAGCTCTAGATATTTTTTATAAATTCGTGAAAAATCATAATTTTGACGCCCTAAAAAATCGCTATTTTCGAATCTTTCGAATGTAATACCCCGATTTGTAAAAACGTAATTTTGACGCCCTAAACACGAATTTTAGACTATGGTAAGAACAATTTAAGCGTAACAACAATTTAAATTAACATTGAATTATAAGAAAATTCAAAATACTTACTTGTTTTGACTTGAAAAAAATGACGAAGAAATCCACCGATCTTCTTCTAGCGGTTATCCACCGATCTTCTAGCGTAAAAAAAATTTCGCTCGTATTGTTGTGGAGATTATGTATGTGAGATAGGGAGAATGATGAGAGTGTAAGAAATAATTCGGGGGAAGAGGGTTTTTATAGACAGAAAAGTGAGCCGTGGGAGGGGGGGGGGCAACTAATGTTTTGCCATGTGTCGAAGAGGGGTGTGGGCCAAGACATGGGAGGAAATTTTGGGAGGAGGAAAAGATGGGGTCTGCCGAAGGGGGGTGGGGGCCTAGGGAGGAAAAATGACAAGTGGGGAGGGGGGGGAAGAGGGGTGGGGGCCAGGGGGGAGGGGGGTTACTGCCGGGTGGAAATTCGGGTGAGGGGGGTGGGGGCCGGGGGGGGGAATCTGCCGAGCGGGGTGGGGGCCAAGGGAGGGGGTGGGGACACGTGGGGGGGGGGGAGAGAGATGGGGGCCACGGGGAGAGGGGTTACTGCCGGGGTAAAGGGTAAAGGGTAAAGGGCCAGGGTAATTGGCCTTGGGCCAATCGCATGAGTGTCCAAAGCCAATCGCCCGAAAGTCAAGCGATTGGCTTTGGGCCAATCGCGTGAGAATCATGCGATTGGCTTTGGGCCAATCGCTTGACTTTCGGGCGATTGGCTTTGGGCCAATCGCGCGACTCTCATGCGATTGGCCCAAGGCCAATCGCCCCTCCTTTTGGCCAGAAATGGCCCAGTCCAGCTAGCTTTTTTTTTTTTAATGCAATCGCTCGACTTTCTAGCGATTCAGTGGGAATTTTTTTTTTCCCACCGGTGGGTGTGTATCGAACCCCTATATATATATATATATATATATATATATATATACACACACACATTTTTCTTTATGCAAAACTCCACATATATGATCGTGGCTCTTTTAGAATTTAGTAGGGTGTTAGACGAAGGAATTAGAACAAGAAAAAAAATAGAAAAAATGAATCAGAAATGGAGAAAAACGAAATATGGGTATTATGTATTCTAGATAAGACGATTGCGCAGCGCGTAGGGGACTCTTAAGGTGGCTTTCGGCCATTTTTTTGGCCAAATTTTTTTAAAATCACAATGATATTCAATTTTAGGATTACTGAGAAATTTTCAAAAAATTTTGAAATCGTTTAATAGTATTTATATTTTGTGCAAGTTTGATATTTCAAAAGTCTGTTTGGACTATTTAAAATCATTATTTAATTATGACAACTTTTGTGTATTGTTTATATGTTTCTAAGATATTCCCTTAAGCACAATTAATATGCATTATTCATCAACATTTCAAAACTTGGAAGATTATATTTATTTGGTCATCAATCAAAGAGCCTCTTTTCCTAACCCCCAGTGGTCTTTTTTTTTTTCTAATAAAAGAGTGGCATACTTATATTTTTTATTAAACTCCAATGATCTCCATGCCACGGATCACCATACACTTGTTCAAGATCAAGCTTGAACGACCTTTGATCAAGCACTACTTCCTTCAACCTAATATCAAGAGAATCTGGTGGACTTTTCATTGAGAGAATCTGGGGAAGTTTTAACAATCAGGTCTTTTGGTCTTTTATCCTCAAGATATTAAAGATCGTCATATGACCTCTCTATTTCGTTAAGTGTAAGTCAATGTTTATATCATATCGTTTAACTTTGTTGTGTATGTTCGAGATACCCAACATTTTAGTCAAGGATGCAGCTTGGTTGGTGATGTTACTACTCCAAGGCAGAATTTTATCCTGATGAGTGATTATCATGATGAAGGACCGAGCAATCGTGCCTCTAGTCCGCTAGAAGTCTAAAATGAGGAAAAAAGAAAAAGGAAAGATTAGAGTTGGAATCATTTTGACTATAATTGGTGGCATTCAAAAAGCTCAATGTAAGTATTGTGAAAAATTATTTTCGTGTGGTAGTGGAAATGGACATCTTAAATAGGCATTACCCGACATGTGCACATAATCTAGGCCATGTCGATTCTACCCAAACGCAATTATCTTTTGATGGTAAGTTATTTATTTATAATTAGTAAGACCAAAGAGATGGTTTGCTGAATTCATTGTTCACGATGAACAAGCTTTTAATTTTGTTGATAATGATAAGAACTCTAGATATACAAAACGTACGTGCAAACTTTGTGTTGCCGAGGAAAGATGGTATGTTGCCACTTAGAGGTGCCACAAATGATGCAGTCTAAGTTGGCTTCCAAGTAGATAAAGTGGGAGACAGCAAGGATGGAGTAAGGGCTGAGAGCAAGGCTCCCCAGGCAGGTCGCGAGGGCTGGCAGCGCCGCGTCAGCAGGGAGACGACGAACAGGGGCGACAGTCAACAACCAACAGTCCACGTCAAGGGTGCAGCGCCAATGATCCAACGTCAGGAGGTGGAATGTCTTTCTCTCACTAGAAATCCAGAGAGAATGGGTTTTAGAGAGAGAAAGTGAAAATGCCAAATGAAAGAGAAGTCATTGAATAAGATCCTAAGTCCACTATATATAGACACAAATGCGCGCTTGTCATCAGCCGACACATGTCGTCCTCTGGGAGTGACACGTCATCGTCAGAGGTCCCACAGTATTGATTGTCCGTCGAATTTCCGGTCCCTGAGTTCGTGATGCCCTGCTCTTGCAGAGTCCCTCTGCCTGTCTGAGGAGACTGACCACACCGCGGTAGCATGGTCAGAGTAGCCCGTTGCCCCAACCTCCAGTCCAAGCCCTTACTGAATCCCACGAGATGCGTCAAGAGACGCGCGGAGATCCTGACAGCGGTGAAGGTTGCCCATGTAGTCAACTGCCAGGCGGACTAGGCGCGATGCCCTCCGAGGACCTGCTCCCCTCCCGGAGTGACCCGGGGGTCATTGCCCTGGCGGTGTCGATGATCGATGGCAACATGAGCGTACATGCTCACAGCTCGATACACAGAGTCCGTGGCGAGGGGTCCTCGTGCCGGAGCACTACGAGCGGAGCCCCTCGTGAGTCCGTCGGGTGATTGTGCCGGTGATGGCCTTAGGGTTGTGAGCCCATCCCTATTGCGAAGGCTGGAGCCTCCGATTGATTGTGACTGCGAGGGCCGGAGCCCGTCGGTTGATTGTGCCGGCGAGGGCCTTAGGGTTGTTGCGGCAACGATGTGCGGGCGACAACAGGCGTCATGCGACCACTGGTGATGAGTGAGCATTGCAGAATGCGTTGAGTGAGATGATAGTAGAGGCAAGTAGGTTCCCTCCGCCAAAGATAGGGGTGGCCGACCCCTTCCAATGAGGGTGGCCGACCACCTTCCAAGGAGGGTGGCCGACCCCCTTCTAAAGACGGTGGCTGACCCCCCTTCTCAGGGGTGTGGCCGACCCCCCTTCTCAGGGGTGTGGCCGACCCCCCTTCTTAGGGGTGTGGCCGACCCCCTTCTCAGGGGTGGCCAACCCCCTTCTCAGGGGGGTGGTCGACCCCCTTCTCAAGGGTATGGTCGACCCCCTTCTTAGGGGGGTGGCCGACCCCTTCTCAAGGGGATGACCGACCCCTCAGGGGAATCTACACTTTGAGTTTGATCGACGTCCTGATGCTCAAGGCACAGAACGCTTTGATCGACTAATGATGTTGAGAAATTTTGACTAACAAGCGGGTGACATGTTGTGTAATAGGGGTCCCTTAGAGGGCCCTAGGGTGCGGTCCAAATATGTTGTGAACATAAACCCCATGCGTGCGGGGTGCGCGGAAGGGAAACCCGAGGATGCTGCACACTACGGAGAGTGGGTCGAAGAATGTTCCACGACCAAAGCAAGGTACGCATGGTGTGGTAAATGAGTGTGGTGCTCGGGGGGCATGTAACATGATTGTGGCGCACGGGTGCAGTGACAACCGTCGCGAGACAATACTTAGTGCTGGGGCACATATCACGAGAACGGTGCATGAGAGCGGCGACGAGTGTCGCGGGACGATACTTGGTGCGGGGGGGCACATATCATGAGAATTGTGCATGAGAGCTGCGACGAGTGTCGCGGGACGATACTTGGTGCCGGGGGCACGTAGTGCGACAGAGAGCCAGGGGGATGGATGTGTCAGTGGCACAGCGCATGGGCACGACGGTGTGTGAGAATGCGGTGCACAGGCGCCGGTGACGAAGGTCGCGGAGATGGCGCAAGGGCGACGAGAGTCCCGGAGGTGTCATGCAGACGCGGGCGACAAAGGTCGCGGAGATGGTGTGGGGCAACGAGACTTGCGGAGGTGTCATGTGGATACGGGCGACGAAGGTCGCGGAGATGGTGCGCGGGCGACGAGAGTCGCGGAGGTGTCATGCGGACGCGGGCGACGAAGGTCGCGGAAATGGTGCGTGGGCGTGGCGACGAAGGTCGCAGAGACGAGAGTCGCAGAGCTAGCGCGCGGACGCGGGCGACGAAGGTCGTGAAAATGGCGCGCGGATGCGGGCGACGAAGGTGGCGGAGATGACACGCGGGCGACGAGAGTCGCAAAGCTGGCGTGTGTACGCGGGCGATGAAGGTCGCAGAGATGGTGGGCGGGCGACGAGGGTCGCGAAGATGGCACGCAGGCGCGGGCGACGAACGTCACGGAGATGGCGCGCGGCGACGAAGGTCGTGGGGATGACGCTCGGGCGCGGTGAGGAAGGTCGCAGAGATGGCGCGCGGTGACGAAGGTCGTCGAGATGACGCGCGGGCCCAAGGAGGAAGGTCGAGGAGATGGTGCGCGACCGCGAACGATGGTAGTCGGTCGTCAAGGTAGGTGGCCGACCCCCTTAAGGGGGAAGGTACACCAAGACTGTTTCATAAAGGGAAAATGCACGTGACTTAAGCATGCGTCGCTCTGACCGGCTTGTGAGCGTTGAAAAGTTGACCGTTGAATATGCCAAGGTGTCATGAGAATTGGGACCCCCAGTGGGCCTATAGGTGTAGCCAAGATAGGATGGGAACATAAGCCCCCTGCGTGTGGCGTGCGCGGAGGGGCAACCCGAGTGGGCGCCGCACGCATAAACACATAGCAAGATGTCGATGTTTTTTGGTCGGAGAGTTGTTGACATTGTCTTTGAATGACGAATGGGAAGAGTTTGTGGCTCGAGCGACGAGGAGAGAATGTCCGGGCGACAGGGGTCGCGAAGACGATGCCCGGGCGATGGCGACGAGCGTCGCGGAGATGTCACCCGGGCGATGGGCGACAAGTGTTGTCAAAATGGCTCACAGGCGCTGGCGATGAGGGTCGCGGAGACGGCGCCCGGGTGACGGCGACCACGGTCGCTGAGACGTCACCCGGGCGATGGGCAACGAACTACAACCGGTGTTGAACAAAGAGCAAGAGGGGTAGGTGGTTCGAGCTGCCTCGCGCACCACCTATGTACCAAGGACTGATGTTGGAGGATGTTGCGATGGTGGGTCCGACAAGGGTGTGGTGATGGGCACAGGCTAGCGGTCGATGCGAGTTTAGCCAGTTTTGCGAGAAAGAAACTAAGTATGGAAAAAAATTATGAAATGGGTGAGGGAGGAGCAACACGAAGGTTGGAGCGCGAGATGCGCGTCATGGCCTCACTACTTTTTTGTTAGCATTGCGAAATGATGGCGATGGTGTTTTGATGATGGTGAGGTTGTTCGGCCATCAAAGGGTGGACGTGGGTATGAAGGTGGCAGTGTTGGTGCGATGGGTAAGGACCGAAAAGAGTGGCCGAGGGTGTGGCCTTGAGTGAGGGTGGTCGAAGGTGGGTGAGCCGAAGGGTGGTGTGAGAGATGGTGGCTGTAGAGGGGTGGAGTGTGTGATGGCCGAAGAGGGGGGGTGAGGTGGTTGGGTCGGCCAAGGGGCGCGGTGGTTGTGAGTGTCGGCCATGTGGCTTGGTGGTGAGAATGGCCAAAATGACGAAGGGTATGGGCTGCCGCGCGCTGTCGGCGGGCTTACGGGGTCAGGGGGAGAGGAAAGAGAGAGGGGGGGTCGACGGGGTGGAGGGGTCGGCCAAGGGGGTCGGCGGGGAGAGTGGCCGAAACAACAAGAAAAAAAGCCGAAGGGGAAGAGGGGGTCCTCGGCCATGGCGCCGCAGGGGCTTGCGGGATCGGGGAAGAGGAAGAGAGAGGCCGAGGGGGGGTCGGCGGGGATGAAGGGTCGGCAGGGGGGGTCGGCGGGGAGAGTGGCCGAAGTAATAAAATGGCAAAGAGGAAGAGGGGTCGGCGGCGGCAATCGCCTGCCATGGCGCCGTAGGGGCTTGCGGGATCGGGGAAGAGGGAGAGAGAGGCTCCGGGGGGGGTCGGCGGGGATGAGGGGTCGGGGTAGCAGGGGGGTCGGCGGGGAGAGTGGCCGAAGTTTGAAGAAAAGAGGAGGAAGATGCCGGCGTCGGGGGCCATGGGCTGCCGCGAGTTGGTCGGCGGGGTAGGGGGTCGGGAGGAGGGAGCTCGGCGGGAGAAGATGCCGATGAGGGGATGCCGGCGGTGGCCAGGTGGGCAGGGAGGCTGAAGGGCCGGCGGCGGTGCAAGGCAGGTGCGGCGCAAGGAGAAGATGGAGGAGAATAGGGTTTTATGCGGGTTAGGGTTGCTGGGATACGGGTCGGATCGGTCGGGTAAACGGCAGGCGGGTTGACCCGATGGAGACTGATGGAAGAGAGGGAAAACGGGGCGGGTCGGGGCCCTCGCGGGTGGGTTCCCACCTAGATGCTGTTGAATTTTTGACTTTAAAAAAGAAAGTGAAATACGAAAAAAAAAATTTTGTTTTTTTTTTAAGCCTATAAAAGGAGCATGAGAGGGGAGGAAAAATTTTGATGAAGAATAATTTTGAAGTGAAAGGGAGAGAAAGAGGAAGGTCGGGATTGGATGAAAAATTTTGTAGAAAAAAAACCAAGTGTTGGAGAAAGCAACAGAGGGTGAAAAATTTTGTGAAATTTTTTCTAAGTGTAGAATGAGGATGAGAGGGTGATGATCCGACCACGAGCATATAGGGTACGAGGGAGGTTCGAAAAAAATCTAAGTGTTGAGAAATTTTCAAGTGTTGAGGATTTTGCTAAGTGTTGAGCTGGGGCAAGGGGACTGAGGTAAGCCGCGAGGAGTGATGACCCGACCGCAAAAAATGAAGAAATTTTTTATCAGTGTTGAAAAGTGAAGAGGGTGCCGAGTGAAGCCGCGGCGGTGATGACATGACCGCGAAAAATGAAGAAAATTTTCTAAGTGTTGAAAAGTGAAGAGGGTGCCGAGTGAAGCCGCGAGGGTGATGACCCGACCGCAAAAAATGAAGAAATTTTTCTAAGTGTTGAAAAGTGAAGAGGGTGCCGAGTGAAGCCGTGGGGTTGATGACCTGACCGCGAAAAATGAAGAAAATTTTCTAAGTTTTGAAAAGTGAAGAGGGTGCCGAGTGAAGCCGCGGCGGTGATGACATGACCGCGAAAAATGAAGAAAATTTTATAAGTGTTGAAAACTAAAGAGGGTGCCAAGTGAAGCCGCGATGGTGATGACCCGACCGTGAAAAATGAAGAAAATTTCTAAGTGTCGAAAAAGTGAAGAGGGTGCCGAGTGAAGCCGCGGGGGTGATGACATGACCGTGAAAAATGAAGAAATTTTTCTAAGTGTTGAAAATTGAAGAGGGTGCCGAGTGAAGCCGCGAGGGTGATGACCCGACCGTGAAAAATTAAGAAAATTTCTAAGTGTTGAAAAGTGAGAGGGTGACGAGTGAAGTCGCGGGGGTGGTGACCTGACCGCGAAAAATTAAGAAAATTTTCTAAGTCTGGAAGTGACAGCCTCTTGGATGGCTGGGTTAAGGTTGTGAATGGTAGTCCTTGTAGCCATGCGTTGCTGAGGCATGGTTGCTTGAGTGTAGCAGACTGCAACACGATGCTCACCTCCCCAGCAGAGTCGCCAAACGTTGCCGAGGAAAGAGGGTCTGTTGCCACGTCGAGGTGCCACACAGGATGCAGTCTGAGTTGGCTTCCAAGTAGACAAAGTGGGAGACAACAAGGATGGAGTAAGGGCTGAGAGCAAGGCTCCCAAGGCAGGTCGCGAGGGCTGGCAGCGCCGCGTCAGCAGGGAGACGACGAACAGGGGCGACAGTCAACAACCAACAGTCCACGTCAAGGGTGCAGCACCAATGATCCAACGTCAGGAGGTGGAATGTCTTTCTCTCACTAGAAATCCAGAGAGAATGGGTTTTAGAGAGAGAAAGTGGAAATGTCAAATGAGAGATAAGTCATTGAATATGATCCAAAGTCCACTATATATAGGCACAAATGCGCGCGTGTCATCAGCCGACACGTGTCGTCCTCCGGGAGTGACACGTCGCCGGAGGGGGTCCCACAATATTGATTGTCCGTCGAATTGCCGGTCCCCGAGTTCGTGTCGCCCTACCTTTGCAACATCTTTCTGCCTGTCTGAAGAGACTGACCACACCGCGGTAGCATGGTCAGAGTAGCCCGTTGCCCCAGCCTCCAGTCCAAGCCCTTACTGAATCCCACGAGATGCGTCAAGAGACGCGCGGAGATCCTGACAGCGGCGAGGGTTGCCCCTGTAGCCAACTGCCAGGCGGACTAGGCGCGATGCCCTCCGAGGACCTGCTCCCGTCCCGGAGTGACCCGGGGGTCATTGCCCTGGCGGTGTCGATGATCGATGGTAACATGAGCGTACATGCTCACAGCTCAATTTTTAGATTCCGTGGCGAGGGGTCCTCGTGCCGGAGCACTACTAGCGGAGCCCCCCGTGAGTCCGTCAGGTGATTGTGCCGGCGATGGCCTTAGGGTTGTGAGCCCATCCCCGTTGCGAAGGCCGGAGCCTCCGGTTGATTGTGCTGGCGAGGGCCGGAGCCCGTCAGTTGATTGAACCGGCGAGGGCCGGAGCCCGTCGATTGATTGAGCCGGCGAGGGCCGGAGCCTGTCGGTTGATTGAGCCGGCGAGGGCTTTAGGGTTGTTGCGGCAACGATGTGCTGGCGACAACAGGCGTCACGCGACCACTGGTGATGAGTGAGCATTGCAGAATGCGTTGAGTGAGATGATAGTAGCGGCAAGCAGGTTCCCTCCCCCAAAGACTGGGGTGGCCGACCCCCTCCTAAAGAGGGTGGCCGACCCCCCTTCTCAGGGATGTGGCCGACCCCCTTCTCAGGGGTGTGGCCGACCCCCTTCTCAGGGGGGTGGCCGACCCCCTTTTCAAGGGTGTGGCCGACCCCTTTCTTAGGGGGGTGGCCGACCCCCTTCTCAAGGGGGTGGCCGACCCCTCGGGGGGAATCTGCACTTTGAGTTTGATCGACGTCCTGATGCTCGAGGCACGAAGCGCTTTGACCGACTAATGATGTTGAGCAATTTTGACTGACAAGCGGGTGACGTGTCGTGCAATAGGGGTCCCTTAGCGGGCCCTGGGGTGCGGTCCGAATAGGTTGTGAACACTTTGTATAAAAAGGTTCATAGAAACATTTTAGGTCTTATGCACTTGGACATTATATTGCTATTAAATGACGCTTGATTGATTATTTTGATAAATTTGATGGTAGAGTTAGTCTTACTTTTGATATTTGAAAATCTCCTTTTACTTTAGTTAATTACACTTGTGTGACGGCCTATTGGATTGATTCTGATTGGCTAATAAACAACCAGAATCATTGCTTTTGAACTCTTTCCTTGTCCTCATTATGCTATTAACGTTGCTAATATTATAGTCCAAGTATGTAACACGTTTAAAATAAAGGAAAAGATTATGAGTATCAGTTTTGATAATGCTTCTAACAATATAGCTGCTGTTGAAGTCTTAACGACGAACCTTAGACCTATACTTGAATGTAAATTATTTTATGTTCCATGTGTTTGCCATAATTTAATTGGTCAAGATGGTTTAACTGTTGCAGGAGATATTCTTCACAAAATTAGGGGTATTACGGCGTATATTAATTGTTTGGGTCTGAGAATACAACAATTTAAAGTTGAGAAAATTGCGTAAAATACCCCTGTGGTTTGGGGTCATTGCAAAAAGACCCCTCTAGTTGCAAAAATTGCAAAAAGGCACCTAAGGTTGCAAAAGTCTTGCAATCGTCAAAAAAATCGTTAAAACTAGCGACATGTGATATTCACGCTCCTGAAGAGCGCGTTTGGTAGAAATTAACTTAACAAATGACCAAAATGCCCTTTCTATCTTCTTCTTCCCCAAATCCTAAGCCCTAAATCGCCGCAGCCCCCTCAAGCCCAAAACCTAGCCACCATTTTCCGGCGATAAAGTAAGAACATCAGGCAGTGAAGGAACACAATTTTCATGCATATGGGTTCTACCAAACTTAATCGAACCCTAATCAAACCGATTCGAACCCTAATCGCACAAATTCAGATTTAGGGTTTGATCTGAATTTGTGCAATTCGAGTAATGAATCAAATCAATATCTTGCGCCGCTGCGAACCCCATCGATCCATGCTTGCGCCGCCGCGAACCCGCCGTCGATCCAAGGTAGCTGGCCTTCGTGCATGTCCAGATCCAAGGATTTAGTGGAGAAGAAGAGAATCAGAGGAAAAGAGAAATGGAAAGGGCGTGCCCTTTTCATTTATATAGAAGGGCAATTTCGACATTTTTACTATTCTGTTACGGAAATTTTACGGTGCAACACCTTTGTAATCACAGGTGTTTTTATGCAATTTTTGTAACAAGAGGGGGCTTTTTGCAACTGACCCAAACCATAAGGGTATTTTACGCAATTTTCCCTTCAAAGTTTTGTGTGTTCAATATAGTTTGTCTCGTAGGAGATCACTTACAGATGTTGTGCATAGGTGGAACTCCACATACAAATGCTTCTACATGTTATGGTATACAAAAAAGTTTATATTCACTGCCTACTAACCATGTTCCCACAAGGCTTGCCAAGTCACAGCGAATGGCAGATGACTGCACACCTAATTGAATTTTTGGAGGTATTTTACACGTCTACCATTCTATTATCTGATATGTACTATCCCACGTCCCCTCTCACTATAGTAGAAATTCTAAAAATTGCTAACATTTTAGCTAAACTGAGATATATAGAAGCCTTTCAGGGTATAGTAGAACAGATGAACATTAAGTTTAATAAATATTAGGTGGAATTGGCTCTTGTTTTTGCTGTCGCCACTTGTTTGAATCCTAGCTTAAAGTTGCATGGCGCGGATATCTCAATAGTAGAAATATCTGAACAAATGTGCTACATGGAAGCCGCCACAACCAAGCTTATAAAGAAAGTGAGAAAGTCATTTAAAGATCTTTATAACTTATATCGAAATTCCGCTAATGTGCGCGGGCGAGCTACATCGTCGAGCAGTCAAATATATTATTGATCATACCTTAATGGCCTTGAACATCTAGTAGCAAAACAAACAACAGGGGAAAGTACTTCTAGTTCTATATGTTCGTCTTCTTTTTCCTCTTTTAATGCAATTGGCTTATATGCAAATATTAATCATTATTCTTCATTACCAATGGATGAACAGATAATTTTAATATGTTAACTTTTTGGCAACAAAATGCAAAAAATTATAAAAATTTATTCCAAATTGCTCGGGATGTACTACTAGTGCAAGCCTTTACAGTTGCTTCAAAGTCGGCATTTTCAGCGAGCGAGATGGTGTTTGATGATAGGATGAGTCATCTTAACCCTGAGTCACTTGAGTTATGTATATGTTGGAAGGATTATCTTGATGCAAAATACCGGGAGCAAGATAAACCAGTTAATAGGAAGTGCAACAATTTGAGCGTTGAAATTTTTTTAGATGATTAGGTTATTTCCTTTTCTCAAGTTTTTAGAATAAATTATTTCTCAAAATATAGTTTCCATTTTTGCCGTGGATTATTTTCAAACAAATTAAATGTATTTAAAGAAAACAATGCACATGACAATGTGGCTATTTACAAGCAAAATAGATATTTTTTCTCACTTTTTCTGGAAAATTATTTTATTATATATATATATATATATATATATATATATATATATATATATATATATGTGTGTGTGTGTGTGTGTGTGTTTGTGTGTGTAATTTCGACTGCTTGTTTATAAGCAGCCGGTCCAAAGCCCGGATAAAAGGAGGATGACCTATGAACAAATTTATCTTAAATTTAATTTTACCGCAAAACAAAAAAATAAATAAATAAATTCCTAGAAAGAGAGGCTCATCCTTCTCTCTAACTCAAAGGGCGGGAAAATTGAGAAAGGCTTGCTCAAATGCCGTCGATGGTGTCCTCGCAACGGTCATCTCGACTGTGCGGCCCCCTTTAAGAGCATACGATGCAGGAGACAGATAAACTAGGTCCTCGAAAAATTGAGCAAAACAATTTGAGTAAACAAAATTCTTCTCCAACACAACTTACGGTTGGATTAGGCATGGAGAACTACAGATATGTAAGTGATGTAAGGCCGACGACAATGGCAGATTCTAATTCTGATACAGATGAGGAGGTGGTGTTGAAAGAGATAATTGAGAAGCTGCAACAACAAAGTGCAGACATGTCGAAAGAGAATCAAGCCTTGCATATGTGCCTGGATAGAACAATTGAAGGTGATCACAAGACAAATGAGAAAATCTTGAATTTAGGGGGGTGGGGAGGCGGTTAGTGATAGATTGGGGAAGAACAAGAAATTCCACACTGCACAGAGTCATAATACCCACGTGGCATCCATGGTGGCAAATCAGATGCAGTGTAATTTTGAAAATGTACACGCGGGCAAAGAAGATGAATATTCGTCGTTGGTTTTGAACAAAGGGAATCAAACCAGGATGGAGGGAAACAAAGACAGAGATGTAAAGGTAAATCAAGGGAACTCATATGTGAATGTTGTGTGACCAAACCGAGATTTCTCTAAAGCCAATCAGTTGAACTGCGTGCCACCGCAGGAAATTTAGGGCAAGAAAGGTGTATGAAACCAAAAAGATAACCCTAGAGGGGGGGGGGGGGGGAATAGGGTTTTAAGACTACTTTAAAAATTAACAAACAACAAACCTCAATCTCAATAACTTAAATAAGCAAACAACCAATCTCAACACAAATGTAAAACGATAATGTAAAGAGAAAAGGGTTTAGAGATACTTGACAAGGAGATTTAAATGGTTCGGCTTGATATACCCTCAAGCCTACGTCCATCCTTTCAAGGAAGTCCCTTAAAAGGCCCTAGAATCCACTAGTATGATCTTCCTTACGGGTCAAGATTGAACCTCTTACAATCCCTTGATACTATGCCCACATCAAGAACAAGCTTTGACAAACCCAAAGCTCCAAAGCTTAACAACCCCAAGCTTTGATACAAAAACCTTTAGATGAAGAATTGTGTACAAGATTTCACTCTCAATAAGTAGATGAGTACAAGTTTAAGCACTAGAACAAGAGAGATGAGTGTATGATGACTTATGAAAGTGTATATCTCTCAAATGTAAGCTCACAATAAATGCTCTCTTGAAATGGATGAGAAATCAATGAAAAACAAGAGAGATTGAACAATTGCTTTGATCTTTGAGTATATGAAAGATAAGAGAGCTTTGAATGCAATTGATGAATCAAAACTAAGCCCAAAATGAGTATTTATAGAGTTGGGAATTAATATGACCGTTTGGAGTTAGGTAGGGCATTTATTGCACCAAACGGTAAATACAGTCGACTGTAATGCACCATTGCAGTCGACTGTAATCCCAAAGTAGCCGTTGGAAATTCAAATTTCCAACTTGCAGTCGACTGTAATAGGCTACTGGAAGTATTGCAGTCGACTGCATTCCAATGCAGTCGACTGTAATACCTCACTGCCCAACTTACAGTCGACTGCATTCCAATGCAGTCGACTGCATTCCAGAAAAATGCAGTTTCCTAGTTTTTAAAGAATGAAAAACTTTTATGCATGCAAGGGAAACCTATGGGCAAGTTCTAGGTATACAGTCATCGTAACGATCATCTCTCTACGTCTAGTTTACAAAGAAGGAAATAAAGCGTTGTAAAATTCAATCGACGAATTTCTTCTTTGATGCGTTCCGTTGAAAGTCTTTGACCGTGTTGCTCGTCTAATAATCCGTTTGCATGAGTATGAGATTGTTCTTATTGCTTCATCAACTCAATGCATGTTAGACAACATAAACATCAATGTTGGTTATCATCAAAACCAAATATAATCCTAGGTTAAATAATCGTAGGGTTAACAGTGTACAATACTCAGAAGAGGATGTGGCTGCTGAGATCAAGGAATGGGCATACACTTTCGTTACATATGTAATGGAGCAAGATCTCCCTTCCATGTCATGAAGGGGTTTTTCGGAAAGAAAGTGGAAACAATTTGGGCATTTTGAGCTAAATTTTGTTAAAATTGGAGTTTTCTTGGTCAAGTTTGTATCAGCGATGGCACAATAACAGGTATGTGAGCAAGGCCCCTTGTTTTTTGATAATAAGCCATTTATTACTAAACCATGGTCTCCTGATATATCTCTTGAGAAGGAAGGTTTGAGTTCAATACCTATGTTTCACATTTACATTTGAAAATAGTGAGCACCATTGGTCAACCATCCTCAGTAAAACATGCTCAATAAAATAGTGAGCATTTTAAAACATGCTCGGTAAATAGTGAGCACCATTGGTCAGCCATTATTTATGGATGCTATGACTGCATCAAAAGAAAGAGTCGGCTATGCCAGGGTATGTGTAGAGGTCAATTTGGACAAAATGCTCCCTGAAGTAGTTTCATTATGGGGACCAAATGGAGATATGATTGAACGGAGGATTGAATATGAATAAGTGCCAGTAAAATATTAGCATTGTAAGGTATTTGGCCGCATGAGTGCTAACTGTTATAGCAAACCAGTGCAGAAGCAAAGCTGGCAGTAGAAAAAAGAACAGAGTAAGCAAGTGATAAGTCAAAGAATCAGTACTAGACCTGTGGAGCAACTACACAGAGGTCATTCTTCAAGGGCTTCAACATCTGCTTTAGATAATGCAGTGCATGTAAGTAATCGTTTTCAAGTTATAGAATCTCTGATATGATGATAGATGTGGAACTAATGAGGATTGAGCATAAGAATGTGACTGGTACAAAAGATTATGCTAATCAGTCAGCCTGGGAAAATCAGAAAGGATTGGGAATGGATATAGCTGTTAGTGGCAGTGGACGAAAATCATGATGCAAACTATTGCAAGTTAGAATGTGAGGGGTCTGAATGACCCTGTCAGGCAGAGAGATGTCAAGAAAATATTGAAAATAAATAATGTGGAACAAGTAGGTTTAATGGAAACTAGGGTAAGAGGAGGCAATATTACTGCCATTATAAGAAAATGGGGACAAGACTGGGAATTTGATTACTCCCTAAATACAAAGGGAGTCTCTAGACTGTGGATGAGCTGGAATAAAATGAGGTTTAAAGTGAAAATGATTAATAAATCATCTCAACATCTCACTAGATATGTTACAGATGTGGAAGAATCATACAAATTCTTTGTGACAGTAGTATATGGCAACAAAAAAGGTGATAAAAAAAAAGCATTATGGGCCAAATTGGAAACATGTGCTGGTATAGGCTGACAACCTTGGAAAGTGGTTGGGGATTTTAATGTTGTCAGATTTTCATCTGAGAAAAATGGAGCGCTTGGCATTTATGTAAGGGATATCTCAGAGTTTAATAACTGCATTTTCAACTTTCAATTGGAGGATGTACACACCATTGGTTTATTCTATACCTGGTGCAATAAAAGGGATGAAGACTTGATAATGTGCAGAATTGACAAGGCACTGCAAAATGATGGCTGGATGGAAAGTTTTTCTAATACCATGGTAGAAGCAAGAGCACCTGGAGTATCTGATCATGCCATATTATTGACAAAAGTTAGTATGGAGCAATACAAGGGGAATAGGCCATTTAAGTTTTTAAATTTTTGGATGAAGCATCCTAGCTTTGCACATGGTTTAAAGACCCCGTGGAGAGAAACATGTAGTGGAGATGCATGTCGCCAATTGCAAGTAAAATTCAAAAAACTAAAGCCTTGGCTAGGAAGCTCAATACAATAACATTTATGACAGCTCAATATAATAACATTTCTGGCAGAACAAGTGCTAAGCTTAAGGAACTCCAGGACATTCAGCTGCAAATTTTGGGAAACCAGAGGATTGATTTGATTCAACAAAAAAAAGATGTGCAAAGACAATATTATGAAATGACATAGGCTGAAGAAGTTTTTTACTTCTAAAAAGCTAGAATTAAGAAGGTGAAACTGGAGGATTATAACACATCATACTTTCACAAGTATATGCAAGTGCACAGAGCCCAAAACAAGATTTCAGGAATACAAGATGAAAATTGGGTGCATATTACAAGTGCTAAGGAGGTCCATCAAGTGGTCGTAAGGCATTTTGCAAAATTCTTGGGTACACCAGTACGAGCTACACATTTGACTCAAACAAGGCTGGAAGAACTGATAAGTAGTAAAGTAGTAGAGCAAGACCAATGTATGTCAGCAGCTCCTCTGACAACTGAGAAAATTCAAATTGCCATGTTTTCACTCAAGATAGACAAGGCCCCAGGCCCTGATGGATTTACCTCTGAATTTTTTCAGGAAAACTGGGATGTGGTGAACAGGGATATGTGGGCTGCTATTATGGAATTTTCCAATAAGGGAAAGGGAGTGCAATTAAAACAACACTGAACTCACCTTAATACTTAAGACAGCATGCCCACAGACCATGAAGGATTTCAGGCCAATAGCCAGTTGCAATGTGTTCTACAGATGCATCTCAAAGGTATTACGTGACAGAATAAAGAAGGTATTGCCAGGACTAATAAGTAAGAGGCAATCAACCTTTGTAGCAGGGAGGAATATTGCTTATAACATCTTGCTTATGCAAGAACCGGTAAAAAACTACCATAAGGCTGGGGGCAAACCAAGATGTGTCATGAACATTGATCTATAGAAGGCATATGACTCTGAGTCATGCAGGTAATGCTTTTCCCACAAAAGCTCATTGACTGGATAATGAAGTGTGTGAACACTGTCAGGTTCTCAATCAATCTAAATGGGTGCATGGAAGGATATTTTGCAAGAGCTAAGGGCCTAAGACAAGGGGATCATGTATCCCCATACCCATTTTTGTTGGTTATCGAAACTTTTTCAAGCATCATGAACCATTATGCAACTCAATTTGAGTTTCTATATCACCTTAAATGCAAAGAGTTACATATCAACCACTTGTGCTTTGTAGATGACATGTTTTTGCTAGCACAAGCTGATCATAGGACTTTGGAATTATTGAGACTGCACTTAATGAGATTGAGCAGCTGTCAGGGTGGCTCCTAATATAAGTAAAAGTGCAATTTTCATGGCTGGGGTATAAGAGCAGACTGCAATATTACTGTATAGTATTATTGGTATTTCTCTTGGCTCATTCCCAGCTACATACCTTGGGGTCCCCCTTATTTCTACAAAATTGAAGTACAAAGACTGTAAGGTGCTTGTTGACAGAGTGACAAATACGATCTCAAGTTGGACAACAAAGTTCTTGTGTTATGCTGGAAGAATCCAGCTAGCAACCTCAGTACTGCTAAGTATGCAAGTGTATTGATGCATTATTTTGTCCTACCAAAAAAGATCATCAAGCAAATTGAAGGAAAAATTAGATCATTCATTTGGCATGGACAAGATGTAAAGTGCAGTGGTGCTAAGATGGCTTGGACTGAACTATGCCTACCAAAAAAGGAAGGGGGGTTGGTGCTAAAGAGATTAGATGAATGGAATAAGGCTGCTATATGCAAACACTTATGGGATTTGGCTCACAAAAATGATTCATTGTGGGTGAAATGGTGCCATATGTATATAATAAAAAATAGGCACATTTAAACCACCTACTATATTATTATCGACTTAGTGTAAGATACTCAAACTCGGGAGGCAGATGCAGGCCATATGTACTTATAAAATTGAGGATGGGAGAAGTACATGGTTGTGGATGGACAGATCGCTACATGGAGAGAGCATAATAAATAAATATGGTTCAAGACTGATATATGACTCAAGTATGCCAAGGGATGCTAGAGTATCTAATATACTGGAGGGTGGAAGATGGAGACTACCCCCTAGCAGGTGACAAGCACTAAGGGATGTGAACAACTCAATCAATTTACAATACAACCAGAAAATGTATAGGATAGAGTAATATGGGATCTGACCTCAAGTGGGAAATTCACTATCAATAGTGCATGGAATTTGATGAGAACTAAAGCACAGGTAGTACCTTGGTCAAAATTACTGTGGTTTAGTGGACATATTCTCAAATGTTCCTTTATATGCTGGATACTATGTAAAAAGGGAATGAGGACTAAAGATAGACTGAAGAAATGGACCTTGGTTAAGGATGATATACGCAGCTTATGTGCTATGTAGCTGGAGACATGTGATCATTTGTTTATCCAATGTCAGTATGCACAAGCAATATGCAGGATGGTATGTGGTAGAGTTGGAATTGCGGTCCCTTCTGATGGATGGAATCAATGCCTACAAAAGATGTCTACAGAGTGCAGAGGCAAGAGTTTCAGGGCAAAACTTAGGAAGCTAGCAATCACAGTCATAGTTTATGGAATGTGGAGAGAAAGATATGCAAGAGTTTTTTAGCACAAACATGCACCTCTAGAAGAGTGCTTTTATATGATACTAAAATGGATACAATATAGGGTGTTGAGTTGGGAGCATGTTGTAGATACTACTCAAAACAGAGGCCTGTGTACAACTTCGGAAGTTGACCAACAACTACTGGAAATGAAGCCTAGAGGATAGACTGCAAATGCAAGATAAAGGGAAACTGAAATTGTTTTGTATAAACCTTGTAAACAAAAGATAGGAAATGTGTACACCCAACATGTAACATTACTATACACAATTTGTGAATACGTGGAATAAAAAGAATTTTAAAAAATTATTTTTTTATTTATGCACGGACCTGGCTCAAGCCTGGCCCTAAATGTTGGGCCAAGGGCTTGGACTTGGACCAGGCCCTGATATCCTTCAAGTGGCCCGGCCCAGGTCCCGACCAGGGTTCCTTACGGCCCACAGCTTGACCTGGCCCATTTCCACGCCAGGCTCTTCAGGCATCTGGGCCGGGTACGGGTAAAACCCGGGTATACCCATCGGGTACGGGTAAAACGGGTATACCCGCCGGGTACGGGTAAAACCCGGTCGGGTACGGGTAAAAACGGGTCGGATATAATTTACCCAAATTTTTTCGAGTAGGATTTTTCTGAAACCGTACCCTACCCTTATGGGTAAGGTATTACCCGCGGGTAATTTATTTATTTATTAACAGATAATCACTATTCTTTCTCTTATTTCTGATTACTAAAACAGCAATAACTTTCGATTTAATTTATTTTTACACAATTCACTTTGAAAATAATTGAATTTTTTGCTGTAGTTGGAGGTTCAGTACTTCTCAAATAAATCCTCAAACCAACACAAATCACTCCAAATCTCCAAACACAATAAGCACAATATCTAACACAAAACTTGAAAATCACCTACAAAATATTTCCTACCTCTAAGGTAATAAAATACTTAGATAAATAAAACAAACAAACACAAATAACACTGATCAAAGACGGTGGCGGCGGATCCATAGCGGATCTGATCGGAGACGGTGGCGGCAGATCTGACGGTGGAGCGTGATAGCTTGGTCGTTGATGGATCTGGCTAGTGGTGAGTAGAGATGTCAATGGGCCAGGCTTGGGCCGGCCCAGCAGGCCTCCAACGAAATCGGGCCAGAAGAAGTGAAAACCGGGTCGGGCCTGAAAACTGGTATACTTGGGCCCAGTCCAAGCCCTGGCCCTAGGCCCAATATTTTAGGGCCGGGCTTGGGCCGGCCCAGGCCCAAATTTTTTTCCCCCTATTCTTAACTCCTTGTTATTCACATTTATAAATTAAATGGTTGGAGACTTGGAGCAACATCAAAAGCCTTAATCGCCAAATCAAACTAGTGTAAGAGGTTCCCAACTGACGTTGTAGTACAGTTCACGTTACACAAGACGGGCACTAGCAGTTAAACATGAGTGACTCTCTCATTAGTTTGTCTACTTCCTCCTTTTCTATACACATCCTTATCTTTATTGTAAAACCATGACCACTACAAAGAGGTTGCAATCGTCGGAATCATTAACTCATATTAAAAATCTCAAAACATTATTATCTACAATATTAACATCATGTTTTTTTATTTTTCTGATCACTAACATTTTGTCTAGTCATCGAGCCATTGTCATTTGTCAGACGAAGCCTCTTTTCAAATCATGGCCGCAACTAGGATTTTAATTTGGCAAAACATATAGACAAGGGGAAGGGGAAGATATACTTGAACTCATTTTCATCATTAAATAAATGTTCCAGATTTTGCTACATGGCGCCAATAAAAGTTTATAGTTCATTCGTCCAGGAACGAATGGTTGTGGTGGTGCTTGGATTGGTGTTCGTGATGGCCGTGGTGGTGGTGCTTGACCTGGTGGTGGTGTTTTTCGTGATGATGATCAACGCCTGAATTTCTTTAGTAGTCCAGACATATTTGACGCTAAACTTTTTTACTAGATTGAAAAAATTAAACTAGAGCAGTAATAAGTAATTAGAAATAACAATTAAAAAGAATTGAAGAGTAACTAGGGAATAAGAGTAATTAGTAATTCAAAATTGGCTGGAGTTAGTAATTAAAAATAACTTTGTAATAGTAATTAATAAATACGAATTCACTAATTACTAATTAGTAAACAAAATAATTAGAGAGTAACAAATGAATAGGATGAATAGTTAGTAATTAGAATTTAACACGAGCAGTAATTAGTAAACATAAGTAGTAATTAGCAAAAGTACTAATTAATAAACAAGAGTAGTAATTGGAGAGAAAAATAGTAGCAAAGCTTGTAGAAATGTAGAATATTTAGATAAGAGAGAGTAAGAAGATTTGTGTGAAAAATTAGAAAGGAAGGGTGTGAATTTATAGATTTTTCAAAGTTCACAAAAGACCAAAATACCCTTAACAACTAGCCGTTTATAGTTGTTGGGGAGGGTAAAAGTGTAAAAAACCTTAAAAGATTTAAAAAAGTTAACTTGGACCAAAATACCCCCCAAACTTGCCGTTATATAGTTGTTGGGGAGGGGGGGTAAAAGTGAAATTTTTTGAATTAGTGGGGAATATAGCCGAGTTTGGGCCAATTTAGGGCCATCCGGGCCAAAACAAGGCCAATTTTGGGCATGTTTCGGGGCTAGGCTTTTTTCGGGCCGGGCCATTTTTTCTGAAATCTTGGCCTAGTCCAAGGCCCTAAAATTTCGGGCCTACATTGTTCATAACAGGGCCGGGCTTTTTTTGGGCCGGGTCGGGCTGGGCCGCGGGCCGCCCGGCCCGTTTGACATCTCTAGTGGTGAGAGAGAGCGACGGCGTGAGATAGAAGTGAATCTGACTGGTGGTGAGAGAGGGCGCCGTCGTGAAAGAGCGACGTCAACCGTCGTGCGAAGTCGACCATCGTGCACCGTCGACCGTTGTGAGAGAGAGAGAGCACCGTCGATTGTCGTGAGAGAGAGAGTCGCGAGAGAGTTCAGAGAAGGGAAAAAGCGGCGCACGAAAAGGTAAGAGAATAATGAATTAGTGAGAGGAAGAAACCCTAGCAGTGTTTATATAGTAAAAAATTATGGGTAGACGGGTAAACCGTATCCGACCCGAATTTACCCGAAAATTACGGGTCGGTTCGGGTACGGGTCCGTTTTTAGCGGGTCTTCAAAATAAGTACCCGTGCCCAGGTTTTTTGGCCGGGTACGGATGGACCCGCGGGTCCGGCCAGGTCTACCTCTAAGTGGTTGCGGGCCAACTCCTCACAATACTGGGTCAAATGGCTTACAACGGGTAGGTTGTTTTGGTCCTTAGATAGGCAAGATCTATTGGTTTAGTGGTCAACTAGCCATGCCGGGATAGAGTCGTATGACTCACTTTACCAAAACATCGGTCATAAAGCAGCATTCCACTCCTTAACAAGGGAGGAACCAAGTGTTCTTTGTTCAGTTCTAGTGACTGATCATTCGTAATCTTGTCCAGTTTCATTAGATGAATAGGCGCCGCAGGACCACATGAGACCCGGAAAAAACCGAACAGCTTCCATTTAGTTGCTATTTGATCATAAGTTGCTCATACTTCATTGCTTGGGCCCATTGCTTTACTTTCTAAAGTAAGGGCTTTTATTATCACTTGGCTTATCTGCTTCATATTCTTATGCTCAACTTCATTGTAATTGCTTATGTATACATTAGCAGGAGATTTTCTTTGATGCATTAGTTTGTTAGTAAAGGTGGTATCGTTACTTGCATGTATGCTTACTTGTTGGTTGCACTCCCAACACTTCAACATATTGCACATTGTGGTAACAGGAGCTCTGAAAGTGCCAAATTCCGCAGCTGCGTACATACAATCTGATATGGAACCAGTGCTTGTTCAGGTACAAGATGCAACTCTCATCTGATTTTGGCTTTATAAGAGCCAAAAGCTCGTTTGCTGTGTCATCAATGTGCTGAACGTGCTTCATAACCTTCATTCTACGACGGTCTTTGATCCCCCATCTCAAGTTTCATGACCCACTACGCTGGGAACTGTTAAATTCTTCAGATGGTAGGGTAGCTAACGCCAAGACTGTTGTGAAAAGCGTCCTATTGTTGGTTTTGCACTCCCATGATGTGCTGCACGAAGGCATACTCAGAAACCAAGGCCAAGTGATCACTGCCTAATTTCTGCATGCATACGAAAAGAAGTTGTTAGGAACACACGACGCATATCAACATGCAGCAGTCGCAATCTGTTAAAGCAAATGAGCAGTTCCTTTGACAAAATAATTATACACGTTTACAGGAAATCCTTTACGATTTGGTTCCGAAGTTCAAATGACGGAACACGGCGCATACAGAATGATCAGGAAGATATCAAGGTTGGTCTCTTTCCCATGTGTACGACACGAGAGCAAATTGGAAGCGGGCAGAAAGTTTTACGGTGACTTATGTGAAATCACAGGTTTGCAACATAAAAGATGAAAGGTTCAGGATGAAGATGAAGGGTTCAGGATAGTCACTTAATTTCTTTTGTGTTTATAGAAGTAACTAAGAATGACACTCTATCCCTAATGGCCTTACTAATAAAGGAATCATATAATTGATCGGCCTGTATATCATCTATCCTCTATCCACCGGTCTATTGTTCCCACATTCTGTCTTAAAGTACTTATGGCCGTGATCGTCAAAATTTATTCTCGTACCTTCAAACTCTACTCAAAACAACTACTAGATGTTGGAGATTCTTTATTTAACATAACCAGAGAAACCTCACCTTCACACCACAAAAAAGAACGGCAAAAGAGAGAGGATTAGTTATAGATGTCTATATCACTATTGTCCTTGATTTTCAAAGTTTTCATCGACTGATGTAGCAAAGTAGCCAGCAAAAAAAATAAAATGAAGCCTCTGGATTACAGGGTAGAAATAGTCATCACTACCAATTTTAATCACCACCCTTAGAAGTTTTCACCGCTTATATGACAATGTAGCCAGCAAAGACAGCTAATCATGAAGAAATAACTCGGGAAGAAGCCTGCAATTTTATTCGACTCCTCTTATTCTGAACTGAGAAAAAATCAGGATTTGTCATCATACACCTAGCCACTTTGCTTGCTTGGGTCGCTTGGGTTTCGTTATTCAAGTAAGAAATATCTAGCAAAAGATTGGCAATAACATCGAATAAGTCACATCTTGGACCCCTGTAAGTTTATTTAGTACCTCTAATCTGGAATAAAGGGAAGGGAGAAACCGGCATCAATACTGCTACTCTTTTTCTTTGGTAATCATCAATACTTCAATTGCAAATTGAGAGCACTATTTTGAGTTGCAGAAAGAGAGAAACCTTTGCTGAACCGAGATATTGCCAAAGGTATCCATGAGAAAAAGTTAAGTTTTACCTACTCCTTACCCTTTACCTCTTACCTATCAATAAGTTCATTCAGGCACACACGAGTGGAAAGAAAGTTGAAAGCACATTCCTTGTTATTTGGTCCGAGTCCGTTGATATACTTGTTCACTTCTCCTTTCCTTTTCCTTCCTTTTCTTTGTTGTTTTTTAGTGGATTGCTCTTCATGTAATCATATAGCTAGCAGCTATAAAACCGTGTCCCTCTATTGTTAGCAACCTTCAAAAAAGTTTTTATCTAATCTCCCACCCCCACCCCCCCCCGCCACCCCGGCAACAAGCAAAAGGGCTAAAGAGAAATGTATATTTTGGGAATTATAATCATCCGACGAAAGAAAAGCCTTCCAGTCTGCTGCATGATTAAACGCAAAAATCTTCATACCTTGCATGGAATACCACCTGTCTTTTGGAGAATATCAAGGGGAATAGTGTCCAGAACCCTTGTAGGTACAAGACCACCATTTGAGTACCTGCATCAAAATCACGGGGATGTCTTTAGCTATCATTATTAAAGCCACACCATTGTCACCACCAAGAATATGAGCCATATTGCCACTAACTCCTTACCACAGATAGTCAACAGTTCCGAGGAATTTTGACAGGTAGGAAGTGGCCAAAGGTTCACCGTGAGAACCCCTTGTTCTTGTAGATCCCTAAGAAATGCAGCAGAACAAATAAATAGAATACGGTGAATGGGAAGAATGAACTGCCTGTGGATGGGACACGAAATCTCAGCACCTTCAGCATGGCGTAGGAGCTATTTAGCTTCAAAGGGTGCACAACTACTCGGCACTCGGTGCTTCCAGTTGCAACTTTAATCTCTTCATCAGTCCAGCAATTATTTAAAGATCTGAAATGAAGTGCATCCATGCATATAATGTCTAAGTTTTTGATAAGGAAGAAAATTGTTTGACGAAGGAGACCGCATATATGCAAAAGTTAGGGCCTCTCTCTACCCTCCTAAGTTTTCCTTACTTACCCATTTTTGACTTCCTACTTTTTATTTTTATTTCTTTGGTATCTGTTATACAGTCTTGTTGGTTTGTGTTGTTTCTCAGATATAAAGTTAAGTAAAACGGAAGCTATAAAATGCAAAGGCTAAACTTCTGGTGCAACCCACGTCTCAGTAGATCATCAGGCATTACCACGTTGAAGCAAGGCATAAGACAACCATATGTTCCACTTTGATATGCCTTTAAAAAACAGAAAGAAATTGGCCGTGGTCAATTATTGTTTCTGAAAATGATTTGAGGAAACTAAAAACACAAAGGGGAGACAAGCATGTTTATACAATCTTATTGTAAACAACAGTGTCAACAGAAACAGAAAATGTAAAGGGCATAACCAGGATGAGAAGCAATCTTCAACAACTTACCATGGCATAGGCCCACTGAATGCAGTACTCATGCCACTTGGATAAGCCTTAAATAGGCATGAGTAACAATGTCATAAACTTACAGAAAAAGTTGTACAGATGACTTGTGACACCTTAAAGGTTTAGCTAAAAATGCGTCAAAATGGACCGTCCCACACTAGCACTCCTAGATCAGATTCATTTTTGTCTATCATGGTTTTTCAGGTCTAAGAAGAAAATGGTCCAATTCTTTCGGTACCAAGAGAACATTATAACGAAGGTAGAGCATACAGCAGATCCTAGCATTTACCAACTGCTATAGCCTCTAATAACTTAATGAACGTTTCAGAAACCAACATTCTCTCATGTAAAGAAAAAAACTTAAATGATGATATCTTCAACTAAGAGCGTCCTGCTAAAGCAATGAACAGTGTACCACATGCTTCTATTGTTGTACTACCCTTAACTAACAAACACATTTGATAATCGGCCTATCTTGCCAAATTGAAGCAAATAAATGAGAAGGATAGGAGCTAATCGTTATGCCTCGAGTGCTCATGAACTGTTCCTCCCAAAACCACTAGCACTCTTCAATTGACACATACAAGGTGTTATATTTGGCAGAATGAGATTGGTATGAAGATTTCTGATAGATCTGTATCTGCCAATAATCATGGCAAAGTTAATAAAACATGAAAAACCAATAAAGAAATGTGACCTCATATTGCCATCACTAATTCTGAAGGCATGCAATAATATGACACTAAGCCACGCCAAATCCACTTCCATAGTAACAGTAAACTTCAGTACCAAACATGATTTCCAGCCTGGTTATGGGTGTTAGATATTCATATTGGTAAAAGAAAGTTTCACATTTTCTTACCTGTCTACCCACTTGAGCAGATTACCACTTTCTCTGTTGACACCAAGAACTTGTGATGGACGGCAATTTTTCTGACCTGATAACTCCTTCCTGTTGTGTAGCATGATATTCAGCTGCAAGGAAAAAAAACCTCGCACATCCTTAAGAGATAACTTTGGAGATGAAGCCTTCAGTTGAGTCTTTGACCTAAAAACAGTGCATCTAGTGTTGGGACTGAAATTATGAGCTTTTACAAACAAGATTTTATTACCTTGGACGATGACAAGAACTCGTAAATTGCACTCTGCCATGGAGTAGACATTAGGTTAATGACACATCAAGAAGCATAATCCTGTGAAATGCAATGGAAAAGCAAATAGTTTAGAAAATCATACCTGAGGAGTGCTGTTATAATCACCACCAAGCAGAACAGGTATATTACCCCACTTTTCAGATAGGATATGTGCCCTTGATAATAGGGAACGAACCTGAACAGAAGAACTTAAAACTAAAGCTTAAAAGCATTAAGAACATCATGGTGCTCACTGGAAAGCGCAATCAAAACGGGCTGGAAAATGTTAAAGCATGATAGACATTGTTGGGCACATTCTCTGAAGCAAATTGTAACTTAGCATGGTATCAAAGATCTGGTTTCTCAATATTGTGCGTTCCCAAATCCATAATCAATCAGCATTTATGGACTTACTTGACCCAGTTTAACATCACCTCGGTTCGGGTTATAGAGCACATGAATGTTCCCAACCAGTATTCTTCTTGACTCAGCTTTACACATCTACCTGGATCAGATGAAGTAAGATATAGCAATGATACAAACGCTTACACGATACAGCACATCCAAGAGAATTTACAGTGGCATAGAAGTTTATATGCTTGACTTTAATAAGATGTAGATTCAGGAGTACAACTACGACCAACCATAGCCAATATGTTGCAGAAATAACTAATGACACCAAGAATTGTAAGCTAGTTACAGGAATGGTGTGGAAGTAGTCGGAAAAATGGAAGATACTGTTCTGTATATATCTCGGTTAAAATAGCTACCTCAAATACAGAGAGTTGAGCAACATTATCACCAAGACCATATTGCTTAAATTCAATGCTCTCGCCATCCAACAACCGAAATCTGACATATTCAAGTAAGCATATGCTCAATATAAACCAATGCAACATTTGACAAAAAGATAGAATGTAGTATAAAAGGTGGCTACAAAAATTCTTACTTATCGGCTTTCCAAAACATAGCACAACCATCAACAGCATCTCCGGTGCGCATCTATTAAAGTAAATGATCTACAACTCTTTAAACAACATAAAGCAAAGGTATAATGTCTCATGTATGAAAACTCAGGACAGTATAAACCTAAGAGAAATATCGACCTTATAAGAACCAAGATATCCCGCTTCCCTCATAGTCCTTGAAATGTCAAAATACTTGTCCACCTCCTAAGCAAATCCAAGCAATGCCTATAAGTTTCAATTTATGCTCAAAATATTTGATTACAGTACCATATTCTTATTTTGCTGTCACCCAGAAAAAAGAAAGGAGTAAGAAAATAGCGCCAGATTAAAGAGGAACCTAAACAGTTGCAACAGTCAAAATATAGAAAGGTATAGGCAAAAAATAAAAAAGAAACAGAAAAACTTACTTGTAAACAAACTATATCTGGCTTCCAGCCCATAAGTTCTTCGCATATAACCCTCTTGCGACGGTCCCACTTCATGTAAATTGAAGGCACATTGGGGTACAAGTCTCTGTGCTTAGAAGCATTTTTGTCCCCCAATATGTTATATGATACAACCGAAAATCTTTCTGCAGGGAGCAGAATGCAGAACGCTACATTAAGCTGTGCCAAATTCTGATACTATACATTATTCATCGATAAAATAAATCTCCATTATAACCAAAGATCAAGCAATCCTTTTATGGTTGGGTTCGGAATGCAAATGACCTAAGCCTCTCATGATCAGGCTCGACAATTGGCTTGTCTAGGGCTTGGCTTCTTAATATACGAACAGAACTTGATCCAAAAGTTAGGGCCTGTTTAACAACCGAGTTGAGCTTGAACATACTTGGTTATGAGCAAGCTCATGATCACACTCACTTAGATGCATATATGATATGTAAAACAGAATTCAATCCAATTCAAAGGAATCCTAAGACTAAAGCAAGAGGATGTAATCATAACATACCCAAACAACTATGAATCAGATGAATTTGGCTTATATGAGCAATGATGCCTAGATTTACGAGCAATCGTCTTGCACTGCTGCCTCTCAAACATACTGAACAATGATGCCTAAATTTTGAACTTAGTCAAAAGCTTCACAAAACCAAAATAAGGCAGGATCTCTCTAGCTCGATACTGGGCAGAGCTTAATACTTTTGCAAGCTTCACAAAACCAAAATAAGGCAGGATGTCTATAGCTCGATACTGGACAGAGCTTAATACCTTTGCAAGCTTCACAAAATCCAAAACAAGGCAGGATGTCTCTAGCTCGATACTGGGCGGAGCTTAAAATCTTGGCCAGAGATTACACAAACTATCAGGATTTCCAGGTTGATTGAGTGATTGTCTTTCGGATGCAAAGGTGTTGCAGAATTTACTTGAGAAAGAATAATTACACAACTTCTTATTAGAACTGAACATGGACTAGGGTATGATCAAATTAGAGGGCAATTGCGCAAGTACTTGATCGCGGTCCAACACCTACCATGAGACACATTTGAACATCATCATTATGATCATCATCAAAGCCTTTGTCACAATCTAGTTGGAGTCGGCTACACGAATCGAGTTTTCCATTTTCCCCATCACAGCACATATTCTTTGATAAATTCCTAGCAATCAAGTCTTTTCTGACTACTGCTCCCCAGGATATCCTCAGTCTATCTGTATCTCATGGTCCTCATCTAATCGTCTTGCCCCCATCAACTTGACACAAATCACTTCTCCTTAGTGGGGCATCTGAAGGCCTAAGTCGGATATGACCAAATTATCTCAAGCGGTGTTTCCTCATCTTTTCCTCTATTGGCATTAACAACCCCCCCTAACAACTTTCTTGCCAATATCCTCAATTATGGCGGACGTATTTAGTTGCAAGAAACTCCCTATATGGCAATGTTTGTCTTTGAGAACCACGCTTTTGCAATCCCAAGTTAGGAGCTTCATCGAAATTCATTCCAAGCTAACATGGGAACTGGATCCCATATGTCAAAACAGAGGCACATCAACAAGTAAGATAGTACCTTAAAATCAAGCCCTTTGTCAACTCCCTTGCCATAACAAATGCACGTAAAATTCAGAAATAATAGACAATGGTGCCAAATTAATATAATGAAAAAACCAAGGCTTTAGACGCGGGTAAATGCTTCTCACAGATAGTTGAAGCCTCTCTCACGTGCAAATGGAAGACTACTTTGGCAGCTATATATTCGTGAATCAAGTGTAGATTCAAGAGAGTTGCATGTCTCTAGAATCGATCGTGTATCCATCCCCAACCGGTCAAACATAAGTATGAAACAAGTTTTAGTTCAAAACTTCTGCTCAAGAGAAGATAGTGCATCCAGTACCAAACTTCCAACTATTTACCCCTTTATTTAGTTAGCAAGAAATGGATGTTCTTGAACCATACCAAATCGAGATTTATGAATAAATTGAACTAAAAGAGGGGCGAATCTTATCCACAAATTCTAGGAATATACATGAAACTAAGTTTTTAAAAAATGGTACCTTTTTGGTTTGAACCACTGTCTCGTTAAGTATTCATTGATTCATCTAGGTTTTAACAGACAAAGCCTTGAATTGATAACCACGTCAACAAGTTAAAAATGCATTTCATATAAATCTGTTTCAGAGATGAAATATTGAAGCCCGACATGTGGGAGCCTTGTATCTTGATCCTAACACTCTGAGTGCTCTAAAGATTTTAAAACCTTAAAAAATCCTGTAAGAAGCAGCCAAAATCATTGCCTAGTGAAGTATTCATCGATTCATTTAGGAATTTAATAAACAAAGCCTTGAATTAATAATTACGTCTACAAATAAAAAATACATCACAAACTATTCTTTTTCGGAGATGAAGTACTAAAGCCCGACACACTGTGGCCATGTGTCTTGATCCTAATACTCTGAGTGCTCTAAGGATTTTAAGACCTCAAAAACCTATGAGAAGCGGCCACACTTCCACTCCTAAGTGGTGAATCCATCAAGGGTGACCTTGCACACCCCAGCGCAAAGTTTATGGATTCATTAAGAGAACTAGATCTCAATCTCCACTTTAGCAAGATCATTAAGGTGAGTTTATCAAGAGCTATCCTACCAGCCCCAACCAAAATCCATTGATCTCTAGATTCATTAACAGAGGCAATCTTAACCTGTATCTCAAGTAAGAAATGCACATACATACTAGGGAGGGCAAAGTTATTTCATTAATGTGCATCACTAGTAGTTACATCACTTGTTTTTCCCATTTTAAAACCCAGTAGAATATCGACTGGGGTAGGGTATCCATGATGTACAACTTATAAATCAATAGGCTTTAAACCCATCCCCCTCGATGTCTCAGACACTAAGGCTCTGTTTGATTTTTCCAGTTTTGTAAACTAGAGAAAAAAAACGCGTTTGGCACACAGTTTTCATTTTTTTTTTCTTTCAGTTTTGAAAACAAGTTTTTAAAACAGGGTTATTTTTGAAAACTCCCATTTATGAGTTTTGGGTTTTCAGTTTTGGTTTTTATTTTGAGACCACCACCACCCTCCTCCCACCGCCACAGCCACCGCCCACGGCTGGTGGCCACCGCAACCCGCCTGCTGGCCACTGCCTCCCACCGACCTCTGCCGCCGACTACCGGCAGCCACCGGCCACCCCACGCCCCCACCACCACCACCGCAAACCACCACCGAAGAAAAAACTCAAAAATTTGGGTAATCAAACACCCATTTATTTTTGTAAAAACTAAACTGGTTTTGTTTTTTTGGAAACAGAAAACCAAAACTGGAAGTGATTTCAAACGCTACCTAAGTTTCTTCCCAAACCCTTTGACAAAGGATCCACCAAATACAAACTTGATTTCACATGTTGAATGGACATGATTCCATCACTTAGGATCATCCTCACATGATTGTGTTTTAGACGAACTAGTTTAGATTCATCAACGTAGCACTCGTTACATGCCAAAAGCAAATCTTAGTGGCTGGCATTGTCATTGCTACCTCGCGTCCCGCAGGACCGGCCACCAGTTTTACACACTGATGGTACGTTGAGGGAACAACTTTGTTGATATGAATCCACGGTCGGCCAAGTAAGAGATGAAATGCGGGCTCATTATCTATTACATGGAATGTAGTGTCGCGCCGGACGGTTCCGACCATGAGGTCGACGGTGATATGGCCGAGAGTTGCTTGAGGACCCTGCCCGAAGCCAATGATCTTGATTGGGTCACGTATGATCTTTCTCGCGGGGATACCAGCCCTTTGTAGAGTGACGAGGGGTATGATATTGACTGAGGCCCCGCAGTCTACCAAGGCACGACGGAAGCCCATGCCATTAATGGTACATTCCAGGAACAACGGCCGGTTATGATGTTCAACCGGCGGCAAGTCTTCGTCCGAGAAAAGCGATATAGTGGATGGGATGTGTCGTAGTTCGGCTTCAGTAGCGAAGCATTTGAGATCGAGGCCGGTGGTGACCTCGATCAGGCAGTTGGATAGATAGCTTTTGGCGGCGGGTGAAAACCCCATTTGATTAAAGAAACCTTTGATCTTCGTCATTTGCCCGAATGAGGATGTCGGCTGACTAGCTGAAGGTGCACAAGGTGTGACCGTGGGGATGGCCTCCGTAAAGGCTGCCGTGATGATAGGCTCGACTTGGTTAGTGATGGCCATGAGCACCTGATGCTCCCTGTTGTTGTTGCCATGCGAGGGATAATGGTGCCCACGGACATCATTGTTCTTTCGTAGTTTGAGGTCGCCTACAACGACCTTTCTTGCAAAAAATCTCTCGTAGCCCGATGCAATGCTTGAGGTGATGTCCGACGGCTCGGTGGTAGTAGGGGCAGTAATTGGGCTTGGCTTTATCCGCTTCGGTGATGTTGGTCCTCATCGGTGGCAATCGGAAGTTAGTGTCATGTTCTACCCAATTTGCCAGAAGGTCTTTCACTGTATTTAAGTCACATGGGTAGTCAGGGGCAGGCTCTCGCAGCCTTCGCTTGTTAGGGCGTCGGTCCCCTTCTTGGAACTGACGCTTGTAGCCACTGTAAATTTTTGTGGCTGTTGTTGTTGTTCCGAGTGTTGGATGCCTCTGCCGTGGCAAGGAGTGCATTCTGCGGGCGAGGCTTCCATGGCTTGACGGGACCGTCCGACTCGTAAGTGCGGTGGGCTGTCTCTTTGCGGTGACCCCATGACCTCAACTGCAAGTTCTCAATATGCACCCGGTATACATCACTCATGTTCTTGATGCATATTGGAACCAATGTCTCATCTTTGCTGAAGTCCGTACACTCGAGACACTTGAGATGGAAGCGGTGCACGTATTTGTTCAAGTCCTCCCCCGGATTCTAGCGAACGCTGGCAATATCAACAATAGTGACCCGTTCAGCTTCGTAATGGAACTTGTCCAAGAACAGTTGGACCATGTCACTCCATGAATGGACAGTTCCCGCAGGGATCTGGTGGTACCAAGTATAAGCCAAGCCTGTGAGGGACTTGTGAAACTCTCGCAACTTCAAACTGTCCCCCAAACCATACTGCTCCAACGAGCCTGCAAATCTTGTCAAGTGCTCACGGGCGTTGCCCTCACGTTCGTTGAAGAGCACAAAGGTTGGTTGCTTGTACTTGAGGGGGTAGGGTGTGATGGCTATGTCATTGGCGTACGGGGCATGGCATGTCAGCCTGGCTGAAGAGTCAGGTGCAGAGTTTTGTGACAGGCGGTGGATAAGTGCTTCCAAGTCTGATCGGGTGACGTAGTTGGGTGATGGTTCCTCGTGGCCAGCCAAGGGAAGGTGACTGGCTGGGGCGCCGCGAGCCCCCAAATGGGGCAACGTGGTGAGCGGGAGCAATGGAGGGTTGATACATGATAGGGGCTGGTGGTGGCAATTGTATATGGGCATAGGTGGGCGGGCGAGACATGTCCACCACCTGGCTGGTGGTTTGGTGTTGTTCTGTTGGGTAAGGGTTAGGCTCCATCTCAATAGAGTCGTGGGTTTCAGAGGAGCTTCGGGTTGGCATATGTTGGGGTACGACAACAGGGAGTATCTATTGCAACACCGGTCCGATGTCTGCTTGTGGTCTGCGGGATGGCACCGTAGAAGGAGGTGCGTCAGCTACAGGTGGTGAGGATGTCGCAAGTCCAAGGGTCTGGATGATCAAGGCGGCAGTGGTCGCGACACTTGGGCCTGAGCGGCGTCAAGAGCTGGCCCAGGTCCTGAAGGCTGGACTGGTGGAATGGATTGTTGCGAGGCCAACGCCTGTATGGATCTTTGCATTTCCATGATGGCGGCCATCAGAGTGGTTTGAGAGTCTTGCAGGGTTGGCTATGGTGGGAGTAAGCTAATGTATTGATTATGGCGCATGGGCGCGATGCCAACGGCATGAGACATGATTGATTGTGGCACATGGGCGCAGTGCCTATAGCACGAGAAATGATTTTGGCGCATGGGCGCGGCGACGAGGGTCGCTAAGTCGGCGTGTGACGGTGCGCGGCCGCGAGCGACAGTTGTCGTGGCGTCGGCAGTGACAACGGGCGACGTATGGTCGCGGGTGATGAGTGAACATTGCGGACCATAGTGTGTTTGAATGAGTTAAGCAAGCAAAGTGTCAAAAGCCCCCCGCGCTTGGGGTGGCCGACCCCCCCCCCCCATGTACGAGGTGGCCAACCCCCTGTAAAGGAGGTAGCCCCCCCCCCCCCCGTATGAACAAGGTGGCCGACCCCCCCTTAAAGGGAGGTGGTCGACCCCTTGAGGTTGGAGGTGCGCTAAGTCCATTTTGTATATTTTCTAAGGAAAGTGGAGCCAAAGTCGCTACGTTGGCGATAGAAATACTTTTAGTTACGCGAAAAGTCAATGAAAAATGAACGTGACTTGAGTGTGCGCATTTTGACCAGTTGATAGGGTTGAAAAATTGACCGTTGAATGTGTGACGTGTCACGCAAAATGGGACCCCAACTGGGCTTTTGGGTGCGACCAGAATGGGTTGGGAACAGGTAGTATACAGGTAATCCAAGGAAAGTCACTAGAATGCTGAATGATGAGTTTTGAGGTACAAGAAGGATACGATAAGCTATGGTCTGCATTAGGGTAGCTTCCCGACAGTTATTACGAGCTATAGCGGTGCCACTTAGCGCTGCTCCTACAACCACATCTATTGCTACTACTTTGTCATAACGTGCATGTTGAGGCATCTAAAGTTTGATCCTGGTAATTTTACCGGATTGGTTGATCTATATTTGTCACTTAAGCTCAAATGCATGAGTTATGTCCAATCTGTAATGTTTTTTCTTTATAGTCCTTATCAATTCGGCAAGAACATCCGAACTACGATGTGAAAAGCTTCGGACCTTCAAGCCATTTAGCATTGATATTTCCATTTCATTCATGAAGTGTAATTTGTTGCGTGTGACTAAGCATGCTATCGAAAACATACTTCCCTTTGATTAGAAAAAATTGTAAGTTAAGCTGGGTTAAAGTGGACCTTGGGATAGAATGGGTAAAATCTCGGTTTGGGCTTCAATCCAGTGGCGAACAATCTCCGGTGACTCGCTGGGCCTGAGGGGATTGCTCCACCGAGAGCTCAAAGAGCCACCAGTTGATGAGGAAGATGATGAGGTGGAATCAACGGGGCCCTTGATGCAGCAGAAGATGGTGGCGGGCTTGAAAGCTTTGAAGGGATTGACGACGGCAGCGAGGGGTGGGCGTGGGCTGAGCCAGCATGCTGGGTCCGTGCAGAAGCCCATTGAGTTTGAACAAGACGGGGGTGGAGTGAGGAAGGAGGAGCCGAAAGCCGAAAAGCCAACCATCCGAACTACCTGAAATGGGGTTCGCGGTCACTGTGGCTCCACCGCTGCAAGCCTCTGATTGAGGTTATTAGCCGTTGAATTGTTGGGCCCCACGTCATTTTATCACTGAATTTGAAAGGTGGGGGAACCAAAAAATTAAAGAATTTTGAAAAAAAAGTTGAGGACTGCAACCACGAGTTGTTAATTTATTTTCTAACCAATAGTCAAACTCGTGAGGTCATGATTTTTAAGCCAGGTATCAATTTCGGAAATAAATACCGTCTTGTCTTTATTAAAGTATTTAACTATAACATTACTTTACTCAAGAAAAAACACATGAACCTCTAGAAATTTATCAACTTTATAAATTTTCTTTTCAAGCCTTCTTGGTAGAGGATACAAAAGAATTTGTTTAATTCTTTGAGTCTACTTTTGTTTGTCTAAAAAATTAAACTTAGCACGATATATCATTGTACTTAGTACGTTATGACAAGTTTGGTATGTTTATCACCTTACTCTAAAACATATTTTCAAAGCATATATATATATATAATTACCTCAAAATATGTATTGCTTTCACAGATATTGAAATTGATTTGGCATTAGAACTAGTCAAAAAATTACACGTCTGACACATCCATTTCTATGAAATTTATCTTAAAAGTATACTCTCTGAGATTCGTGGATGAGGGCATAAAAACTAGTTTTGTAACCTAATACAGTGATCCACGTATTATCTGTCCGTCAAACTTAATACTATATGACAAGCTAACTTTGATATCACCGTTTCAGAGAAAAAAAGATAAATGTAAGCTACACACATTCATCAATTGATCTTTTCTTAACAAACAAATGCTTTCTTTTTTCCTTTTCCAATTTAAAATTTTCAAGCACCTTAACAAAATAATAATGAAAATCAACAGTTGAGATTAGAGTACTGAGGTGGGGTCCAGAGTCATGGGGTGGTGTGGTCTGCACAACACGGTAAAAAAGCTCCACGCGAACCCAAACCACTCGTGTGTTTCCATCTCATGAATCTCCTCTTTTCAATCATCAACACCAAAAAAAGAAACAAAATCAGAAAGAGTGGAGAATATACCCAGAGCCATACAATAAATACAATTACATCAAGCAGAAATTCCCACTATTGTGTGTGTGTGTGTGTGTGTGTGTCTCCACTGGTGCAGAGAGAGAGAGAGAGAGAGCCATGGACACTGCTATTTGCAGTCGGGTCCCTCTTTCCCCTAATCATGTCCTCCACCCCAAACCAGGTACCCCCCTCTCTCTCTGCATCTATGTATTAATATGCATGTACATGTCTATTTCTTCGCCTTCGTATGTTTGTTCATGGTCGTTAAAAGGTACACTCAAATTCTTTCTAAAACGTCCGGTATTTTCACAATATTGCACTTATTAGCTATTAATAAGGTCGTGGAACTAGGCGCTCCTGTATCAATATTTTTATGTGGTATTGATCATCTTAGCATTCATCTTCTTATGAATCCTAGAATTTGTGTTGTAATTGCAAATTTAGCTGTGATTAATAGATTGGAGATAGAATTTGCCTCGAGTACGACTCTTGTTTGAGAGTTACTATGCCTGATTTTTGTCTGCTAAGTTTGGTAGCTCAAGTTTAACTCAATACGTATGGTATCTATTGTTTGACTCTATATATATATATATATGAAATACTGGTAGTGATATATCTGAGTTGGTCAAAAAATCAAGTAGTGATTGCTAAGCTTGTCAGATGGTTGGCCCTGATATTACCCAGTTTGAGAAAGGCCGTTAAAGCAGTGGTGTGCGGGTTGCATGATTAAGTAGCATAGATGTAGACTCACGCACTCAAGCACCGTATGTTTCTGAACAAAGAAGTTTTCTTGGTAGAAAAACACTGTATGTAGACATATTTTTGTCTCGTTATCGAATTGGCAGCCTGCAATGAATTATTCGCCAACTTTGGTAGCTTGTTTCCGTGAGGATAACAAAGCATATAATTCAATTTTAATAGCATGACACCAGAATTGAAAAAAAGATACCACCAACCTAATCATGCTTTTCAATTTTTACCATAGGTATGTTACTAAACATGGTATACTTCCATTTCAATATCTCTAGAATTGGTTGTCGGAATTATCGAATTATAAAGTCTCAATTACCAGAACCATTGGGAGTTGGAGTTCAGCTTGTTGATCCACACAGCATGGGTATTTTGCCATTTTAGTCGGATTACTGACAAGAAGTGGTGTGTCAAATTTCAAGTATTCCTAGAGTAGCTTCATTAAAAAATATTTCGGTCATACGCTCGTCCAGAAGTCACAACGCACTCTCTTTTCTTCTGGTATGAAGACCAATACACAAAGTGTTACTTCAAAAGCCAACAACACTATTGTCTTATACTTCCATGTTTGCATCACAAACTTTCTTTACTTCATTTGTATCTTTGCGGTACTCTTCTTTCTCTCCTGTAGCTGTGAAGTTATTTCCGTTGGCCTGCCCAACTTTTAAGGATGAGGATGTTTTTTCATCTTCGCATGAAGTCCATGAAGTGAGATTGGAACTCTCAGCTTCCACTGTAGGTAATAGGCAGAATTATGTGGTGTGCATAGTTAGATGTTGAAGATCTGAGATGGAACATGGTGAAATGGACTGAATAGTGACTGGTGCTTCTCACACTTCAGCTGGTAATTCATGATTGTCTAAGTGGTCCGAACTGATCAGTTGGTTTGGAGCACCTAATGGATGTATAACTTTAGCAATTAGTCCTGCTAACATTTGCGCTTAGCGTTATAGTATACCTTCTTCGGGCACATGTCAGCACAAGAATAAACCTGTAAGTAGTATTGCTATCCTCCTGGCCTTTGAAGTTGTGTTTATGCACATTAATCTTTTACAACACTGTTTACAAGGTGTTGACCCTGTTTACAGTGTCGTGTTAATCATTGACAATGTAGTATAACTACTTACAGCGTCCTGCAATTTCTACTTAACATGTGACCAATGGCCACAACTTTGCATTTTGTGCTTACTATGAACTCTTTATAGGCGTTGAAGTTTAAATAGGAAATACTTATTGAAATAGATAAGTCTGATTTTCAGATGATTTGGAGCCTCTGAGTGCTGGTCTCATCTCCAGTATCAAGCTAAATTCGGTTAGTAACAGGAAAAATTTAATCTTGAAGTATATACAATTCTGGCAGTAGGTGCTTAAAGAATTCCCAGCAATCATGGGGATGTGTTCAATTCTGTAGATTTAAGGTTTAGGTGTAATGGACCTTTTGAGGTGGTTGTAGTTGCCTCCTAAACCAATTTCTCAAATTTATCCACCTGTTAGGTAATAGGCTGTTGCTTTTGTGGCTGATAGGAGCGGGGCGAAGCTAAAAAATGATTCTGCCACTAGAAGTGGCTTACACGCTGAACAGAATATTAGCTTACTACTTCCATCAGACTGTTCCATTATGCCAATGATTGTGTTTAAAATGTACTGGAGAGGTAAGGATCTTTCCAGCATAGGTGTAGATCAACTATTTACGTAATACTTTTGGAAGTTTATGAAATGAGAAACTAAAGCAGTTACGCACTTGTATGTGAATAATGTCTGAAAAGCGTATTCATTTCATGACGATTCCAATTTAAATGTGTTATACGCGTCAGAAGCTCTTTTCCCAAATTGTATACTTGATCTTCTTATCAAGTAAAGACTCTTGCTCCTTCATAATCCTGAACCAGCCCTTAAGAGTGACTGGCATCTGGATGATGATATGTGTTTCTCTATTCTGATTTCCCACTGATGGTGTACCCAATGGTGAAGATGAAAGCTTTTCTATTTATCAGGATGCAGATGAATGAACCCTTTTTTATTTTTAAGTTTGTTAAAATCTTACCATTGACCCCATAAACTTGGAAAAAGATATATCCACTGTGTTGAATACATTTATGCTTTGTCTGCATGAGGGTGGGCCTTGGGGAATAATAACGTTGTTGGGTTTGACACGGTAACCGTCTCTTGCGCATAGTGGGGGAAGGCTGCATAGATCAATAATCCCTAGACCCGACAGTGGTCAGAGCCTGGTGCAGCGGGGCAACCTTTTGTGGGCAATAAAGATAAACTTTGTTTTGTTATGTATATTGTAATGGTATCCCCCTTTATATTTCACTCTCCGCCCCCCCAACCCACCCCACCCCCAAACCCCACACTGTCACCACTTCCTCTCCATTTAGACTAGCTTAAGTCTGGCTGCTAATTCCTAATATGATTATGATTTTACACAGGAGAGAAATACACTCTTCACAAACAATGCACAAACCGGAGCATTTTAATGACTATGTCAGCCAGAGGACAAGGGAAGGGAGGAGGTGTTTTGGAGAAGCCAGTCATAGAGAGAACAACTCCTGGACGTGAATCTGAGTTTGACTTGAGGTATGTCTAGGAAAGTGGTGGCTTGCTTGCTTCCTTTTGTTGCATGTAAGTCTATCTCACTTTGCAAAAATAAGTGCCTTTATTGAAGAAAACAAAACATATATCGAATTAGTAGTTTTGAAATATTGAATTCTTGTAAAGATCATTTTAAGCTTTATATTATGTGAAGGAAAAAAAAATGCCTGTGGAAATCCAAGACCTATTTCTTATTCTAATAATTGACATGGTACCTCCGTACCAAATACCTAACGACAAGAAGTTAAAGAAAGAAATCACAACATTTTTATCTTTTTTTTTTTTATCTGCCAGTTGCTGCGACTGTTTCTCTACACCTTCAGATTGCCCCTTGATGAGGCTCGAGCTGTCACTTGATAAGGCTCACATGTTTTTGACGCTCTGAAATAAAGAGATGCATTTTACTGGTTACAGGTCACCAATTTGTTTGTTATCCTGTCTTAGGTTTGTAGGGATTTGTTTTTATCTCCTTGGTTCCAGAGTTTTCTCCTAGGGTTCAAGTTACTGGTGGATAAGTTTCATTTGCTAGATATTAAGATTCAGTTTGCTTCGCTAGTCTTTAGACCATTTTGGGGAAGTGGTACCGACGATTTGGGCAGGCTTGCTCTAAACCAAGAGGTTATTTTTAAGCAGAAATACAAGCAACACTTTATGTTTCTTCATAGGGTGGTGAATGCGCAAAGTAGAGGAACCAATTGTGCAGAAAAGTTACTGGAGAGAGGATTCTGCAGTTAGAGGTCGAAATCAATGCACTGCTGTGAATTTCCTACTCATTTGTACTTGAAGGATGAGTGGTGGAGGCCAGGCTTGATGAATCTCAGTTACTTTTGCCGGGTTGAAAGGTCGGAAGTGGTTGGAAAGGTCATTGATAAAGGAAAAAGTTGTCGGAGCTCTTGGACCTGCAACGGAGATGATTCATCTTGTCCTCGGGGTTTCTATTTTTCTCATATTACCAATCAAATTTGGAAAGTGAAGAAGATGGGAGAGATGAGAAAACAGATATCGTACACATTGTCGTAGGTAGTATGACAGGGAAAGGTAGGGAGTGTTTCAGCTGTAGTGGCAGTTTTCTGGGGTGAATTACTATGCATCCATTTCAAGGATCAAGTATAGTTTAGGGGTAGTAGATGAAATTAAAATGGCTTTTCTGTAGGATAGAAAGAGAGCACATTGTGTCATTCGTTAGCATAAAAGATTTAGTAATGGCTCTATGGATGTCAAACAATTTACTATGGGTTCAAGCAGGCCCAAGCAAATGGAGCTTCAAGGAATCGTATCAAGCTTACATGGAGATATTTTTTCAAGCATAACATTGTTGGTCTTTCATTTCAATTTTCACTGTACAAAAGGGCCAGGAGTTTTGCACAGACTAGGGTGTGTCTATCAACAAAAGTAAAAGAAACATAAAGAGTGAAGAATTATAAAAGGGCAAAGACTACTCATCGCAAAAGAAGGATAAGTCTTGCTGGCCTCATGGATTGTACTGCAGTAATATGAGCATAGTGCTCTGGCTATGTTTCTGCGTGGCCAACTGACCCCTTCCCCCGAGCTTGGTGAGGATCGGAAGCTAATACAGTGAGTTGATAATGGAAGCTAATACAGTGCAGCATAAATTGAGCCAATGCTATTAAGCTCTAATCTATCTCTCTAAAAAATGATCAATTCATATTTGTGGGTCGCCTATATCGACCCTAACCAAAATTAAGTTGATATTGTGTGTGATGCCAAATTCCTAAGAGCCATGGCTAATTTACTTATTAAAGTCCTACCGACAAACTTGAAAGAGCCTCTCTTGGGGCATTTATCTAGAAAAAGTCAATTGCTGTTAAATATCAAGTTGTGCGCCATCATAAATGTGCCTAGAAGGGAATGGCCATTACTATAGCCATTCATATTACAACTAAGTGGACATACAAGTGTTCTTTTGCATCATTAATTCATCAGCACCCAAAATGAAGCTGAGTGACTTTCTCCAGTTGTTGCTATTTCTTGCTGGCTTGAATAATGACACCTTTGCTCCATGTATCATTTTTTCCCCATTGACTAACTTTCCAGGCGCCTGGTACTTTGGTGGTTTACAAAGACATTAATAGAATTTCAATGTCCAGGAGCCGGAACCCTCTCATCATATTGATTCGTGAAATTTGTTGATTTACAAACTCAAACAATTTCTGAAATACTATGTTGCTAACTTATATTCGTAATATTTCCTATGCGCCGTTAGTTTATGTCGGTTCTCTTACTTCTATGGATTTTTATATGATCTAATGGCTTAAAGTACATGACGACCAACTTCAACTTCTTTTGTACTTCAGGAAATCAAAGAAAATGGCCCCACCTTATCGCGTGATGTTGCACAACGACAACTACAACAAGAGGGAGTATGTCGTTCAAGTGCTAATGAAGGTTATTCCTGGAATGACAGTGGACACTGCTGTTAATATTATGCAAGAGGCGCACTACAATGGCCTTGCCGTGGTGATTATCTGTGCTCAAGCAGATGCAGAAGAGCACTGCATGCAGCTGAGAGGCAACGGTCTTCTGAGCTCGATTGAGCCTGCAAGTGGAGGCTGTTGAGCACTTGGAGAACCATTTTGGCTCAAGTAACCATTGCCCATGGCATTTTAAGTACTAGGATTATTATGGTTATATATATAGATGAGAACAAACCATAAGAATCTTGAATGCCACTTTTCCTATAGATGAGAAACAACATTAGTACAAGTTACCACCTTTGTACAGTGAACTGTCATAGTGTGCGTCTTTTTATTGTTCATTGCCCGTGCTGCTATGCTGTCTTTGGATCCCTTCTTCTTCTTGTTATTGCATCAACCATAAACCTTCGCATCGTGCAGACCAGAGAAAAAATATGCTCTACCCGATTTTGCACCTTCGTAGTCACTAAAGGTGGACACCTTCTTGGTCGTCGACAGTTGCTCTCACGAGTCCCTAGTGCTTTGATGTCCGAGTTTGCAACTATCCTTTCCACAATTTGACCAAGGTTCCATCATCTGTTTTGGGTTATGGTTAGTTGAAAGCCATGGGTTTTAAGTTACATTCATCCCTCCCCTAAAGCTTCAAGGTTGAAATTTAACTTGCGAAGTTCGTTACTTACAAACAATATTGAATCCGTTTAACAAGTACCACCATTAACCTATGAGGCATTAGGTAGTTAAGAATAAGTTAGTAGCCAATTCTCTGAAAAAGACCAAGAGATAATCATGCACGGAGTAGATTCATGATTTTTTTATTTTTATTTTTTTATGTTTTTCCATAGATCATTAGGTTATTACAAGCCCCAAAAAGCCTTCTTTCGTTTGAAGTCTTTCCTTGTCAAACTCGCAAGGATAATTGACCATGCTTCCTTTTTCATTAATTGAGCTAATTTTTTTTAATTTTTTTGTAGAATAGGAGAATTGCATTAATAATTAAGATCACAAAGTTGTTTCAGGTCGCTCTAGGTCAGAGCTAACAGACATCAGATCACGATCTTCTCGTAATTCTGTATACATGACCGCAATGGTCGAAAATTAACAAATTACCTAATAAGACCCGTACACAATGCAATCAAGCTAAAGTAGAGCATGTCCTGCATATTAGCTCAACTTAAAGCAACATGTTAAGTTTAAAGGTGGTGCTTGAAGATAATCAGAATCTTATCTACGACATCAAGAAATGGATAACAAGTCAAGGAAGAAAAAGATGCCAAAAGCTACAAAAAAAAGGTCTAGATTAAGGATTTGGTACAACAAAGTTTCAAGAAAGCAAGAGAAGGTTCAAGAAGAGTTGCTTCAAGATGGAACTCTTGGATAACCATGTAGACATATTGTGCAAGATTATTATAGATGGAAACACAATTAATATGCTCAACATGGTGAAAACTAAAGAGTATTCTAAGCATTAATCCATAAGTTGCCAAAACATGAGTCAACTTTGAAGCTATATCTGCAATTCTGTAGGATGAATTAGAGAGAAAGCTGTATACCAACGGTAACATGCCTATGTTACCTTTCTAACGCAAAAATGGTGCATCAATCCAATATAGCTGAAGAGAGAAAGACCAAAGTATGAAAGGTTTGCCGGCTAGAAAGTTGATATCAGCTCCATAGGTTTCTACCAAACTTCCTACCTGAGTTGTTACCGGTAACCCAATAGAAGATGCCAGTTGTAGCCTATCCACAACTGGTGGCAACCGGTGAAAGAGCCGTTGGACACCAAAAGTTATATGTTTTAAAGGCAAGAATTACCATTTTAGTGCACTAGACAGGAGCTCCTGTTTAGGAGACAGGAGCTCCGATCTTCATAATCATCAAGCAGACTCATCAAAAACTGACGGAGTTGCTTACTGTCACGAGCATGAGAGTAGTGCACTAGACAAGATGTACACTGAGAGGGATGTATCTGCTTATCCCAAAGGATTGCTAACTGGCTGTAATAGTCTTGAATGGATTGACCAGGAACTTGTCGAAGACGATGGAGATCCAGATCAATCTGATACTGAGAGGCTAAGTCAGACACAGTGTTGGTTGCAGCCAAATAATCCCAAACTTCCTTTACAGTGTCAAACGGTCCAAACAGTTGGTTGATCTTCGGCAGAGAGGTGTTGGAGAACCAACTAATAATTTTTGAATTTTCTGTAACCCAATCAGCCTCTTTCTCCTCAAAAGCGGCATCGGTGGTAGAGGAAGCCTTGATACTGCCACTGACATAGACCCAAAGACGATGTCCCTGAAGAAAACGACGCATCTGTTGTGCCCAATGAAGATAGTTTGCATCATCAAGAATAAGTTGAATAGGACGCAAAATATCAGTACTATCTTTTTGGGCAGCCATGGAATTTTATTTATTTATTTATTATTATTATTATTTTTTTGGAACCTGGTCGGCTGAACTGGGAAGGAGCTGAACCTGATGCCCGCGCGTGTACGCGTAAGAAGCAGCAGATTAGCGCGAGGCGAGTGCGGCACGTGGGCGCGTTGGCACGTGTGAAGCGTGTTGTAGGAGAGATGCGTTGGCGCACTGTCTACGGTGACGCGTGGGGGGCATGCGGCAGTGTGAGAGCTTGAAATAAAGTGGAAGAATAATAAGAATGTACGGCGGCGTGGCGGCGATATATGACAGCAGCGTTGGTACTATGAGAAAAGGGTGGGGAGAGAGAAAAAAAGATCCCAGAAGGGCTCTGATACTAAGTTGAAACAGAAAATATCTGTATATTTCTGTATGTTTAAGAGTACATCGGAGGATTACAGTTGACCTAGCAATTAATACAATGAATAAATTAAGAATTGACAAGATACAACAAGATTGATATGACAGATTGATACGATCATGAGTAAATTAAGGAGATTCATTAATTTACGACGTTGACTCTAATAAAATCTAAGCATGCGAAAAATGTAGAATTACTTGGGCAACATTTTTAAATACCTTACATGATTTTGACATATCCATCCTCTCGTCTCTTTACACATACACACGTCAAGCATACGATGAAGAATCATTTAAAGAAGAGCTTTCATCATTTGTCATTCTTCATTGTAAAATCATTCAAAAGAGAGAGAGCAAGTCATTGTAGCAGGCTCTAATGTGTAAATTATTCCTTGAAGAATGTATCCAAATCCACTGGGCTGTAATTACTGGCTTGCGTTGGGAAGGCAAGCAGGTGGCTAAATGCCTAAGAACACCCTACGTTGACTTGTGTCATGATAAAGACAAGCATGGTAGCAAAGTGCCATTATAAGTTTCATAGGCTTGCCGAAGGGCCTTTAAATTTGGCGGATTGACAGTACTAAATGAGTACCGGATCTAGGAAAGCAAAGGGGGCGCACATCTGCAAGCGAGGTCGAATCGCAAGACCAAATCATCGTGTTCTTTGTGGTTTGCATTTTGCCACGAGTATTAGCACTTTATTTTTAAGCCAACAATGCATTTCATAATTAGATGAGAAATGGCCAAAGCAAAATGATGGCAAGGCTGGCAAATGTTTTGGAAAGCCATTTGTGATGGGAGATTTCTCTAATTCTTATAGATACTAAGGTGCAAGTGAGTTTAGAAAACTTTTCGATATATTAGATTTAGGTATGAAACACCCACTTTGGATTTGCGAGTCACACCACCGTTTATTCTGTTATATGACTTACAAATTAGCATGATTTATTTGTCGTTTTGCACCAGAAAGTTCATTTGATAAAACAATGATATTATGGCCAAACTTCATACGTAATATTTAGTCTGCTGAATAAAGTTTCTCTAATGCAGCAGAATGCCACTCAATTGGTTATGGCTGTTTGCAATGCCATCGATAGTGAAAAATACTCACTTTGAACGATTCAAGATTATCGATAGTGAAAAATGCTTTCACTTTGAAGAGTGTGAGACTTCGGTAGCGATATGTTTTTAGTTTGAAGATTGCAAGGCTATCAACAGTGAAAAAATATATTCGTTTAATACAGTCCAATGTTATTTTGATACTGGTACATGCAAAATGACGATGGTGCGGCTAAAGGCAATCTATGACTAATCAATAGTAAAAAACGCTTTCACTGTGAATGGAGCAAGGCTATTCATAGTTAACAAATGCCTTCCTTTGGAAAGATATTGTGAGGCCACAGTCCTAAATAACTTCTGATCATTTTATGAATTTTAAACACATTTAAATTTGATTGAAATACTATATTTGTGTTATATTAGTTGTCTAAATAAAATTAAGCCTATCTTATAATTTTTGCGATTTAGAATGCTAATAGATGTATTAACTGTTCTGTTTGGGGGGGTGGGGGGGGTGTGTGTGTATGTGTCTGTGCTGTTTGGAGGAGGGGGGGTGGGGGGGTGTTCATTTGTGTGTCTTATGTGTGTGGGGTTGAGGGAGTTTGTGTGTGACAGTGTGTGTGAGACGGAGAGAAAAAGAAGAGACTGAGCAGGAAAGAGAGAAGGAATAGGGGAAGAATAGTTGTGTTTGTGTATATGTATGTGCGCGTGTGAGTGAGTGGTCTTTTGTGTGTTGTTTGTGTGATAGTGTGTGAGACAGAGAGGGAAAGTTAAGAGAGAGACGGGGGAAGGGGGGAAGAGAGAGAAAATGGAAAGAGAGGAAGAAGACGATAAACAAATGGATATATCCTTAATTAAATGGACTTATCGGGGCAGCGGCAAGGATAATTTGATGGAGTGACCTGATTGAATCGAATTTCAGAATTTAGTGATCCAAATCGATATCCATTTACCAAAGTTGAATATTTCTAATAGAACAGTGGTCAACTGAGTAATTAACTCGAAAGAAAATATGATCAATTTTTTTGGAACAAAATGAGCATTAACTTTTATTATTATTTGTGAAAAGGAGATGATGATCGATTCAAATTTGGAAGGTATTTTTTCATGTGAAGAAACTTAGAGTGTGTTTGGAACCATAGAATTGACGGAATTTCATTTCAAATACTCAAATTTTGTATTTGGAACATTAAAGAAGGAATTGGAATTGGATTTCATGAGATTTGACTGGATTTGTTTCTATAGTGTGAAATCCGATGAAAAATGGTCGGATTTCATGGGATTTCGATTTACTTGAATTAAAAGTAATTATTTACCTATCTTACCATTTTTTCTGGATCTCTCTAACAATGAATCAACAACCACCATCTTCATTGCCGCTACCGCCACACCACTCTTACTACCGCCTTCGGCACCACTACTGCCACCACCACTACCACCGGCACCACTACTACCGCCATTACTACCACCACCACCACCACCACTATTGTCGCCACCACCACCACCACTGCCACCACCAAGCCGCCAGCATCACCACTACCATTGTCGCTACAACCACCGCTAACACTATCGCCACCGCCACCACCTCAGCCACCACTATAACCACCACCGCCGCCACCACTACCGTCACCGCCAACACCTCTAGTAGTGCCACAACTATCACTGTCGTTGTCACTACTGCCACTACATCCCCCACAACTACTGACACCGCCACTGCCACCACCGCCAGTACTGTCACAAACTACCACCGACACCGCCACTACTGCCACAATTACCACCGTCGCCACCACTACTGCCACCACCGCCACCACCGCTGTCGCCGCCACAGCCACCATAACCACCACTACTTTCACCACCACCACCACGGTCGACGCCACTACTGCCACCACCATAATCACCACTGCCACAATTATTGCCACCACTGCTACTGCCGCCACTACTGCCACCACTGCCACAATTATTGCCACCACTGCTACTGCCGCCACTACTGCCACCACTGCCGCCGCGACCACCACCATCACTACGGCCGCTGCCGCCGCCGCCACTATTGTCACCACCGCCACCACAGCTGCCACCGGCATCACTATTGGCATCAGTTGACTACCACCAGTTACACCTCAATACCACCACTACCATCACTTGACCACCCCACCACTTCCACTGTCAATGTTGCTATCCCCTTGCAGTGCTGCTGCCGCCACCACCACCACCATGTGGTGGCACTAGCACACTTGAAACCACTTATCGTAATTTATTTTTCATTGTAAGTCAAGGATATAATTGTCTAAAAATTTATTACATTTTCATTTCTTCTGTTCTCCAAACACAAAATTGGAATTCCGTGATTTGAATTCCCTTTCGTTCCAAATAAAAAAAATGAATTGAATGTCAAATCCAATTCCAAATCTGAAATCCAAAGCCTAAAAGAATTTGTTCCAAACGAACCGTTAGTTCAATGTGTTAATATTTTCGAGAGGGTAGTTACCCATTTACAACTAAGAGATGTTATTTTCTAAGTGATAGTAGTTATTTTCTAAATGGATTGTTTATATTTGTGTGGTAGTTATTTTTTATTGTAGGAAGACTCAAAGAAACACAACTCAACCCGTCGAAACAAAACATGACTTGATTTCAAGTCTTTTTTCTTTGCATTTGGATACTTTGCTATAAACCGTTAACAGTTCTCAGTTCCATTTCACTGTGTAAGCTCGTGCCATTAGTTCAAAAAATTTCTTTGTCTCTATTAGGGTGTCTTCTATTTTTCAATTTCGTTGTTTTGTTTTCAAAAAAGTTCTCGTCAAGAGGAACAAACAAACTCACTGATAAATTGAGAGTTTGCCCGCAAAACGCAAACAGTAATGAAAGAGATAAGGGATACACAACGGTCGAAATTAAGAGGGAGGAGAGAGAAATTTGAGCAAAGTTGAAAGAGAAGATTTCTTATAGCATAATGGGAAAATGAGGAGAGAGAAAAAAAGTTGGAAAGGGGAATAAAAGAAAAGCTGATGATAAATTGGGAAAAATATCAACAAAAGGAAAAATAACATGACTTGTTGAATTTCTTAAATATATTCTCCAGTATAGTCAAATTAAAGAGCTCGACAAGATGAGTCTAACGCAATTTGAATCAGCTCAAAATCGAACATCAGATGACGCACCACATGGCAGCACCGTAGCACCACGTGGTACAACCACCAGCTCTTCTCTTCTTATTTTTATCCGGTGTGCTTATGCTCTTTGAAGCCTATTTCAATAACCAATGAGAATCCATTCTCTTTAATAGTGTTAAAAGTAGCCAATCATATCCGTTAGTCTTGATTATCTTTGGTAAGCCTATAACACTTAATCACTCTCATCTTACGTGGGACAGTGAGTGTGGATGTGTGTGCGCGCGCTGGCGCTCGTTATTGTGTATGTTTTTGTGTGTGACTGTGTTGGTTGGGGGGGTTCTTTTGTGTGTGATGTGTTTGTGGGGTGAGAGAGTTTGTGTGTGACAGTGTGTGTGAGACGGAGAGGAAAAAAAGAGAGAGGGAAAGAGAGAAAGAAGAGGCGTGTTCGTGTATGTGTCTGTGCGTGTGTGAGTGAGTGGGTCTTTTGTGTGTTGTTTGTGTGGGGGTTGGGGGGTTTGTGTGTGACAGTGTGTGAGACAGATAGGGAAAGAAAAGAGAGAGACAGGGGAGAAAGAGAGAATATGGAAAGAAAGAAAGAAGACGGTAAAGAAACGGATATACCCTTGATTAAATGGACTTAACAAAGCGACGTCAATGATAATTTGACGGAGTGACCTGATTGAATCGAATTTCAGAATTTAGTGATCCAAATTAATATCTATTGATCAAAGTTAAATTTGCCTGATAGTATAGTGGTCAACCGAGTAGTTAACTCGAAAGAAAATATGATCAATTTTTTTAGAACAGAAGGAGTATTAACTTTTATTATTATTTGTGAGAAGGAGATGATGGATTCAAATCTGGAAGTTATTTTTTCATGTGAAGAAACTAAACTTAATTCAATGTGTTAATATTTTCGAGAGGGTAGTTACCCATTTACGATTAAGAGATGTTATTTTTTATGTGATAGTAGTTATTTTCTAAATGGATTGTTTATCTTTTTGTGGTAATTATTTTCTATTTTTGTTTGTACTATGAGTACTTGTAGGAAGACTCAAAGAAACACAACTCAACCCTCCAAAACAAAACATGACTTGATTTCAAGTCATTTTTCATTTTTTCTTTGCTTTGGGATACTTTGTTATTAACCGGTAACAGTTCTCATTTCCATTTCACTGTGCAAGCTCATGCCATTAGTTCAAAGATTTTCTGTGTCTCTATTGGACACGCAGTCTTCTATTTTTCAATTTAGTTGTTCTGTTTTCAGAAAAGTCCTCGTCAAGAGGAACAAACGAACTCACTGATAAATTGAGAGTTTGCTGCAAAACACAAACAGTAATGAAGGAGAGAAGGGATACACAAGGGTCGAAATTAAGAGGAGGGAGGAGAGAAATTTGAGCAAAGAGGAAAGAGAAGATTTCTTATAGCAGAATGGGAAAATGAGGAAGAGAAAGAAAGTTGGAAAGGGGAGTAAAAGAAAAACTGATGATAAATTAGGAAAACTATCAATTATTTTAATCCATCCCAAAAATAAAAGGAAAAATATCAATTATGCAACCCCCACCCGCCGGGGGGGACACCCTTATATCTCTATGCCTATCCAAACACCAGTGCCCATCAAACATGCACACACAAACCTGCGTACTACCCGCACATCACATCCACACCCCCACACATCGACGAATACCTTCAGCCCATCCCTCACACACCCCAGCAACCACCTTCGGCCAATCTCTCACTCACGCGCACAGACCCAACCACTCCCCATCATCACTGCTGTTGAACCCCACTTTTTGCCCGTCAACACCGTCACCTGCAATCGTTGTTGTCACCATCGACGTATGCCCCTTAACCCCCCACCCCGTCCAAAGGGTGGATGTCGTGGTAATGGGTTTCAACAATTGTGCGGTCTATGACGGTAGTAAGGGATCTAAAATGCAACAATGCTTGGTTTTTGGGAACTGCCATGGTAGGGGAGGAGACGATGGTTTTGTATTCAGCGGTTCATGTTATTCTAGGATGGTGGCGGGGTCTGTTATGGAGGTGGTGGTGGACTTTCGGATGTGCGGTGGTGGGGGAAGTGGCAGTGTTGGGTGGTCTATGATGTAATGGGTTGGTAGGATAACTTTATTTTTGTTATGAGGGGTATTACCGTCTTTTTATTAATTCTATTGACTCTGCGAACTGAAAACTAGAAGTGTAGCTTAGTATAATCTCAATAGATAGCAATAGCTGCGTATAATAAACGGAAACCTCAGGAGTGTGGAGTGTAATTATCCCATACAATTTCTATGCATTTTCTAGTTTCAAGTCATTCCAGTAGAGAGCAAATACACCTATCATGGTTCTCGTACATAAAAGCAGGTCACTGTCAACTCTAAACGCACAAATACTTGGCCGCAGAATCACAGGATGGACACAATAAAGATAAGTAGACAGTTAATCAGAATTAATTAGAGCATATTTACGGTGTGAAGGTCTATTAAGTAGCTGTCGCATGAATGATATAACGAATCTGGACTTCCCTCATGCAGTAGAATCAGATGAGGGCATGTTAGCAGCTTCAAAAGCCAAGTAAAACCTTTCTACCAGAATCTTAGGGTCACACAGAACCTGATCATCTACTCAGCAACATGGCAAGTTAAGGGCATTTTCTTTGAATATAAGCAGCCCCATGCTCTTCATACCTGTTATTAGCACACGTGGAATAGTGTAGTCAGAAACACGACCCAACTGGAAATATTTGTGAAGGATGGGGGAGAGGGAGAGGATCAGCACTTTAAGAAAGCTTATGCTTAAAATAATAATAACTCAATCGCTTACTGAAAGGCCAGGGCATAAAGTAAACTTACTCAGACTTGGAAAACCACATTTGCTGAAAGGAACCAAGAGATGCCAATATACTTCCTCCTATCCAAACACTGCACATAAATACATGAACAACGAGGGTCAAGCGAGGGTGGGGGAGGGGGGTGGGTGGGTGTTAAGCTACATTACATTTATCCAACTGAAGGAAAAGAGACAAGAAGAAATGAGGGGGGAGTATGATTGACTTTTAACCTACGTGGAAGCGGGAAGTGTACTTCTTGTTCAAAGTGAAACATTAATGGCTAAGCTCATAACCATTGGAGGATTTGCTAATTCCTCTTACTATACTACCTAGGGAGTCGGTCAAATAAGTACACTTCACTCTCCAAAGTTCTTTTTTTGGTCCATTTAGACCTGTCCCAAAGCATGATAACTACTAACAGAAACATCCTCACAGAAGTATGACTATTATATAACTTATGAATTGCTTTATATTGTATCACCCATAAGGAATTAATGGTGTGTTTGGATATGAGATTTTGAAATAGTGGGTATTTCTAAATGCCCTCATTTCGAAATCCCTTGATTTACAAATTCTATCATTTTGAAATATCTTGTTTGGAAGAAAGGAAGCAAAAGATTGTTAAAAAAGGTGGGAGGCAAGATTCCTAAAAAATAGGGAACTAGTTATTGTGGGTTTGCAAATTACTGATTGGAGTGGATTTGACAAATAACTAGTTCAAACTAGTGATTTGAACTGTGGATTTGGGGTCTCCATAGTTCAAATCATTCCGAAATTTCAAAAATTCCCTTTTGAACTATCCAAACAAGATATTTTGTCCAAGCGATTTACAAATACCCTACCAAAGTCAAATCCCCAGTTCAAATCCTATATCCAAACACACCCTAAAGGAAATTAACAATCCTACTCCACTGAACCAAACCACTCCATCCTGTCTCACATGAATGGTGCCAGTTTAGAGTGGCTACTTCTCTATGGAACTTGGGAGTGGGATCATCATCTCATGGATCCAAACTGCCTAGAGTTCACATAAACGAGGAACAAATTCTTTAAGATCACGTGTTCCAAGATATAAACTCAACAAATTGGAGTAAGATGATAACAAGAGCTTGAAAGCAGCGTGAAGGCCCTATATGTGTATATAGATTAATGGGCTAAAGAGAGTGCTTTGAGAAAGAAGAGTGAGCAAGCAAGGTTATCCAACCTGAATCTCCTTTCCGTCGCATTCCCACTTGCCAAAACTTTAACTCTAGCTGCTTGAGGAGACTCCTGGAATTTGTGACCAAAACTCAAAATCAGATACATTAAAACTTAAGGACTTAGACTGTGTACTAAGAACCGACATCCCCTTTTAATTCAGCTTATGATCATATTCAGCCAGTAAAAACTAAACTCATCTAGTTCCAACACTAGTCATGATCATTAATTTAGTGATATCTTAAAGACATAAAAAGCATATCATGGATATTCAATCAGAAGAGAAGCTGACATCATCTAAAGTCTTATGCAAACCCCCAATCTACATTTAAGAGCTCCTTAGCCTTTCTCTAATCAATTTCGGAACACGAGATAGATATGTTTTAGGAGGTCCTTAATTTCAATCGTCCCCAATCTCCCAAACAATGTTAGGGGTAAAAATAACTCCTATAAAATGTAAAGATGGGTAACCAACCAACTTTCATATCATATAATAGATGTGCATTATAATGAGCCCGAATAGTAATTGGAAAGAAAACCTAGTACCAAAAGTAATCTCTTGTATATGAGATCCATGCACTTCCAATAAAAATCTCATCACAATAATACTGGACTCTATATCTTGGTAACTTTATCAATGTTAACTGCGTATAAACAAGGCAACAAATACTACAACTGGAGCAATGCCATGTTAAGTGCAAAACTATACCTCTAGCAAATCTTTCTCTAGACGTTCTTTCAGTTGTTGCATTGACGCCGTACCACCAGCAAGCTGTAGAAAGGGAATATGTTAAAATGACAATGTGGCCACTATTATTGCCATTTTCCACGAGAGAAAAGAGAGAATTTGGTAGAAAAATATGTGATGCTAATGTAAATATCGCCCAGTGTAATCTATTAAGACAACGATTTCCTAATTTAACCAGTGTTAATACAAGCTAATCTGAATGTTCATTGTTAGACAAAAGAAAAAACCTAAAAGAGTTTCTGCCAGTGGGAAAAGGAGATTAAATACGAGGACCATTTGTTTTGGCTCAGCAAGAAGCACACGTGGTCGATTGTCCATGCTGGAATTTTTGAAAGAGTTCTCAGCAACAGCATAGTTGCTTCTTCTTCTTCTTCTTCTTTTTTTAATTTTTTTTATATGGAATTTTTTTTATATGTAACTAAAGTTTCCTTCAAACTGCATTTCCTTTTGCTCACCCTACTCATTTCATCAGGTAACTATGCATTGCGCATCAAAAGATCCAGCCAAGGAAATCAACCTTGGCCAACACCGTCCTTCGAAGCAAGAGGGAACCTGCTCAATAAAGACAATCAAACAAGAGACCTCTAAACCGGGCCAAGCTCTTATAATGAACGAGTACTTCGGAGGATTGGTTGGTGCGAATTGAATTACCTGGTGGTACTCTTTTTAATTAAGTATGGGATTCATCATTCAAGGGGAAGTAGACTACTCAAGAATTTTCGAAATCAAGTTGTAGTGACCGAAGGAAGGCAGCTACGGTATTGGTGTTGAAAGAACGAGGAGGCAATCCCACAATTCCTCAAATACTTGCTGCACTTCCCAAGAAAGAAAAGAAGTCGTCAGGGGTCTGTTTGAAATAACTTCCAGTTTTGGTTTTTTGTTTCCAAAAAAACAAAAACCAAAACCAATTTAGTTTTCTTTTTTACAACAACAAATATGTGTTTGATTACCCAGTTTTTATTTTGAGTTATTTCTTTTGGGTGTTTGAGTACGCAGTTTTTATTTTGAGTTTTTTCTTTGATGATGGTAGCGGTGGCAGTGGTGGGGGTGGCCGACGGTGGTGCCGCCGGGTGGACGACGGCGGCGATGGCGGTTGGGGAGGGGGGGGGGGGGGGGGTAGTCTCAAAATGGAAACCCAAAACTCCAAAATGGGAGTTTTCAAAACAGTCCTGTTTTAAAAACTGGTTTCCAAAACTGAAGGGGAAAAAAAACGAAAACTGTGTGCTAAACGCGTTTTTTTTTTCTCGTGTACAAAACTGGGGAAAAAACTGGAAACTTAGAGGCCGTTTGACACGGTTTTTTTTTTGCTCTTTTTTTTTCAATTTTAAAAATTGGAAAAAATAGGAGTGTTTGGTAACACTTTTTTTTCAATTTAAAAAGTGACTTTTTAAATTGTAGAGTAAAAAAAAGAGGCAAAAGCTCTTTTTGTTCACTTAAATTTTTTTTTTTTGAGACCTCCACCACAACTCACCCACCCCGGCAGCCACCGACAGCCACCACCGGGCGGCGGTGGGCGGTGGCCACCACCACTGGCCGGAGGCCACCTTCGGCCACCACCGCCGGCAGCCACCACCGTCGACCACCGCTACACCCCACCACCGCAAACCACCACAAAAAAAAAGTCAAAATAAAAAGGGTTACCAAACACCAAAAAAAAAAAGGTTAATTACACTTATGTCCCTGAGGTTTAGGTGTAATTACACGCGTGGCATAAGTTTGAAAAATAGGCACTTATATCCTCTGACCTGACGGAATACCCAAATACATAATGGAATTGTCGAAATGACCATATTGCTCATGATCTCTATTCAAATTTTCAAAAGCCAACCATCTCTTCAAATTAGGGTTTTAAATTTTCCAAATTAGGGTTTCAAAACCCTAATTTGACAAATTAGAGGTTTCGAAGCCCTAATTTGGAAAATTAGAGTTTCAAAATTAGGTTTTACAAACCCTAATTTGACAAATTAGGGATTTCAAAGCCATAATCTTTCAAATTAGGGTACATTTGTTCAATTTAGGGTTTTAGGGAAACACTGATTGAATCTCCCCCTTCCCTTCCCCCAACCCCGCTGCCCACCCCCTTCCCTTCCCCCCAACCCCGCTGCCTATCTCTCCCTTCCCCCAGCTCGCCCCCTCTCCCTCCCCGCCGGCGCCATTACAGCCACGGCCGCACATCTGCCGCTACACACGCCGCCGCCGCCCCTCCTTAACCTGCTACCCGCCCCTCTTCTTGTCCGCCGATGACAACAGGCCCACCGCCGCACAACGAGCCCATCATGTTCTGGTAGAGGGAAGAGGCTGTCGGCGGCGAGGTGGGGTGAGGGAGGGGACTGCCGGCTGGGTGGGGTGAAGGAGGGGCTGCCGCCGGGGTGGGCTGAAGGAAGGGGCTATCGGCGGCTAGGTGGGGTGAGGGAGGGGGCTGCCGGCGACGAGGTAGGGTGAGGGAGGGGGCTGCCGGCGGCATGGGGCGAGGGAGGGGCACTGGAAATTTAGATTTGGAAGAGAGTTTCTAAAAATATTTGGAGAGAGAAACTCATTTCTTTAAAAATTAGGTTTTTAACAAGGGTAGTATTGTCATTTAAAAAATACATATTGATGACATCACCGAAAAAGTACACTTTTTGGACGGATACTTGACGGATGGACATAAGTGTTACCTTTTTAACGTTTGTGGACACGATTTGTTACCTTTTGAAACTGTGTCCTTGACTGTAATTACACCTAAACCTCAGGGACATAAGTGTAATTAACCCAAAAAAAAACTAAAAAATAAAAGGGTTATCAAACACCCACTTGTTTTTGTAAAAAAAAAAAATTTAAGCTGCTCTTTAAAAACTGAAAACAAAAAAAAAGTTTTGTCAAACAGACCCTTCATAGATTTCAAATGCTACCCAAGAGTGCCTACAATGCTAGCCCTTTTGGCGAGGGCTGTTACTGTGGGTTATAATAGATGATGCAAGTGGCTGCGAAAAACAAAGGCAAATGTGGGAATGTTCCACATCAAAGAGCATGGATGGGACAAACAAGGTGCAGACAAGTATCATTGTGTTTCTGGGTTTGCGGTCTCTAAGACTATAGTGGGGAAAGGGAGACATCCACGGGCCCTAGCAAAGAGCTCAAGATACCCAAGAACACCCCATGCACTCGGCTATCTCTTTCGCCACATTGAAGCAAATTTAGTAACCCGTCTACTCTATAATAAAAAACATTTAGATTTGATCCGGGGTGCCAATACCATATCTCTACTTTAAAATGTTACCTACTCTAACCCAGTCCAAGGAAGTCTATACATCAAGAGTTTTGGACCTATAAGTGAGGGATTAGTATGTAGAATCGAAGAGGATTTATCACTTAACGCCTGTAAGGCTAATCTTGCAGTGCTAACAGCAATGTCCATTAGTCGAAAGAAGTGATCCACACCCACACTCACATGACTTGCACGACTGAACATCAAGTTTCAAGATATTTGACAGAATCAATCCTTTCACTCCATATTCCAACGTAATGAAGGCAATAGGCAAGCTGACTGATAACCCACCACGTCCAAGATGTCGGTGTGCACCTAGGTAGCACGGACACGGTGTCGGTGTCCGACACTGACACCAGACACCGCAGTTTTCAAAAAATCAGATTTTGGACACCGCAGGACACCGCAATTTTTTTATATATTTTTTATTTTATATATATATATATAATATATATATATATAATATCAAATATATTTCACAATCTAAAATAACAAATAATAATGAAAAACTAGCAAAACAAAACAAGGAATTCAGTTAGAAGTCATAATTTATTTGGTCAATATTTATTTAGTCTAATGTATTGGAAATGCAACGACAAAGGGAGAAAAGAAAAAAGAAAAAAAAAAGAAACGAGAGGAAAGAAAAAAGAACAGGAAAGAAACGAGAAGGCAAAGAAAAAAAGAACAGGACAGAAACGAGAGGGAGTGAGGGAAAGGAGACGACTCAGACGAGATGAGACCTGTGGGCCAGCGACTGTGACGGAGGACTTCGGGCGACGACGGCGAGACCTCTGGCGACGGAGACGGCGATGGCGGCAGCAACTGGCTTCTCTTCTTTCGGCGACTGTAGTCGTCAGATCTGTTGGCTTTGGCTTCGGATCTTCGTCGACTGAGCTCCGGCAACACTGGCGACAGCTCCGGCAACACCAGCGACAGCCTTGATGTGGTCGGCAGACAGCAGCCGTGAGGTGAGAGAGAAGAAGACGGTAATAGTTCAAAACATCTGAAATTGGCCCCAAAACGGTCCAACACTGCTCCACGCCGTGTCCGACACTCGTCGATGAAGTGTCCGACACGGTGTCGGAAATTAAAATAAAAATAAAAAAAATTCCGACACCGATGAGCCGTGTCCGACACGTGTCGGGCGGTGTCCGGAGGGTGTCGGGGTGTCCGTCCGTTTAGGACACCATACCTCCACCTAGGAGAGGTGTCCGTGCTACCTAGGTGTGCACCATAGTTTTAAGAAGAAAAACAAATATTAACAAAGATGGTCAAGATTGTAGAAACATATCATGCTCTCCGTGGTAAAGTAACATCACAATAATATTCAAAAAAAATATAAAAATCTAGACACCAAGTGAGCAAACTCCATGTAAAACTTTGCACTGCATAGTTAGGAAAAGTGAAGAACTCCCGAGACTAGCATAAGCAATGGGCTTGTGCAAATGTGTAATTAGCATGGATTATACGCTTTGGTGCATATAGAAACATAATCTTAAATCAAGGAGCAAGACTCTTACGAGTATACTACTGAACAACTCCCTCCGAATGTCCACATCACACTTGTTTATGCTCTCTATGACCTACAAAATTAGGGAAATACAATGAATGCCACATTTTAAGAAGAAAGTGCGCAACACTATATAATCTGATAAATTAAAAATCAAGTACAGCAGAATTCACCATCTGTGGAAGGCCGCGAGCAGAAGAAGCAGTCTCTGCATAGCTTTCCATACCAGGAATTGTCTGATATTTAGATACAAGAAACATAATTACTACATCAAGACATAATAAGCTTAGTCAAATAACCAGTACCCATTAACATGAATTGAGTATAGTACATGTCAGTTCAACAACTGGATTGGACTATCCAGTTCAGTAATGGCCAGGAATCCCAAAACGTGCCATGGAATAACATTAAAGTAAAGACTAGCATGGAAGCGATTAAACAGTGGCAGGAAGGGTGAGACTATTGTGATCATATATTGATGGCACTGCAAAACTGTGATCAAGTCACTGGTCATTGCAGTCTAAAGATCGGAGGCAGCAAACACCATATTATCGTAGCTCAATGCCAACATGCACTAATCAAGTTGGCATAGCATACATATAGACTTACAATAGAAGGTTTGGAAAATTTCCACCCAAAAAAGGCAAAACTATAGACTTAGATTCTAGGTAGCACGGACACGGACACGGACACGGTGTCGGACACCGACACCGACGGGGACACCGGACACCGCAATTTCCAAAAAATCATATTTTGGACATCGCAGGACACCGCTATTTTTTAATATATATATATATATATATATATATATATATATATATATATATATATATATATATATATATATATATATATAATATCAAATACATTCCACAACCTAAAATAACAAACAATAATGAAAACTACCAAAACAAGGAATTTAAATAAATACAAGTCATACTTAAACATTTATTTGGTACTGGACAAAAAAACTAAGTTAAAAAAAAAAAAAAGGGAGGGACCTTCAATAGAGGGCCTTACAGAGGGAAGAAACAAAAAAAAAGGGAAAGACACGAGAGAGGGAAGGAAGTCAAGGAACTTTCAGTAACTGAAGAAAAAAGAAAGGAGACGACTGACGAGATGGGGATACAAAGAGAAGGAGACCTGGGGTCAGCGACGGCGGCAGAGGACCTCCGGCGACGATGGCGAGAGCTCTGGCGACGGTGGACAAATCTGTCGGCTTCGGTATTCGGCAACACCGGCGACTTTCAGAACTGTCGGCTCTGGCAATGGCGACTTTCAGATCTGTCAACTCCGGCAACATCGGCGAAAGCTCCGGCAACACCGGCAACGAGAGAGAAGAAGACGGCTGACAGATTAGAGCACCCGTGAGGTGAGAGAGAAGAAGACGACCCCCGAAATTAGTTCAATTAATCTCAAATTGGTGAAGGACGGTCCAACACTGCTCTCCGACACTCGTCGACGAAGTGTCCGACACGGTATCAGAAATAAAATAAAAAATCGGACACTGATTAGCCGTGTCCGACACGTGTCGGCCGGTGTCCGGAGGGTGTCGGGTGTCCGTCCGTTTAGGACACCATACCTCCACTTAGGAGAGGTGTCGGTGCTTCCTAGAAGCTATAGACTCTGTGACTGTTATATCTAGTTTGCTAGTGACCTTATACCACAGTACATAATGCGCGCACGCGGCCACACGGGGGGGGGGGGGGCATGGCACCCTGCTCAAGTCTTGCGAACGAATGTCAAAATATTCAAACAAAAAGGGTGTTAGAAAAGGAGCACTAAGTTACTTATAACGTAGAAGAAGGAATCAACTGGAATTGACACTAATTAAGAACACCCGCTTCTGAGGCTAAAAGGTGTACAAGAATAGAAGTGCGAGAAAACATAAAATAGTAAGTCCTTTCTTTATGAAGTAAGTAAATTTTTAATCACACAAAAAGGCCCCAAAAAGGGCACAAACCCATGCACACAATAAGTATACCAACTCAACCCACCGCAGCCTACCGAAAACTGTCTGTAAACAAGCCTTATAACCTCCTCAGCCTAACGATAAGCTTAGAAAACTCTACGCCCTGAAAAGCTCGATTGTTCCTTTCAAACCAAATACACCAGAACAATCAAAATCCTTGTAGGTCCTACACGTCTCTTTGAATACGCTAACATTTTAACATTCCAACATCTCTAACAAAAGAAGTAACTTAGTTTTGAAAGAAAACGACCCCCAGTCATAAAAATACTCTTTGAACTTTTGCAAAAAACGTACACGTCATTAAATGTAAGTTGCAAGAGTTAAAAGTCATGATAGAATTTGAAACAAACATGAATGCCTCTTTCTCTTCCCCTCTTAGCCATCTTTCTAAGCCCAAGCCATGAAGCTCTACCTATCGGCGCCGACAAAAATTTAAGGACAGACTTTAGTCGAATTCCAAATGGTAATGACAAATTGAACCTGCCACTGCAGTCCATCCCGCCATGACCACAATGCCATCCTATCACCACCATCTTATCTAGATCTACCAAGTCGAAGTCAGCCCCCTACTACCAGAGAGTCATCAATGATACAATTCCATGCAAGCCACCCATTTGACACCTACTTCTATGTAGAAGAATGAACATCGAAGCTTAGGATTCACCCCAAAAAATTGTCATCAATCTAAGATCCATAAGCTATGGAAGGAGATTCCAGTGATGAATAAGCAAGTATATTCATGTGATGGTTTGTGCCTGTGAGATGGTTGAAGTAAGAAAAAAAACATAATCATTATTTTGTAGGTGATGGGTTGCTGGTGGTCAATCAAAACTCGTGGGTGGGTATAATTTGTGAGGGTTTGGCGTTTTACTGAGGATTTGAGCTCACGAAGAGGATACGATAAAGAATGAGAAAGACATGAGGTGAGGACAGAATTGTCATTTTGCTACTTCAAGATAACTAATCATTATGTCAACGATGATTTTCTTGTCTGGCGAATGCCCAAGTATTTTGGACACACACAGTTAAGCTAGGAAAAAATCGTCGAGAATGGGACATTCTTTTCAACAGATTGGTCCAAGGGTCTTTACAAACCACAAAGAGCAGTTCCGCTGTTTGCCCTTACAGAAGAATTCTCTTTATTTTTTAAGTCTTAAGAGTATTAACAAAGACAACATAGAAGTGGAAACTAAAAGAAGATAACGTCTGAAATCAAAAACTAAATGCAAGCAGTTTCAGAAATGCCACGCACCTGAACCAAGGATGGATTGAAAAGAACATCAGGGGTCTTGAATCTGTCAGCTCCAATTTCTATCGTCCTGAATGATGGAGAACCGTCAAAGCAAGTAAGGAAATGAAAATTCTAGAAATGGAATCGATCTATTAAAGGATATAAACTAGCTTCACGTCAAATTGTGAAGTACATTAGGATAATCTTATTGAGTAAAATAAGCATCAACAGAACTCAGTTGGCTTCAAACCAAGGCCATGCTTGATGTGAGAGGCAACTCTTAATGCAGAACAGAACAGTTATAGCTAGGCAATTAAAAGTGCAGGGCAAGCATCATAAACTGTAACCTCATCCTAACATATGATGCGAGCTAATAGATGGTTGAAAGTGCACGAGACTTACTGTCCATCAGGAAGCTCATATGGTGTCATTGGGATGTTTGAATATGAACTTTCTGGAGAACAAAAGAGGAAGGAATATTAGGACTAATACATGTAAGTATTATATTTGAAGCTTCAAAATAATTAAGATACAGCACAACGTGCAACAAACAGCACAAGTGAGTAAACATAAATAGCATATAAATGTTAAGTACGGCAAAAAGTACAGTCATTTTTCAAGGTCTTTACTTTTGAAATTCTATATTGACTTCTTAAGTCAGCAGATTACCACAATTCAGCCAATTAAATTTTCCCACACAGTTTCATCCTACAACTACTTTTCTGAACACTCAAAAAACCATGACTGCATGTGCAATGACAACAATCCAAGAAAAGTACATGGGTCCTAAGTGACCAGCACTCTCTAGCCCAGTACACGAAAGAAGTTTCTAATCGAGGGCATTCAACAAATTGCAATTCCAGATTTTCAACAACAAAAAGTAGACAACGAAACATGTGAGCCATTAAAAGATATAATCCATGGCTAAGGGTCAACCCCACGAAGTTTGTATGAGAAAATATGTAGAGAAACATAAATGAATACAAACATGTGATATTACAATTATTATTATTTTATTTTTAGCGTATGTATGCATGCCTTTAATTCTGCAATAAAGACAGTAGGTATGGAAAGGCTTTTAAGCATGAAACATGCTAATGAACAAACAATCAGGTGTGGAAAGACCTCTGCCTTGAAGATAGTCGGGGCAGTAGACGGTTCTCTTTTCATCAAGGATATTTTGGCAAATCAGAATTGTTTCTTTTAGGAGTTGGGGTTCCTTTTGTTTTTTAGGAGTTGGGGTTCCTTTTGTCGCGGAGGTATAAACAAGTTAGGTTGTCTTAGACCTCTTTTGGCCACATTTACCTGAATTATGGTTGTTGTGTGCTTAGTAGCAGGAAACTCCTCATATGGTGACACTTCACACTCACAAACTTGCTTTTGCAATCCCAAGTTAGGAGCTCCATGAGACCCCATCCAAGCTAACATGGGAGCTCGATCCCGTCAGCTGGACAGAGATGCATGGAACAAGTGGGAGAGTACCTGAAAATAAAGCTCATTTCCACTCGATTCCTTGTTTCCCTCCTCCTTCGAGTCCTTAAAGCCTCCTTATCCGTTGCTGACTACCCTCATCGAGATAATAGAGTTTTCCCTCCCTCCCTTCCTCTTTCTTTTGCCCACGTTTCCCTGAATTATGGTTGTGGTGTGCTTAGTAGCAGGAAACTCCTGATATGGTGACGTTTCTCTCTCGCAAACTTGCTTTTGCAATCCCAATTTAGGAGCTCCATGGGACCCCATCCAAGCTAACATGGGAGCTCGAACCCGTCAGCTGGACAGAGATGCATGGAACAAGTGAGAAAGTACCTGAAAATCAAGAACTTTCCGATCGATTCCTTGTTTCCCTCCTCCTTCGAGTCCTTAAAGCCTCCTTATCCGTTGCTGACTACCCTCATCGAGAGAACAGAGTTTGCCATCTCTCTCCCTCTCCCTCTCCCTCTCCCTCTCCCTCTCCCTCTCCCTCTCCCTCTCTCTAATGTGCCGCCTTGAAATGTCTCGAGAAGTGAACAGCAGCAGCAAAACTACTTTCACCTTTGCTATTTTCAGAGACAAGTAGCCGGTAATCACTTGACATGACGAGTACAAAGTAACAATCACCGTCCCTTATGGTATTTCAAAGGAAAAAAGTGTGTACACCATAATTAAGTGCAAGATATATCAAGCCGCTATTCTTCCAGGTGCATACGCTCCCTGCCCCAGTTCCTGCCCCCACCCCCGCTTCGTTTCTTTTAGGAGTTGGGGTTTATTTTGCAACGGAGGCATAAACAAGTTAAGCTGTCTTAGACCTCTTTTGGCCATGTTTCACCTGAATTATGGTTGTTGTGTGCTTTATTTCGCACTAAAGAACAGCTTATTTATTGAAAATTGAAAAACAAGCAGATTCTTTCCTACTGGCATTTAAATGCATGATAGAAGAAGCAACAGTTTTCCAAGATCACAACGTAAAAAAGAGCACAAACCATCATATGGAGTATCTGGGGCTCGACAAACGCATTCCTTGATATCACTAGCAATCACCCTCTATGTCAGAAAGCCCAGTTAGAAGCACAACAAGAAAAATTACAACTACTAAACGAGAAAAGCTCTGATTAATCAAACCTGGGAGTACAGTTTATAACTTTCAGTTGTATCTGGAAAATCAAGATCCACCGTCTGGAATATTCAGAAAATGTAATTCAAAAGAGTCATGATAAAGACAGCCAACATGTGAACTGATTGGCTGGTTGCATCGATGGAAGAAAGCATTGCATGTGAACCATTGATTTCACAAATTTGAAACTTGCTTGTGATTGAGGGCTTTGCTGTGAATCCAAATTAATAAAAGGTTTCAACAGACATATGTTCAATAAAAGGGTTGGACGGGAAGAGAGACAAAAGTGCTGCCTATAAGACAAATAAAAAAATTGAACCCTTACATTAAAATGATACCTACCTAAAAATCATAGACGTTGCACCAGAGAAGGGAAAAGGGAGAAAGCACGAGGATAAGAATTGCATATATCAATACTATGAAGTATGGAGTCGATGACCAAGACGGTTAGAACGAATGTTGGAATTTAATTGAAACACCGTGACTTAATAAAATAAATGGTTCCTAGACAAAGTGCATCCCCCAAAGAAAGAACAAGAGACAAAGCATCGGGGCCTGAATAATATGCAGATAAAACAATGGTGCAAAGAAGCGCTTAAGCAACTATGATTTGCTTCCAACGACATTCTTTCCGGCAGGTAAAAGGAAGTATTCCCATCATAGTGAACCTCTCCTTGTGCATGCAAATCCCAGTTCTTAGCTTATAAAACAATCATAATTTTTATGCATGCCAAAGTTATGAGAAAGCAGACAAATTGAAGGTTATCTGGATATATGGGAGGGTTGTCAGATTCACTAACCTGAAACTCTCCTGGTCGAATTTCCTTTCGTTTGAAAGAATATCGAGGTTTTATCTGCATATTCAAATCAATATATATGTATAAGGACTATCAGATACTTATTCAGGTTAATTACAAATATAGTGCAACTTTCTTCAAGTGGTAAAGAGCTACTCACAGTACGGCCTTTACTTTCCAAGCTTTTGATCAGGCAATCCGTAAGAAATTCACCCCCAATGGGCGATGTGGCCACAGCCTATTGCCATAATGTGAAAATAAATCTAAGATATGTATCATGGGAAAGGTAGATAAGGATGGTGTTTACAAGCAAAGCTAATTTTAATAGGCCTTCGGAAAAAAATCTAACAGTACTCAGCCGAGGAAACAAAAAGATTTACAATCTGGCTTAACTGCCCATAGCCAAGATAACAAAGTACTAAAAGGATAGCCTGCCTAGTACGAGGATGATTACCTAGCGGTGATACAAGCTTTCACCATTGATCTTTCATGTGAAGGATCTAATACATGTAAAACCATATTTAGAGGGGATTGATCACCAGACTACACACTAACGCGCATTAAAAAAATGTGCATTACACCTCCATTTTATTTAAAATCCACCAAGGAAAATGTGCATTACACCTCCATTTTATGTTTCAACTTATGCTCCCAATCCCCCTATATTCTTAGTCCACGGAAGTATCAAAGTAGAGCCATATAGTTGCTGCCAAAAGCACATATGTTCCTATTTGCTTCTCTATCACATTCAGGCCTAATTTTTTCTTTTTGCAGTAGAGACCTGCAAGCATTTATTGTTAACCATTAGTAAGCAACAGGTGTCGCTAAAAGATGACCATTAGTAAGCACATAAATGTTGGAACGTTAAACATTTGGCGACGTGAAAAGGTTAAAGGTTGAAATGCAAAGACAAAAGACCAGGGATTTATGGCTATTTTGCAGTAAATCATAATGTTATTTGCACTTAGAACGTGTTTAGATTGATTTTTGATTGGCCGAACCATATAAAACCTGGTTTAAAACAAGTAGATAGCTAGCTGTTTGGAAAAAAACCGAAGTAGTTAAATCAGCCTCCAAAACGAGTGATTTAATCCAGAATTTAAGAAAGTGTAAATTCTGGATTTAATCACTTATCGAAAATCTGGTTAGACCAAATAAAATATCAAACTACAGCTTAGTATTAAGTAAGAAAACTCTCCACTTATTGATTTATGATAATAACGACTCCCCCTTCAAAGAGTCTCATATTTGCAAAAATTCACCGTCCATTGTTGACATCTTTTCTATTATGGTCGAGTACAGACTGCGAAATTCTATCTTATTTTCTTAATAACTAATGTTTGATTTACAAAAGATGCCAAAAGGGGGGGAACCCAGAAACGAAAAGGATATACACACTCAACAATGAAGACAACGCGAGAAGCTATTAAGAATAGCAAAAACAGCATCATGGGAGGCCAACAATCTTTGTCAGCCCAGCAAAGGAGGAGACAAAAGGAAGCCTCAACTTCGTTAATATCAACTCCACACCCTCAAAAGATTTATTGTTCCTCTTTTTTCTTGTCACAGCAAAAAGACCCAGAAGAATCAAACTCCACAGCTTGCTACCCCTTCTCTTCCTCTTTAAAAGTAACCAGCATCTCAACAACCCCACCAGCGTATAAGCCAGTGAAAATCAGGTAGAGTAAACACCATGTCCCAAATTCATTTGTCACAACTTACTTAAGGAAACGGATAAAACCAAAGGTTTTATGAGCATCGACAAAGTAGAATATTTCAGTGCTCTCTCAACACATACATGAACAAATATTAGGAAGTCTAACTTTGTCGTCCCTTCTCCCACAAGTGCACTGCCACCAACAGCACAAAAAAAACAGAGTGCCCACTAACATAAAGAGGAACCAATCGCGAACATGAAAAATCGAACCCAAGACCTTGCCGAACCAGAGCTCTGAACCATGTTAAGTTACCATCAGCTCTTAAAGCATGAGCTGTTACTTGTTAGAGAATTGGCCCAACATTGTATATCATGCTTAACTGAGCTGAAACCTAAAATCAACTGTTTAAAAGCTCCAATTAACATAAGATGATATGCACTTTGAACGTTTATTTATACGCCCTTCAATATTTGTAAAGACAAAAACATGCTTGGCTCCCCAATAGGAAGTCAGTCTAGCTTGTGTTCCAAACTGGGAAATGATATAGGTTAAGAGGTTCACGTTGAAATAAATAAATCAGCATTGCTCAAGAGGGATACCTTTTGAAGAACATAACCATCATGCACAGGAGCAATGGTAGTCGATCCACCACCACTGATCAGTCGAGAACCAGTGACAATCAAATCAAATTAGTCACAGATAATTACAGAACAAGGTAAGGAAGAAACTTCATGACATGTATGATACAAATATCTACGAATTAATACAGGAACTAGAAAAAATGCCAAAAAAGAAGTTCATCCCATGCGTAGAGAATAAAGGAATTAAGGAGATCTGTTCCATCAAACCCTGTGTTACACAGACGTAGTACAGAATATCGAGGATGGTTATGTGCGTAAGCATTGAATTCATCTAATTTCCAAAACTGAAGACACCGGGACACGGCAAGATATTAACTACTAATATTACTTTTCATCTATTCGTAAGGTAAAATAGTGTTTTACATCATAAAAGTTTGAGCTGAGACTTCTTTCACCTTCATGCAATAATGAAACAACAGAAACATATAAAGTAGTGGTTTTTAGTGGCTTGTCGAATAAGAACATTCAGTCACAGATCCCACATCCTTGTCAAAGTGTCGTGGCCCAACATGTTTACTTCATGCATTTGAAGAGTCCCTGTAACATAGATCAAATCCCGTAGGGCTACTAGTGAATTCCCAGCAACATCGTAGATACTGATCTCCTCTTATTCTGAACAATCAATTCTGTTGTGCTTTTACTTTGGTTTTGTGTATTGTGGTCTCTGATGTGTGGAGTGTGGAAGGGGATTGTCCTTCAAGCTAAGTTACAATCTGCTCTAAAAGTTTATAGCTGTTAGAGAATGGGCTTACAATGTATATCCTGCTTAACGCTACCCCTCACATGCAACCACCAAACTAAAATGAATATCAACTGAAACTTCTTTTCTTGTCAGCTTTACGAACTAACAAAGTAAAAAATAATGACCTCGCTGACCGAGTGACTGGGAAACACAAAAGGGAATGTGTATATTTTCCCAAAAGCTAAAAGGATGTCAATTGCGATGTAAAGAGAATGTATTCAAATGGAAAAAACTCACAAGGAAAACGAGACTCAGGTAGGCACCACAATCAAAAAATTAAGTGGTAGCATATAGAACCTCTTACCTGTCAACAACTAATGAGGTCGCTCGCCCCGATGCAAAAGACGTTAGTACCTGGCATTAAATATGTGAATCAACCAATAGCAAATCAGACTCTTAGTAGGAGAAAAGCAGATAAAGTGAAATCAATCTTCAAATTGCATTCTGAGTTGGTTAGCTACAAGCTAAAATGTTTAAAGAAGGAGCATACAGCGTTCTTGGCCAAAAATAATGCAGGAACTTGGTATTTTTCAAACATGATCTCTGCTGCCCTGTCAGATGTGTAATGAAGTCAACTTCCATCACCAGATATTAAAACAGTGTGCTACAAGATAATAATCAAGGTAGGATCTGTTGGATGACATGCATTAGACGATCATTTATTTCCAGGGAAGAATTTTACAAGCTTCAAGGAAGTAAAATAAGTTAAAACCAGGACATGAGGAACCAAAAGAAAAGAACCTTTAAATTAATTGACAAGTGATTTGCAAGGAGCTCAATCCAATAGTTAAGCTTTTCTTATATTCACGATGGACAACAATATGTCAATGGGATGATAAACAACTTCCATCAACAGAAAGTGCTCCGCTAAATAAATCTATGATGTAAGTAAAAGACTGACATTCTTTTAGGCATGACTCAGGCTCACAGGGAACTGGCAATAATGCCTTATTGCAAAGTTTGCTTAGCACATAATTGATTCATAAGACTTAAATATGAATGTCTTCACCAATTAAGATTTATGATGATGGCTAAAAAGAACTACAAAAATATTGGAAATTTCAGGCAAATATCAGCATAAACCGATTGATTTATAATCTTTGTAATTATTAGTGTCATGCACGTCAACAGTAGATAAATTTCAATATTATCATTCTTCATTATTATTATCAGCAAACCAGTTGAAATGCCTCACTTTTCTCTTTGTTGCTGAGTGTTGGACGATGGTTCTGCGAGTAGCATCGGATGCTCCTTGGGATCAACTAAAAGGCATTCCCTGAAAAGTGGCAAAGGACAGCTAAAATATGAGGCAAAGATTTTTATTAAGAATCTAAGACGCGTAAATATAATGTAGATAGGAAATAAAGGGAGATAAAAAGAGGAAAAGGTTACAGTCTTTTACTTAATTAATGAACAAACTATAGCCTTCCAGTGGGCTTGTAACTTCTAAGTTATATCATACTAAGTTGTTAGATTGGGTTTCAAAGTACTTCATAGAGGATCTTCGTAGGCCGTGAAGGCATAAAAGTACGAGATGTTAGAGAACCGAATCAGCTGATATCAAAGATAACAAAACATGCTATCTTGCAATTTGCAAACATTTGGGTCAACTCTTAAGTAGTCAAGGGGAAGCGATGCAGCAGACTCGGTAAAGAAAGTCTTAGTGGAGCTCCCATCTACAAGTACTATATCAAGGAATAATCAAGGCACCTTGTTCAGCAGCCTCTCGACTTTAGGTAAGGCTAAAATTTCACAAGCTATACCAAGAAGCTTCCTTGACCAAGATCACCGCACCATTAAGCTTTCTTCTAAGAGTTTCAAGAAAGGCTCCAGCTTTCGTTTTTAACAGATTTTCAATGGTGAAGTTGGCTAAACATGTCAAGTTCTCACAATGCGTTAGAGCATTCTGAATTTGTTCTGAACGAGTAATTCTTTTTATCCCCAGATCACGGAACCTTGGCCTGTCTTTCTTTAGAACAGAAGCGCTGGAGACCGAAGTATCAACTGCCAGGACCCTAACGGTGTGAAGGTGCAGATGCACATGGAGCAAGAATTTCTATATCTTCCACGTTCCTGAATTGATCGACAACTTGAATAGCAAAGTTCTTTGCTTATAGCAAACAGAAAGCTGAACTTTCTCTAGAAGTATCATTCTAAACAACAGATGTGAAGAGAATACTTAGTCGGGGAAATGTCCTCCCCTTGAAAGATAATCTAGGGCTTACAAGGAGCTGTTGCAGCTGCCCCACTGCCATATAGAAAGAACTTCCCAAAGGTCAAGGAAACGTGTTAAAAGATAGAGGAAATGTAAAAAGAGATTTTGTACTACATAGATTGTGATACTAAAGCAAGAAACAATCAACTCGAACAGAGCACTTAATAGCTGAGAAAAGCAAAGTGACCACGGGAGATTGGGGGATTGTCAATTTGTAATACCTGAATGCATGATCCCATATGCTTTCAGCAATGTCCCAATCAACAACAACTCCATCCTTCATGGCAGATAGCACCTGAAAAACGATAATGTATGGTCAAAACCAGAACATTTAAATATTAATATAATGCCCCGAGTTCTTCCAAGAAGTATTGAGAAAAATTACCTCCATATGATCCCGGCGGAATCCCAAGGCTTGAGATCCTACATACAGTTTGCGCTTTCCCTTGGATTTAGTATCTAAAACAGCTCCAGAGTTCTTCTCTGGTTCGTCAGGTTCATCAACTTCCATTTGATCAAGTGATCCAACAACCTTAACATACACATAACATCTTCAAGAGACACTTTAAAAAATTGTTGATAGGCATCAACAGATGTGATTAAAAGAAAAGAGTAATACAAATCTTAAACGTGCAAAAATAAGGTAGATTGCTGCTGACCTCCATTTCGTTCTATTTAATTGCTTTCTTCCTTACCTTAAGTCATTACAACTGAACTATTTCCTGCTCTTTGACTATTGAACTACATATAATACTTTTATAGACTTTAATCCCCTTTGCGTAGTATTTCAGTACGCTTTAATTTCAGAGCTTGATGCAGAGTAACTGGTAGGGATATTCTCCAAAGGCTTCGCCTTGGCATAAAGTATCAACCTTCTGTCTAGTGTAAAGCGTAACTTCAGTTCTCTTACACATACCTGTTCTACATCGCTAACTGTCACGAACAAGGGACGACCAGGAGTTGTGGAATGACCATCACAACTGAGACACCTATATGTATCACTTTTCAATCGATAAGAGTGAAGCTAGCACCGAACAAGTTCCTAAAAGAATAACTTCACCTTAAATGAGCACTAACGACTTCCATCAGGAGATGAGAGACGATCACACTGCCTACGAAGCACGGACAGCTAATATAGGCCAAGTATTTGTCGGAAACTTACGACTCTACGACACCTTCAGACACGTTTAGGCCCAATTGTAAGGTGTCCAATCTTCTTGTACCTATTTTCTCCATTTGTTGCGCACAAATCGGACACAACTGAAACAATTCAGATGACCATCTACTCTAAAAGCTAGAACCCACAAAGAATGGGCCCAACAATGCTTAACACTCACCATTACATGCAAGCCCCCATTGCACATGAAGAGACAGATCAAGGTGCATCACCATCACGTGTACAAATAAGCAGTGCACATAGCAGAAACATAATTTTGGACCAAATTTAAGCGGGAAGAATTGAACCCAAGATCTCGCCAAATCAGAGTACCATGTTAAGTTATCATATGCTGTAAAAGCTTAAGCTCGCCAATAATGTACATCATGCTTGAAAGGAAGTAAGTTGGACGTGTATGTAGCAACAAAACAATTTCTTTCTAATCTCGAGGGTTATTCTGGAAAAAGTTAGGGGCTTTTGAAAACTTAAAGTGCGGCAACCATAAGAGATCGATATTAGCAACTTTATTTTCAACCTGCTAGTGGATCAAACAGAAAACCGGTCGGAAGGGGGAAGAAGGGAGGGAGAGAAAGAGAAGAAGAAGAAGAAGACAAAGAGCCACTGCTCGCGTCTCGCTGGTCGCATTCTATGAAGTTCCATTCCTAAGCTACTTGCATATCTTCCCTTTCCTCTGCTGCTTATTTCTGCTTCTGCTTCTTTCTTATTTCGGCTTCTTTTTCTTTTCCTGCTATTTCCTCTTTATCTCTTTAGCTACTTTCTTTCCTTTGCTAATTTTTCTTTTCCTGCTGCTTCGTTTCTCCCTCACCCTGGTTCATTTAGAGACCAGGCAAGCCAGCTGGTTAACTATCGCGACAAAATAGTGTTTGTATTGATGCTTTTCTTTTGGTGTATACTCATGGTCTGAAACAGAGTAAAGCAGTCACTACTTGAATCCTTTTTAAACCATGTAATGGATCTGCTTGTTCACTCTTTCTCACGAAATGGAAGCTTTCACCGAATTTCTTCTTGTTTGGAAGTTGTCCATGTTTTGGTTGGTTTAAGGACAGCTCAAAGGTCCTTCTATTTCTGTTGCCCATTCGAAATGTTGAAGCTACTTCTTAGGACACTGCCATTACCTTATCGGCAAATAATCTATCTTGCAAACGTGATGTTAAGAAAAGTGCCACAATACAAACAGCCCTAGAAATTAAGGGTACCAATTTCTAATCGACGGCACTGTGATAACAATCAAACCTCGTCTTAAAAATCCAAAGCTTTAGAACATGAAGAGAAGAAAAGACCTTAATCAAAGTAACGCTTCCCTCTTCTCAATAAATAAACCCCATGTTACTTATCAAAATTATATAACCAAAACCATGTCCAAGCACAACCAGGATAGGCCACTTTTTTCCCACAATAACTCAATCAAACCCCAATCTACCATATGCAAATCACACCTCCCATCAACCGTGTTGTACATACTTATAGCGATGATTGTAAGTTGCAAGCAATGGCAGACACAGCGACCCAATCTCACGTATTACCTCCACAAAAATGTTAGCAGCATCCAATATATTATTATATCAGATTCACAAATCACAAAAATCTTCGCTGCCTTCACCTGACATCGACCTTAATATTTACCTGTATGGTATCAGTAAATGACCACCCCGAAATCCCAGTAACCAGTTGCACAGTGCACCAATCCTAACAAGGACTGAGTATTTCCAGGTGTATGTCTTAAGTAAAAAAAAGGAAAAAGAAATCCAATTAAGCTGTTTCGTCACCCCAATTTTGACTTATGTAAGCGAAAAACTAACCAGCAAGTTTAGAAAGAAAAAAAAATGGACTAATTCCGCTTCAAAGATACAAGTTCCAGATGTCTACAGTCAAAAAAATTTGTCCGTACTCACACAAATACTAGAAAGCACACCAATGGCTCAGCTCTAGTGTTAAGAAGAGCAGTAATGCAAAATGTGATCTACACCATGAAGACAAAGTTATGAAGCCCTAATTCAAATATGTAGCTCCGAATGAAGCAAATGCGATAGTAAACAAACACACGCACACACAGTCAGAGTGTCACACACCCCCCAAACAATTCAGCTCTAGCTCTAACAAAAGCAATACTGCAAAATACGACATACATTAAGGACACAAAGTTTCAAGGCCCTAACGCGCATACATTGCTCCCCAGGAAGCAAATGCAACACACCATGTAAAACACCACCAAATTAGTCCAAAAATAGTTGCAGTACAAGAATGTAAGTGTTCTTACAGACGGGAACACGGCTTTGGGAGCGTCTTCGCCCGCGTAACCGGCTTTACATGTGTGGGAGCCCAAGTCAAGCACTATAGCAGATACTTCATCTGTCACACAAACGCACCAAATGTGTGTATCAATACAAGTAACACAAGAATACACTCCGAGAAATTGACCCTGAAGAAGATTTGTGTGTCTCTGTGTGTCGACACGGGGGATTTGCGACACTTACCGCCTCCGTACATGTCGTCGCAAGGCTTCGATTGCTCAGAGAGTGAGTTGTGTCTTGTTCGATTTCTGCTGCTGGGGCTTTTGCTGGGGTTTTGTTTGGGGGGTCGGGGGGTGGGGCGACAAGTTGATTGTGTGTCCGGTTAAATTCGAGAAACCCCGGCTTCACACCTAGGGATGGCAAAAAGATTCGCAACCGGCGGATTCCGACCCGCTCCGATCCGATAGGAGCGGGTTATTTTGACTTTGACCGGGTCACGGGGCGGGTACGGTATTTTTTTCTAAAATCCGCAGCGGGTTAGGGGCGGGTATGGTATTCTGTCCAACCCGCCCCGGTATCCGACCCGCACCCGCCCCGGTATACTTACCCTATGCATCATGCAATCCTAGCCATCCATTCTATAGTACCTATATGTTTGTCTCAAGAAACCCTAGATAGACTTTCCCATTCTCTCTTTTTCCCTCTGCCGACTTAGATTTTCCCATTCCCACAACGGCCGTCGCTGCCTCGTCTCTCCGTCTCTGTGACTCTGGCGACGGCTCCATAGCCGACCGTCGCTGCCTCATTCTTCTCTCCCTCTCCCCCACACCGTCTTTGGTCAGCCCCCACAGCCACAAACCGGTGAAACCATCTCCACGGCTCCACCGCCGGCCGTCGCCGCCGCCTCCTTCTTCTTCTCTCCTTCTTATCCCGAATCCAAGGTTAGTTCTTCTTAGTTCTTATCATTTATGTAACGTGATTCTTGTGATAATATTTTTGTAACATTCTTCTTATCATTTCTGTCAAGCATCCGTCCAAATTCAACGCACTTCACCTAATTGATTTTTGTGATTCTTGTGATTAATCTAATTCAACGCACTTCGCCTAACATGATTCTTCTGATTAATCTTGTTTATAATTGATTATTAAATGATGTGGGTATGTAGTTTCAAGGCTGCTAGTGTTGCTACGACCATCTCTTTCCTTTGTTTAAGTTTTCGGAACTGATGACATTTTTGTTATTTTGTAGACGTCATTTCACGGCGAAGACTTCATTTCACGGTGATTGGTTAGGGTCTTACAACCTTCATTCTGTAGTTGACTTATTCTTTTGATTCATGTGTACTACTACACCCATTTGATTCTACTACATGGTGGGATGTTTGCCAGAGACAAAGATGTAGTGAAACTTCCTAAATGGTTTTTTGAAATTCTGTAGTGAAACTTCCTATGCATTGTACTATCTGCGTTCTTTTGAAATTCTTATTAGAATGTGGAAGTTTGCTTTTTTTAGATTTTGTTTCTAAATGGTTTTTGAATGATGGGCATGAACTGGTATAAGTTGTGTTTCTCCGTTTCTTTCTTTGAATTAAGCGAATTGGTTTTCCGTGTAATTGCTCGAACTACTCTGAGTCTTTTCGGAATTGGGATTTTATTGCTTAGATATACCAATGCTACTTATAAAAGCATCCATGTATAATTGCAGGGGACATAGTTATGTGTAATTTCCTATTGTCGACTTAATTCAAGCTTTGTGTAATTTAAGTTATTTCGGTGATCAAATCTTCTTTGATTTTATAACTCTTTACCTTTTTTGTATCTATTTAATTTAATGCCACTTTTTTCCTTTTAATTTTTTTTCAGTGAACAGTGGCTGCGTTCGTACTAGGGGTGCGGACTAGCTGGACGCTTGCTTTGGAAACTTTTATGTTGATTGTCTTTTTGCATTTGTATTGCAACTAAACTATTTCATACGTGGTGTAATCTATTTGAACGGTAATTTGCACTGTGGTGTAATTTATTTGAACTGTGTTGTAATCTATTAATTTCTCGCTTAGGATTTTTAGACATTAATTTGATATTTGTCTGTTTATTTTGTATGATACAATTTTATGCAAGTTTTGTAATACATGTTCAAAATGTAAAAAAAAAATCTGCTAAACCAAGCAGAACGGTTCGAGGCCGGGCGGGTTGGTGCGGGTTTTGAGTGTTTTAGGGAAGGGCGGGGCGGATCGGGGCGGGGGCGGGGGCGGGTTTTCCAACTATCCTTAGGATCGGGTATGGTATTGTATAGAAATGACCCGGTGGTGGGGCGGGGCGGGGCAGGGCGAGGTTTCATTACTAGCGGGGCGGGTTCGGATTTCATAAGATCCGCATCCGACCCGCCCCATTGTCATCCCTATTCACACCATTATTATTAGGGATAATTGCTTAAAATACCCCTGTGGTTAGGGGTCGTTGCAAAAAAACCCCTCGAGTTATAAAAATTGCAAAAGAACACCTGTGATTGTAATAGTGTTGCATCCGACGGTTTCTGTAACGATTTAAATAAATTGTCCAAAATACCCCTGTAGAAATAAGTCTTGGCCAGAACCCAAGCCCCGCCCTTCGCCGCCACAACACCGTCAAAGCCTTCCCCTTCCTTTCGTCGCCCCTCTATTCTTGCCGAGTTTTAATGCGGCTTAGAAGGAAGACTCGGGACCAACAAACTTGTCCTCGAAACCGAGTGCCTTCGCCGAGGCGCCCCAGCCGCGCAATAAGGTCCGTGCACTTTGAAGATCTTACAGCGAGATCAGAAGCAACGATGATGCTCGTGCCAGCCCATCCATGATTCTTTCTACCACAACCTCGCGTGGTAACCTGTGTGGTTGATTTACCCAAATCGCAGAAACTCAGATCTAGGGTTTCAATCGCAATGTGCGATTAAAACCCCAGATCTGAGTTCGTGCGATTAGGGTTGCGTTTGGGTGCAGCGCAGGTGGCTGGGCTTGATTGCGGGGTTGACGACGGTGCAAATGGTGAGTTTGTGCGATTAGGGTTACATTTGGGTGTGGTGCAGGTGGTTGGGCCTGATTACGGGGTTGGCGACGGTGCACATGGTTCGATTGACGACGGGGTCCAGCGATGCAGAGCTCGCGATGGGTGGCGGCGCGGCGACATAAGGTGATGGTTGGTGGTTGGGGCTCGGAGGCGGCAGAAATTGGGGAGGGTGGTGGTAGACGGGACTCTGTGGTGGTAGAAATTACAACTTGGGTTTTGGTTAAGGGTTGAGGGTTGCGGGCTGGCGGCTAGGTTTTTTTTCTGGTGAAGGTAGCGGATAGGGCTAGTGGCTAGGGTTAGAATTTGGTTGAATTAGAGAAGAAGTTGGGACTTGAGTGGGAAAGAAAAAAGAAAGTGAGGGTATTTTAGTCTTTTTAATGTATTAAAAACTACCAAACGGACTTCTTAAGAGAGTGAACATCACGCTCTGTCAATTTGGACGATTTATTTAACGATTGCAACACTATTACAATCACAGGTGTTCTTTTGAAATTTTTGTAACGCGAGGAGTTTTTTTGCAACGACCCCAAACCACATGGGTATTTTACGCAATTATCCCTTATTATTACTAGTTGTGGTTCACGTGCTATGCACGTGGATTGTTCATCTATGGAGTGGTCTATATATATTTCATAAAAGGTATGGATTTTCTATTTATTTACTTTACTATGTTTACAAGGTGAACATTTGGGTACGATCATAGGTTAGAAATAACTGATCATGTGAATGAGAGAAACCGCAAATTGTAGTAAAAAGACATGTATCCAAATTTCATAAGGAAAGTTCTATTACCACATTGCTTCTCCTTGATAAATAGCAACATTTTCTTATCAAACATACGACATTTCCTTTCATTAAATTAAAAAACACAAGCCAAACTCACCACTTAGGGTCTGTTTGGTATGACTGTCAGTTTTCAGTTTTTTTTCTAAAAAAAATAGAAGAGTTCTGGTTTTTTTTTTTTACCAATTTAAAAAATTGGTGGCTGTTTAACAGAGTTTATTTTTTCAAAAAGCAGAAAAGAGCAAGCGTTTGGCAGGACAACTCTTTGGGTTTATTTTTTTTTAATATACATTTTTACATAATTAAACATTATTAAAGGTAATGAAGCAACTATATTACAATGTCTTACAAATAATTAAACATAATTTTCCAACATTACAATGAATAACAACCAACATTATTAAACATAATTAAACCAACATTAGTTCATTTTTATCCTAAACAAGTGTAGATTGACCACCGGCGCCAAGACCACCGGCACACCGCCGGCACCCAGATTGGCCACCGTTGTCCGCCGTCAGCGGACATCACAACCGGCGATACAAACCCACGGCAATTACATGAGAAACAGGACGACCCAGTCCCGCCAGTGAACCAACCAAACCCACCGTCGGTCATCCACGTCGCCGCACCTCAAATTGAAAGTGACGACAGCCAAGCCGTCGGGCCTCTCTTCGCCGTCACAGCAACACAGCCACAACGCCTCTCTTCGCCGATCGAGCTCCGCAGCGAAGAGATGTTCCCCCAGAAAGAGTTGTCCGTGGCTGCGCCGGAGAAAGAAGGGACGGAGGCGGTGACCGGCGATGGAGGCGGTGACTGTGGTGAGAGATGAGATGCGATCCAGAAATTTCGAGCAGAGCGGTGGCTGTGGACTCCCTCAGATGCGATTCGGCCGAAGAGATGAGATCAAGCTCCGCATCGAAGAGATGTTCCCCCAGAAAGAGTTGTTCGTGGCTGCGCCGGAGAAAGAAGGGACGGAGGCGGTGACCGACGATGGAGGCGGTGGCTGTGGACTCCCCAGATGCGATTCGGCCAAAGAGAAGAGAACCCTAATGTTTTCTTTGATTTTTTCCATCTTTTATTTTCTGTTGCTAGGAAGACTCGAAGGCCAGACCTCATAAGTGAAGCCATCTGGGCCGCGTGAAAAGAGGTTTCAAAAAGAGCTACAAGCTCTCTAACACAAGCATGGACAAACATGATCACGTACCTAATTTCAAAGGTCATATGTATGCCTTTTTTGTCAAATCATATGTCAAAATCAGAAGCATCAAAAGTTACAAAAAAGGAAAGGAAAAGAAAAATGATTCCAGTAGAGTCCAATCCATGAAGATAAGAAATAAGAATAACACAATTAGATACCAAGGAGGGGCATAAAAATAAGAAGCCAAGTATGAACTAATTTCAGTAAGATGTATGAATACACAATGGTGTTCATTTGATTTGATTAGAGCAAACGTCAACTACATATATCCAAACAAAAACTATGAAAGGAAAAGAAAATGTATCATAAGAATGTAGAGCAACTCTAGTCCAAGATAGATTTAATGCCTCAAGCTTGTACGCCATACACGAAGTTCAGAATTGCTTCAAGACTTTGAAAATATATCTTGGTTGTTAGAGTGATACAATGCTCTTGACAACCCTGTATTCATGGGAACAATCATGTTAGATTTAAGAAAGGTATAAAAAAATATGAATAACTATATGACAGGAAAAAGAAGTCTTTGTTACCCCTTGCTTCTTATCAATTTCGTCACCGGTAATTTCATCTTTGTTCCAAACCTTAATAAATGCATGTAACTAAGTCGAATTAGTTTTGACAAACCGAATGATTCGAATATTTATGCTCATGGGTTGAATCAAACATTATTCTGTATTTAAGATATTAGATTATGTCTTGGAAACTGCCCAAAAGATTTAATTTCGAGACTTCCAGATCAAAAACCATCATGTTTTCATGAATCAAGAATTGGATAGCTAAGTCTCACAAATTAGAGGGTTTCTCCGAAACATTGTTCTGCTCCATTAAAAAGCCAGTAAGAATGCTTCTCTCAACCCGTTTGTGCCTCTTTTCTCCGGTCCAATAGAATTGTCTTTTCTCTTTGATCCAACACTTTTTCATTGGATTCCACTAATAACCTATTGGGCATGTCCTAAAGTTGTACCCTGTCAATATGCACATCATTTTCACTATTTTTTATTGCATTAATAACCTTGATCAAGAAGGAAAAAAATATTAAAATTCAGCAAATTTAGCCCAAAACAAAATAACATAGAAAAAGTAAAGGGCGTTACCTATTACTTCAATCGCATTTCTCAAAGTTATTTCAATGGCATTTCTCAAAGGTTGGTCAATACACGTACGATGACTCTTTGGAAGATTTATCTCATCCATTTTTTAATCCTGAAAAAAGTTTGTCTTCAGAAGTTATAGATAGCCTAAACAAATTAAATCTATGGAAGAATGAATTATGTTACTCGATCTATCTATATATAGAAAACAATTGTAGTTTTGTAAGTAATAATTACATGTGCAGACAGATCGATAGCATTTTATACTGAAAAATGAATTCCCTATTCATGTCTCAAGTTCAATTTGCAGCGAGATAGCAATAACTAATGATCTCATGTTCAAACCAGTAGGCCGCATTTGATAATGAAAGAGGAATTCACAAGCTTCACTAAACAACTGCGACAACGTCCCTCGGAAGCATATGCGATATGTGACGCTAAAGAACCAATACATGGAAAATGTTGCGAGAAAGTGGAATAGGAAAAAAGGCCACACTGGGGACATACAAAACAAACTTCTCATCATGTGTTTTTTAATGCTCAAACCAAACCTGTCAGATCGCTACATGTACCCTTCTCCACCCAAGTCAAATCACTGCCACTATCTCATGCTAGAGAACTCCTGCGTGCAAATTGTAACAAGGTATAAGCAAGAAACAAGAATAGGAAAAAAATAAAAATAGGCTAAATCTTTGACGCATACATGCAAACAGGTCGTGTAGTATCTTAATTACCGCATGCAAAATCTTGGATGACAGCCATAAGGTTATAGAAAGAAATATAAGAGATACAAACAACCATCAATCTGTCATGAAAAGTGTGTAAAAGCATATTTAGCGTTAGGTCCCCACGACAGGTTTATAATGCCTATGGTAGGAGATGTGTAGGAATTTTGAATTCATCAGCAAGACATAATTCATCAGCAAGACATGCAGAGCATGATGTTAAGTTCCGTTTGTGATTTCTTAGCAATTAATAAAATTTGAAAGCACGAGGAACGACAACGAAAGCAATACATGGAAAGCAATAAAAGCATCTAAGCACAAGAGGGTCCCTATAAGGGGACTCCATTTTTTCCATTTGCTACTAAGCCTCCTTTGTTTTGGCTCGATATGGAGCTTCTTTGAAAGAGAGTTCTCCTCTTTACTTAGGGAAGAAAGAGGAACACTCTTTTTTGCCTTATTCTCACTTTTCTTCTTTTTGCATAGCCGCTCTGCATAAAAAATTTCAGTCCTAAGTCAGGCATTTCCTTTAAGCATGATTGAATAGCTTCTGAAATACAATCCTAGAAATGGATGTTGTAATCACCCCGTGAAATGTAATTCGTGATCCCTAAATTTTCTTATAAAACAATGTAGAATCACTCATATCTAGAGAGACGTAATGCTAATGCAGAAAATTCACAAAGTCCCCTAAAAATATTAAAAACTACTTGATGGCTGATTTCAAACGAGTAGATCGGCCAAATCTAACATTTTTATCTTCATAAGTTCATCGCAAGACCTAGGACGTTATTCTTTTCTCTGTTGGTGAGCACGAGTAAGGGGAACTAATATTTTAAGTAATGAAAGAGAAAGTCTCATACAAAACGAAACAACTTCCTTATCTTCTACAGCTTTCAACTCTCAATCCATAAAATACCTTCTGAAAGTGGTTTTCATCATAGCAATATAACAGGAAGTGCCAAAGTACACATTGCTAACCTAATAAGATGCTGAACGGGTGAGGGGCTACCATGATGACATCATAAAGTAACGATCTAGTCACATGCAAGAACCAACCAAGATGCCTCTTGCAAATTCACTCCACCTAATAGAAATGAACTTCAAGAAAATCACCTCTTAACAGCTGTAAACTGCTATTTTCCATAGGTTAAGTACTTCCGAGCATACTTTCCACTACATTCAAATAATATGAGTTGGTTTCCCACATTTAAGGTGCTCTTGTGCTACTATAGATGTAGAGCTTCTTAAATTCAACAAGTGACTTATCTTCACTTCCACTATATTATATCATGAGAGCCTATCAAACTTTGGAACTTAAAGAGAAAATTTGACTTCCATAAATTTCATATCTAATTTTAACCTGCTTGCATCTTAAATTACTTCTCTCTTATCGCTCTTCTGTTGGTAAACTCACAATTTGCAACACAAACACACTCATCGGAGACTCGTGTTCTTTAACTTTATTCTCTAAGGCGGGCTTGCCAAAGTTAAAAGATGGCAAAAATCTACATGTCAGGTGAGAGTTTTCTCCGAGCTAGGTATTCATTCAGGAGTAAACGATAGGTAAAACTTGTTCCAAATGACAAAGGTAATGTCATTTGTCTTGTTCACTCCTCCTTCCCTCTTGCGAGCTAGGGCAAGCTTATGGTAGCAAAGCTAAGTCAAAGATGTGCTACAAAAAATCTGCATAAAAGACTATTTCTAGGCACATATAAGCTATCTTCTATGTTCTTTCTAATTTACCATCTCATAACCTGCATTGCTCAGGGAGGTAATCTTGTAACTGATATAATTAGGGGAGCATAATGTAACATCCCGGAATTTTCCGAAATGTTAACACTCAATCGATCGATAACACTAAGACAGTAATGTCCTTAACCTCAATAACTAATGCAACAAGCTGTCAGAGCAACTATCCGTCAATCAAACTATACTCTCAATCAACTGTCATAATTGAAATACCAAGTCTAAGTCTAAGAAAATTTAAACAATAATATTTACCCACGCAGGGGTTCTAATGATGAATACAAAAATCTAATTCCTTCGCTTTCGCTTGCTCGGCTCTAATCCCTATTCAGGTAACCTACTGCTGGCTGTCACCTGCGGAAATGAAGTCAAAGGGGAGTGAGCTTTTGAGAGCCCAGTAAGGTGGCACAAAGATTTAAAAATAAGAAAACGATACGGACGATTTGACATTTAAACCAATAGAAAATTTTGAAAGCGGAGAAACAGAGCGGTTCAACAATCTTTCTATATACAATCAAACGATAATTTTAAAAGGGTTTTCAAAGAAAACCACAGCATTTCAATATAAACAAAGGGATGAGTATCAACTCTGTTCCCTTAAATCGATAACCATTTTTAAAACACTTAAAATGCAATAAACATAAATAGGAAACGTTGAACATGAGCAGTACAGAAGCAAAGCCACCCCGGCAGTGCTCGATACACTTACATATGCATATGTACACTGACTAGTCCATTTAGGTACTAGTTAAACCCATCCAACAGACCATCCTTATAACACCAACAATACAGACCATCCTTATGGCTCCCAAATTACTAACTCATGTCAACATTGAGAAGCAATAAATGCATTTCAAAATATTCAAGGAATTTAAACACAATTCAAAACATTTTACAATGATTGAATTAAGTAAACAGATGAATTAAGTAATGAATTCCAAACGATTGCTATCAGGCTCAAATTAGGGTTTCATGGACGGTTTCAAAACATCTTTTATATCAAACATAAAAGCGAATCAATGTAGTTTGTAAAACTGTTCTATAAGCATTTTGTTAACGACTTATCCGGACTATACCCCGGGGCCCGCTAAGAGATCCTAGTGGCACGACGCGTCACTCGCTTGGTAGTCAAAATTGCTCAACATCGCTGCTCAGTCAAAGCGCTCCGGGCCTCGAGCATCCGGACGGCGATCGAAAGTGTGCCTCCCTTCCCCGGGGGGGGGGGGGGACCTGCTGTACAACACTGGCTTCTCGTTCAACAACACTCACCCGCTACCTTCAGTAGCGCGACGCTCATTGTCGCCGGCTCAATCAACTGACGGGCTCCAGCCCTCGCGGCGGGACGGGCTCGCAACCCTAAAGCCCTCGCCGGCTCAATCATATTGAAGACCTCCGCTTGTCCATTACAGGGCGATAAGACATTTACCATGGGGTAATATTTCAATATCATCATTATGTGAAAGGCTTAATCATGCCTTGAGATCATATTACTATATTAATAAATAATCTCAACAGTTCCATTCAAGGTTAATAAGGCAATTTCACAATATACTATGTTGAAGCCCCAACCTTGAAACTAGCTCCAAGGCACATACAATGCTACTTTAGTTGAGAACTAAGGGCCCCGTTTGACATGATTTTTTTTTCCAGTTTTGGAAATTGGAAAAAATAAACGCGTTTGGTAACCATTTTTTTTCTTCAGTTTTAAAAATCAGTTTTTAAACCAAGGCTTTTTTAAAAACTCTAAAAATGAGTTTCGGTTTTTAGTTTTTTTTTTTTTTTTGAGACCACCCACCACCACCACCCTCCCACCGCCGGCAGCCACCTCCGGCGACCACCGCCGGCCACCACCATCGTCGGCCACCGCCACCGTAAACCACCACACACAAAAAATTCAAAATAAAAACTGGGTTATCAAACACTCACTTGTTTTTGTAAAAAAAAAAAATTTAACTGCTCTTTAGTTTTTTTTTTTGGAAACTGAAAAACAAAAAAAAAAGTATTGTCAAACAGACCCTTGGTTTTTGCTGAACTTTGTCAAACATGCTCTCATGCGGCTTTTAGGCGTCTATTAACCATATTGAACCCTTTGCGCATCTTGGTCCACACGCTATACAGAGATACCCGGGATGGTCAAGGAATTCAAATCCTCCACAGCTTTCAAATAATAACCTTGGACGTCCTAATAAATTTTTTTCGTAGAGTTAAAAATATAATGAACAGATTTGAGAACATTCTAAGTTTTTTATGTCACTGGTAACTTATGCTGACCGGCTGTAAAAAACTCAAATTTTAAGGGGCCAAATTTCAATGCTTAAACGGGGGTGTTTTGCGTTTCTCAACATCATAACCAGTAGAACAAGTGTTCATATTTACATTTTATGCAAAATATTTGTGCGTTGAAGTAATTGGGATCAACTATCTTAAGAAGTTAAGAATCAAGACTTAAGGATATGAGCATGAAATAACATTCCGTGAAGTAGTTGCTTTACATTAGCCTGTTGCGCGTGACAACTACTCAGAGGAAGATATTTAAGGCTCTGTTTTTTTTTTGTTTTCAGTTTCCAAAAAAAATAAATTAAAGAGCAATTTATTATTATTTTTTTTACAAAAACAAGTGGGTGTTTGATAACCCAGTTTTTATTTTGAGTTTTTTTTTGTGGTGGTTTGCGGTGGCGGTGGCGGTGGCCGGCGATGGTCGCTAGCCGCCGGAGGTGGCCGCTGACATTCACCGGCGGTGGTCGCCAGAGGTGGCCGACTGAGGTGGCTACCGGCCGGCAGTGATCACCGGAGGTTGCTGCCGGTGGCCGGAGGTAGACCTGGCAAAATGATATCCGTACCCGTTACCCGAACCGTACCCGGTCCAAAATACCGGGTACGGGTACTAGTATTCAATACCCGACGAAATAAGACCCGTACCCGAACCGACCCGTAATTTTCGGGTCGGGTTAGGTCGGTTTTCGGGTTACCCGGCTTGTGTGCTATATAAATCCTTTTAGGGTTTCTTGCCTTCATTCTTCTTTCATTTTTTCTCGTCCCACCGCCGCTCTCTTTCTCTCTCACAGACCGTCCTCTCCACGCCAAACCCACAGGCCACAAGACTCGGTCGCCACCACCGACAGTCCTCGGTCGCCACCACCGATAGTCCTCGGTCGCCACCACCGACAGTCCATACTCAACAAGATCCCAGATCCGCATGACCACTACCGCGCCGTCAGTGCAACTCCGTAGATCTACTACCACCGACACCATCAACGGCGGCCACTTCCACTCTAGATCTACGGCCGGCCACTTCCACTCCAGATTTACGCCCGGCCACTTCAACTCCAGATCTACCACCGGCCACTTCAACTCTGGATCTACCGCGGGCCTTAAAACACCCTCTACTTCTTTAAAGTTTCAACCCCTGTTGAGTGATTTTATTAGTTCTTTGTAATTTGCAATATTTGTTAATTATTTAATTTATTTTGTTCGGTAGATCGATGAATGTATGAATGTTTGAGACTTTGAGTATGTTGTGACTTTCAGAGTTTCAGTGGTGGATTTTGATGGTGTTTATATAGATGTACAGATTGTTGTGTTATGAATTTTGATAGAGAAGAAAGATATAGAACAATCACGAATGAATTTGGCTGTTAAAATAGGGCAAAGTGATGTAATAAAAATTTGTTTTATTAAAATAATAATTAATCAGAAATTGGTAGTTTACCCGCGGGTAATACCCTACCCGCAAGGGTAGGGTACGGATCCTGAAAAACTCTACCCGTAAAAACCCGGGTAAAAATTACCCGACCCGTTTTTATCCGGACCCGACCGGGTTTTACCCGTACCCCGACGGGTATACCCGTTTGCCAGGTCTAGCCGGAGGTGGGAGGGTGGTGGTGGTCTAAAAAAAAAACTCATTTTTGGAGTTTTTTTTTCTTCTTCAGTTTAAAATTTGGTTTTTTAAACTGAAGAAGAAAAAAAGAAAAATGGTTACCAAACGCAACTTTTTTTTCCAGTTTCCAAAACTGAAAAAAAAAACTGGAAAAAAAGGAGTGTCAAACAGGGCTTAAGCCTCTTGAAGGGTATTTTTCTTTGACTGCCAAATCTTAGCCATCGTCGTTGCCTTGCTACTTCCCTTCAACATCCATGGCTATGAATATGGTCTCCTGCTCTACATCCTCTCAATTCACTTTTTCCCTTCCTTAGGGGCACTACCACTCCTGCAACTTTACCATGTCTTGTCATCAACCTTTAACCCCTTCTGGTTCACCTTTCAAACCACCTCACAAGGGGGATTCTTTGACTGTAGACTTACCCATAGATCTTTTCAAATCCGCCAAAGTTTCTAATTTTAGCTGATATTCCAATTGGTTTTGTTCAAAATCTAACCCATGGTTTCGAGATGGCTAAAGTGCGAGTTAAAGATGATCTTTTTTTTACCCACCCGAGCTCTTGACGTCGATCCAAGAAAACTTCTTTCGAGCCGCAAATCTTGATGATCCAGCCTTGGAAGGCCCCAGCCAACTCCATTAACTTTAATATTAAATTGTCTTTAATGTGGTCCCGACATTGATGCACAGAGATGGCATCAGTTCACCACTTAGTTTTGGCAGCCAAAGGAAGTCATGGCTCAATGTGTTATTTGCTTTCCCTGTGGGCTATTTTTTTTTAATCAATTTTTGAGGCCATTTGGGTGGGGTATACTCTGTGTTCACCTCAGTTCAAAGTGCTAGCCACTAGCCAAATAACTAATAAATTCCTTAAGATAGTATGCAAAACACTCGAGGATGGAATATAATGTCATCGTAACCCCACCAGATGACGCTGCTTGAGGTTTTGAGAGTTGCCTCTAACACTAGTTGAAACCAATTCGTAAACCTTACGGGTATATAGAGTTATTAAAAACTTATGTCAGTATAAAACTAGTCACAAGAGTATATATTAATCAAATTAATTGAAAATATTAACTAATATGCTAACTACAAATCGCAAACGATTACACACCAATAAGTAAGATATTGAATGTAGCGATACTTGACGATTTAATAGATTTGGCTTAAACTATAATCAAGCCTACATTCATCTCTTCAAGGAAGTCCCTTCCAAGAGCCCAAAAATCTACTAGGATGATCTACCTTCTGATGAAGACCTAGCAACCATACAATTCCCTTGGTGTTATGCACACACCAAGACCATGTTTTGACAATCCCAAAGCTACAAATCACGAGAACCCCAAACTTTGCCAGAAGTTGATTGAAATAAAAGTTCTTATACAATAAAAGTTCTCTCTATTAAGTATATGTGCACAATTGAAGTATAATAAAAGAAGAAATGAGAAAATTGAGGACTTGAAGATGTTTACTTTAAATCAAAGGGTTCCTCACAAAAATGCTCTATTTAATCATGTAAAAATCATGAAGATGAACACAGAAAAGTTTAATCCTTGAGCTTTGATGTTTCTTTACTGAATGTAGGCTTAAAATGTGGTTTCCATAGTACATGATGAAGCTCAAAATCATTTCTATAGGTTGGGTTGAAATATAATCAATATTAGAAGATTAAGCATGAATTCTAACAACACTAGTTGTTATTTATTAATATTGCAGATTAGAGTTGACTATAATACAATGAAGTCGATTGCATTCCTTTTTAGGGGAGCATTGCCCTAATTCAGTCGACTGCATTGCCATTCTAGCCGACTACAATGATTTCATGAAGAAACCACCTCTCTTATATGGACATAACTTCTCTAGAAAATCGGATCAGGCACCATTTTTTTTGGTCATAAATCTAATGAAAAGATTAGCTCTAAAAACATTTTTGAGAGAATATAGGTGAGTTTGAAATGTTACCAAATTATAAGAAACACTTGTTTAAAAGCTTATGCTCTCACATGCAATGCAAAAGTTGTCCAAAGGTCGTTCTGGCCATAGTCATCAATCCAAGTATCAAATAGAAAGACTAGTTACATAAGAGTAAAGGGCAGTAACTATCGAAAGTTTCATAGCCTATTCTTTCTTTGTTGTTCTTTGACATTTGACTTGATGAAACTTTCTTAGCACCTCTAATATAGCTTTAAGCTCCTCGAATTTTATTCGACATATCCAATTTCTCAAACATGTCTTCATCAGAGTTAAAACTTATACCTACTAAGCATTCACCCAAAGCATACATCAGAATACGATCAATTTGTTGTTATCATCAAGACAAGATGTAAGCCTATGTCATTTGTCAAGAAGGCTAACAATCTCTTCCTTCTCTTATGATGACAAACATTGATTCCACATGAGCTGGAATTATATATATAAAAAAAAGCACAATCTTATAGATCATGGAATCATCTATGTTATACTCAAGATATACCAATAAGCTCAATGTATTTAAACACATAACTAGCTCCCCCTACTTAAAAACAAAAAATGCTCTTCCTTTACTATCATCCCAACAAACACAAGCATATAGCAATAAAAACCAAATTATTTCCTCCCCTTTCAGCTTCAATAAAAAGATACGGGGATGTGTGTGTGAAAAGATAGTTATAACCAAGACAATGGAGTACATTATGCAACATCGAGAATTCAAACATGATCAAAGAGAGATATATTTTGTAAATTCAAACATGATGAAAAAGAGACATCTAGTGTAGTTCAATAATCCCATATGCATCATTGATTTTTTAAGAGTAACAAGATAATATCTGATTCAAGCATATAGCTTCATGTTCAAGCATGCTCCTTCTTAGTCAATGCCAAAAATATCCACCAAGCACAACCAAATTAATGTTCAAATCATGTCCCCGTTTTTGGCATAACCAAAAGGCACGTGTGTGTGTGTGCGTGTGTGTGTGAAATATGAAATTACCTTTCAACCTTGCATTGTAAGAAAAGTTGTATAATGCTATTCTTCTGTGTTATATAATATCCTTTTCTTCTTATAGCGAAAGTCTACCGAGGGCCAGAATGTGATTTTTAAGTGATTTCAAATAAACAAAGTGCATTTTCAAGTACTATTTGAAACACCAATCTTGTTCAATGGCCAATCATGTGGAATCTCCCCCTCATTTTTCCTTCACGTTTTGAGAAAGCGAAGCCAGTTGTTTGAGAAATCTCAATACATTACACTAGCAAACGTAAGTTACTATTTCCCCATGTTGATTGAGTATACGATTAGATGATGCACACATCAAGGCTTTAATGTGAGAGTCAACAAATGCAGTCTAAAGGTATATACTCATGCATGTATATAGGGGTTGGTCCTTTTCCACCAGTGAAAAGGTCCTTACTTCTCCAACTCTCGTCCGGTCGTCCACGTGAGGCTAGCGACTAAAACGACGTAGTTTTGATAAAACAAATAGTCATTTTTTCCTCTCTCTCTCTCTCCCCCTTCCCCCAGTTTTCTTCCCTTCCCCATCTCTCTGTCGCAGGCCCTAGCAAGCCACCGCCCCAACCTTCCTGCGCCACCATCACACGCACCGTCGCCCATCACTACCTCAACCTTCCTGCCTCGGTCACCATCACCGCCCAAACCTTCATACGCAGGTGAAATCTCATACTGAAATCACATAGGATGGCCGTTAACGGTGGCGTCGACGCCACCAATTTTTCCATTACAAAGGTTATATTTTACCTCTGTCGCAGTGCTCGATTTTGATACACATACTAAAATCAGCCACTACTCGTGCTGTCTTCCCCTACCAAATCTCAGTGCAATTACATGACTCATAGTGGAAGCACACCCACCATCACACCCACCATCTCTACCGTAGATCATCAACCTTCCATCGTCGGCCACCGTCAATGGCCATTCCTGCCGCAAAAGGTCTCCACCACCCACTACCTCCACAATTTCCAACCCCCACGAGCTTTGGGACTGTTGTCAAAATCCAGCCACCATCACACCCACCTTCTCTTAATGCAGACCACCCACCTTACATCGCTGCAGAGACCGCCCACCATCACTACCATAGAGACTGTCATTCCCTTGCTGAGAAACACGACAGAGAGATAATTCTCTTCTGCAGTAGCGAGAGAACGGGCATCTTTTTCCCAAAATTCCCTCTGTGTACGAGCTGCCAAATTTGTGGATTTTCTTCTAATTCAGGCAAGCTCTAATCTACCCTGCCTCTCAATTTTATCTTGGTTTTGTGAATGATTTCTTTCGTCATCCATGTTAAACATATTTTGTTTAATTAGGGTACATGTGATGATTTATTCACAGTTCCTCACACTTTTTATACTTTCCAATTTGATCACCAACTGTTCAATGAAAGTCCTAGCCTAAACCATACATCTGTATCGTATCTTAACTCTCGGTAGTATATGGAGAGGCTAATTTATGGCTTCCTTGGTGTCATTATGAATTTATTTGCCTTCATGTAGGTTGTCCGCTAGGGCCGGTCTGTATATGCAGATATTCAGAAGTTTATAGAGTTTCAGCTTATCGTTAATGTCGCCCGTTGAACCCTGTGCAGATTTGTTTCTCTCTCACTTTACTGCTGGCTCGTTGTCACTTTGTTGCATTTATCAAAATGTGTAAAATACAGTGGTACCTTTATCGGGGAAGGCAGTTGGATGTTTGGCCGAGATTTCTTATAGACAAGAACCATTACTCTTGTTTACCCTCCGTAATTCCTCCCCGAGGATAAACAAGAAACCAAAAGTAAAATTATCAAGTTTGAGGCTATGGTGCACGTTCTAGGGTCGACATATGTAAATCGAACCTGACATATGTAATAAGGATATTATTATGTGAATCTTAAGATACATTTTCTTGGTGCAACTTCTCTGGGTTAATCTCATCATGGATGCTCTTAGAGCATTGACATTAGCTACTGAACCACCAACTGGCCATCTTATGCATGTAACTCATGTTGGTCAAATGTTAGTTTTCTTTAGCAGATTGTTTATTTACCTAGATCCTAAACCCCAAACTTGGCATTATTGTGGTTTGTTTATGTCTTATTCGATTAGAAGTTAAATGATGCTTTTGATCTAATACTTGTGAGAAACAACTTATAGGATATTTAATAAACTTGTGTTAACAAGTTCAAGGGTCTCTCTTTCTAATGCAGTTTAATCCTGGATACAAAAAACCATGGTCTGCACCAAGGTTTTGTACGTCGTTTGAGCTTAATAAGAATGGTACGTCTTCTGCAGTGGACATGAATAAGTTTTTTGATTAATAAGAATGGTATGTCTTCACTGTGCTTGTACTTACACAATTATGAATTCTCTCGCTTTGTAAAGATTGTTTGAGGCTTCCATTTTTGAGAATCAATTGACATGTGACTATAATTTTCTCTTATTTTATGGCTCGTAAAGTGATATCATGTTAGGTACCTGTTATCATCGGCTCTCGTTATACATGATGTGAGGCAGATACATAATCCTGGAGATATATGCTATGGCCATATATGTCTACTATAGTGACATTTTCATCATAGTTGACCATTTGCTGCTCTTGCATTTCTTTTTGTACATCACTGTTATTGCATCCACAGTCATTCTGGAACTATGTGCTGCAAGTGTTGGCTTAGGAAATCTTATCTTGTTGTCTCTTTTAACAGTTGTATTTTTTTTAACTTCTTATAGTGTCAATGTCAACATTTATGCATGTTTTGGAATTTATTTGTAGCTCAAATTGTAGCTCGGCTTCAACAACCTAGCCATCTTTTCGTGCTTCCCATTTCTTCTTGAGGTGCATCTATTTTCTTCCTACTAGTATTTTATCTTGTTATACTGATTCATTAATTTCTATTTGTTATGTTGTAGCTTGAATGTGATGCGCATGATCTTGAGCCCTGTTTACCTGCAAATAAACCATTGATAATTCTTTTCATTGATAGATCATCGGATTCCTCAGTGACTAGAAGAAATAGCAAGGAAGCTCTTAATGCTTTTGGGGAATTAGAATTGCACCACAGTGCAGAAAATACTGCCAAATCACAGAGATCATTAGCTGATGGATTGATTGTTGGAGTGTATCTCATACATAGAACTGCTATAACTATGGTGTTCAAGAATTATCATTCCCAGTTGTATGAACTTCTACATGAAGGTGTTCTAATTATTCACGACTTGTGATACACAAGTATGAGTGCATATTGACACTGCCATTTATTTTCATCAAAATTGTACTTGGATTTCTTTCAGTTATGGCATGGTCATGTCCAAGATCAATTTTTTATGATAGACGACAATCTTTGTATCATATGTGCTTATATTTTGTTGATCTCACATTTTAGACGTTGTACTAAGAAGATGATTATATGAGTTGTACATTGTACAAGTGAAATAATATCTTTCTTTGATTTTACAATTGTAAGTTTTTTTTATTTTGAAATTAATTTAGTGCTCGTTCATTTGTTAAAAAAAGATTCATCTTGGGACGCCAATAAGTGCCTTAAAAGATAGACAATAACGCTGAAAAGCGTCCCAATTAGGTCTGATATGGTGCATTTTATAGGACGTTTATTTGCACCTTGTTAGGCCTTACTCTTGTTGAGTTGCTTGAGTGTGTTGTAATAGCTTATTGTGATGACCTCTAATAGTATTCCGAGTATGTCAAAAATAGGGTAGATTTTTCATAATCATGTTGGCACCGGACACGAGACAAATCAATATGCTAAGAACACCTCAATCAAGGGTAGAGTTAATTTTTAATAATCTTAGTTCAGCAAATCAGAAACTCCTAATAAGACACAGACATCCATATTCAAGAAAGTCAAAAAAATTGAAATCCCAAAACTAAATTTGGACTCTCAACATAAATCCCTCGCAATAACATTTGGAAGTCCAAATTGCGTACTCCTTATGTAATCTAAACTTCCGTCTTGCAGTGTTTACATACAAATAAGACAATTCAATTATGTCAATAAAAAGAAGGAGAAATGAAAGCACAACATGAATCAAAGTCATATGCAAAAGCTAATAAATAAGGGATTGTACATTTACAAGATTTGGTTTTCGTTTTCGTAATGATAATGAAAAAAATGCCTTTTTCGCATACTTTTATCTTTTTTCGTATTCGTTTTGATCAAAAAATCAAGACAGTACTGGAAAAAAATGAAAACACCCTGAAGGTGTTTTCACCTTTTTTCCCTACTCGTATTCTCTGTGTCAGAGAATACTAAATCTTGTATCCACTGTTCATAATTTTCTTGTCATGCCCTCTGACGCCTAGTTGCATTGTCACGTCAGAGACAACCCCTTGCTCTCCTATCTCTCTCTCTCTCTCTCTCATTTATCTCCTCCATTTTCCAATGAATAACAGCTCCTCCATTTTCCAATTGAAAATGGTAAGACGAATACGTGATAAAACATGATTAAAGTTCAAATTAGACTTAGAGTGCACAACGGCAGAAACCTGAAGAAACAATAGTTCTAAGAGCTCTGAAGTTTGGAATAATGATCTCCAATCTGGTCCAAACCACCTGAAGCAAATCAAGTGCAGCAATGTTGACATTGGGTACTCTGTGTGTGTTGTGTGTGTCACGAAGGTTTGAGTGATCTTCCACCAACTCCATGCTTCTTTTGTACTTTTAACTCTCTACCGCTGTTCTCTCTCTCTCTCGCTCTTCGTCTCTGGTCCGTCGATTGTGCCCCTGGGGAAGAAAGGAACAGGAAGGGGGAAGGGAAGTATGAGAAAGGCAAAACCGAGTATCAATGACGTGAAGAATGAGTTGGGTGGGCCCTACGTGAAGGGTTTTGTTCTAGGGTTGTGTGATGGCTTTATTGGGAGAAGTAAACGGTGGGTAAGGAGGGTTGTTGATGGAGGGTATAAAAATAATTTGTTAGGTTAAGAGTAGGGTAAAAATGGGAAGATATGGGTACAAATAGTGTAGAAAATGCTAAACATACAAGAATGGATCCAAAAAAGTTGCTGAAAATGGAAATGAAAATTCATAAACGTGTACAGGAAAAAATGAAAAAAGTAGATATGAAAAACTGGTAAAAACGCTACCGATTTTGGAACTGAATACTAAAATTTGGGAAACAAAAACAGAATACAAAAACATGAAACAAATACCGTAAACGTACAGCCCCTAAGAAACTAGAAAAAAAAGGAGAGACACCTAAGAAAATAAGAATGTTATACCAAATCTTACGCAACTATTGAACATAATGGCCCTCTCCTTCATCCCTCTGAAATCATGCAACTTTATAAGTTAATATATACAGCTCAAATGATTCACGCAACATGATATTGCATTGAAAAGAAAAAAAGCAGTGTGTGAGATTGACTTCAAAATATACCCTTCTCTTAGCACAACTAGTTCGGTAATGGCCTTTCCCATGACAATATGCACAAGTTCTTTGTTTCTTTTCTTCTTTCGCCAATTCGATAGAAGATTTCAACCTAGTAGTACCTTTGGCGCCCCTTGGTCTTAATAGTGGCAGCAGGGTCACGTATAGAAATTTGATGCATATTTTCCATTGGAGAAACACATGTACTTGAACCAACTTGACTAACCATTTTGTAGCCAACAAGTTTCTCCATGTTGTTTCTTGCAGCTTGTTTTTCCAAGAAGCTACTAAGCCATGCATCAAACTCTAGTATATTTGGAGGACAATATCTTCCATTATCTATTGCCTTTGAAAACTTTGCTCGAACAGACCACAACGTTAAAAGGCTTACTCCCTTTTCAGTTGAATGGCTACCGATCTCGTCCATTCGATCGCCAACATCTCCTAACTTATACCGAGCATGAATTTTCCACCTAGGCAAAATGTAATACTCAGGACCATCAGTTATTTCCTTTTTCTTTAATATATAAAGGATATGCTTGCATAATAATCCTGTCGTCTCAAACTTAGCACATGAACAAGTAGCCTGAACACTTTCGGACGAATAATAGTGAACTGTTTGCCAACTCTCCTTATCAACAGTTGTCAAACCCACCCTGTATGTTGTGACGTCGGGTTCCTTATTCAATGTTATGTGCAAACAGCTAACACTAGCATTCCATTCTTTCTTGAAGATCTCAAACAAACTACAAGTATAGCATTCTCCGGCTGTTGCTTCAATTGGATGATCAAATGATAAGACTGCTCTGGAATTCATGGTCTTAAAATCTTCATCTTCCTCGGTATACCTTCGATTATAAACTGCTTTGTCATATTTCAAATCAATCATTCAACATGGTATTAGAATTCACATACTCGTCAAAAATTGAATGCATGGTTTCACTTTGTCCACTCGTGGTCATGCTAGCAAAAAAAAGTATATTTGAGAAAAGGCTTTGCCCAATGTGCATGTAGGTTGTACATATTTTGATTCCACCAATTTTCTTTTAAGTCATACTTGTCATTCAAATCCACCCATCTGGCCTCAAATTCTTCAATAGTCTGACTTTTTGTCCAGTTGTTATAGGCTTCATGAAAGTCATCATAACGACATCGTAAAGGTTGTAGATGTTCCATGACGTGCTTCTTAATGTGCCATGCGCAAAAACAACGCGGCGTATTCGGAGACATTTTTGCAATTGCATTTCTCATTGCTCCATCTTGGTCAGTGATGATTGCAGTCGGGGGCCTCTCAAACATGCAACACAAAAAATGCTCAAACAACCACACAAATGTTGCCTCTGTCTCATCCTCCAATAATGCAGCTCCAAACAACACACACTGGTGGTGGTGGTTTACTCCAAAAAATGGAGCAAATGGCATCCTATATTTGTTAGTCATGTAAGTCACATCAAATACAATAACACCACTAAACTGTGCGTATGATGCCCTTGACCTTCTGTCAGCTCAAAAAGACTTCTGAGAGAACCATCTATAGTTAAATCCACAACAAAATAATAATTGTTATCCAACGTGGCCTTCTCTTGAAAATGTTTAATAATCCCATAACATTCTTTTCCCACGTTATTTTTTCTTTCGGTGTGTATAATACTAGAACATTGTCTTGGAGTTATGTCAGCTTCTTCGCTGGGCTTCATCACATTCACAACCCTAGTAATCTGAGAAGCTTTTAGGCCATCATGGTTAAGGTCAGACACTAGAGACTTACATACATTTGTACGATGGTACTTACTATGAGAACGATGCTTGATTACCTTTGATGGAGTAATAGTGAGAGGATGGTTATGAACATCTTGAAACTTGCCGATAACCCACACTCCAAGCTTCTTTACAAAGTAACTTGCATCATCGCTTCACAACCAGTTCTCAAGTCCCTACAACTTTTTTCGTTCACATTCGATCTCTTGTCATCCAGTTTCTTGAAGCCTTCCTTATTGAACACGAGTTACCTCCTAACAATTGCACCCGTGGCCCTAATCTTATGCACGTTGTGTTTGAGTACCAAAACCATTTAAAAGAGCATATTGATTGTAGAACTCATATGTCGTTTCCAACGTATCAAATATTTTTCCATCTATCTGTTGACTATCGAAATTGTCAAAATTTTCATAACCATCATTCTCTCTAGGCGTTCTAACCTCGTCATCACATTGTGAGAGGTCACAAACATCATCCACCTTAGGTTCATCACGGACATGAGTATCCGGAATATCATAATCAGTCAAACCTTCGGTCACATCAATTTCCTCAATCAACTGAAAGCTGTGTGAACCCAATGGTGTGCTTCCACTATGAGTCGTGTAATTGCACTGGAATTTGGTGGGGGAAGACAGCATGGGCAGTGGCTGATTTTAGTATGTGCGTCAAAATCGAGCATTGCGACAGGAAGGTTTGGGCGATGGGTTGCTAGGGCCTGCGACAGAGAGACGGGGAGGGGAAGGAAACCTGGGGAAGAGGGGGGGGGGGAGAGAGAAAAAGAGAGAGAAGAAAAAAAAGGACTATTTGTTTTATCAAAACTTCATCATTTTAGTCGCTAGCCTCACACAAGTTGCATGAGGCTAGCCTTATATATATATGTGTATATATATATATATATATATATATATATATGTATATATATATATGTGTGTGTATGTATATATATATGTGTATGTATATAGATATGTAGTAGTTAGATCTCTTAGTAGCCTGTTTATAATTAATTTTGTACTACTACATATATATATACATACATATATATAATTTTCACAAGTTTGTACTACTGACTTTTGGTGTCTTTAGCAGCCTATTTATAATTAATTTTCATCCTGCCGTTGTTGGCAGTGATAAGGGCTTGTCTAGTGGTTTGACAATACTTAGTAGGGACAAGGCCTTCCTTGATGCAATTCAAGTCAGCACCAGAATCAATAAGGGCTATTCCCTCAAAGGTGAAGTCTTTACTGATAACAATTTTGACACTGACATACCATTTTTGGAAGACAACTCTGTCAATGCTGAGGATTTCATGTTCCTTAAAAGGACTAGGGATATTGGTGTCATTAGCAAAATCAGGATTAATTTTAAACTTATTATTATTGTCATTAAGATAAATTTCTTCTTCTTCTTCTTCACTTCTGACTTCTTCAATATTATGAAGTTCTAAGAGGGAAATTCTGGTGGAGATGGTCTTAACATCTCTTTTGAGTGAAAGAATTTCTCCTTAAAGGTCTTGGATGGTAGGACCTTTGGGTTCTATGGTTTGGAGTCTGTCCATAACAGTAGAAAAATTAAAAGTATTTCCTATAGTAGGGATTTACCTAGAATCATTAGGAGTAGGAGGGCTTTGTTTTCCATGAAGAGATTTAAAAATAACTTGTTTCTTCTTTTCAGGATCATCAATTTTGTCAAGAAGATCAAGAATAATGGATTCTTCAGAAGTAATAACATTAATACTTAAACCATTCATATCAAGGATTGCTTTATAGTAATCAATTTTATTATTGCAATCATGACAGGTGTCTTCATGGTCAGAACTGTGGTTAGAAGAGCTGCAGGAGCTGTTGATGTCTCCTTCAATGTTGTTGAGTTCCAAGGAATGATCATCTTCAGAATCTGAAGGATTTAAGAGGATTTCATTTAATTGTTTCCTCAGGTCTTCATCAATGATGAGTTCATTGATCTTCTGTTTAGTGTAACATTTGTTGGCATAATGGCCAGGCTTGCCGCATTTATGGCAAATAATTTTGGATTTAAATTTTTTTTTCTTTTTGAAAATCTTTTAAAGGGTTTGGACGATTCTTCTTTTTTGTATTTTTTAGAAAATTTAGGTTTTCTAAAAGGTTTTCTAGGTTTGGAGACCTTTTCTTTTGTTTTGTAATTGGGAACAGAAAGGGTGTCGTAACCAAATTGATAACAAAATTGTCCAAGCTCAGTTCGTCCAGACTTATGTTCTTTTTTGAGCTGATTTTTTAATTTGATATCATTACATAAAACTAGGCCTTCAGCGCATATTTCGCTAATTAATTCTCCAAAAGTATAGAGGGAGAAAGGTAAAGCACCATTATGCTTATTCCTAATTCTAGTCCTGACTCTTTCACTAAAAAGGTTTGGAAGGCCAGCAATAAATCTTTCTTTCCATAAATCTTGCTGGGCATCACTTCTCTGATATAATTTGGACAAGAAGACATCCTTGTACCATCTAAAATGAGTGAGGGTAGGACACCTAAGATTAATAAGGAGTTCTCATCTGCCTCTTTCAAGAACAGTACTAGCATTGCCTATAAAATGCTTAGTGATGGCTGTGACCAAAGTAGTAACAGCATCAGAAAGAGGTTGTTCATTGACTAAAATGGGGTTACCATTAGGTTCAATTTTAATAGAATTCAGAATATTATTCTGATCAGTGGGGGTAAGATAAAAATCCCACCAACCACGAAGTTGGCCAGTAAAACCAGCAATGAGATAACGGGCTATAACGGCTTCACTTTCTCCGAGATTACGGTTACGGGCACTATTGGCCGCCATAAGCATATGTTGTAGAAGAGTGATGACTTGGTAGTCAGTCATTCCATCTAAATTCCATTCATAGATAGAAGATCCATTAAAGGATGACGGATTAGAAAAATTATTTCCTTCTAATTGCATATCAACAGGGGTAGGTCTGGTGTAGTAATTTCTATGAGGAGGTCTTGAATTAGATGCTCCAATAGTAGTAATAAATTGTTGTTCTAGTTTGTCAGGTTCAATCTCAGACTCACTCCCTATATCTCCTATCATATTGATATGTTTAGGAGATGATTGAGAAGTCTCTACCTTAGGATACTTCTCTTTAGGGGTTTTAATTTGTCCTAATTTAGTCATTAATTCTTTGAGGAATTCACCACTCGGTTCTTCAGAATTTAATTTGAATCTGCTATCCAAGTCAATAGAAGGTTTGATTAAGGGTTGCTCAATATTCCTAGCAACAGAGGAGCTGGAAGAAGCTAGATTAAAGCTAGGGGAAGTGCCGAAGATATTATCACTAATGCCTTTGGGAGGTTGCATTTTGCTGTAGAAATCAGAAACAACATCTTTGACCTGAAAGATAGTATCTTCAATTCTTGTGGTTTGTTCTCCAATTGTACTAAGAATAATATTAGTGTAATTGGATTGTTCGGCTAAAGATTGATTTTCACCAGCAGTAACAAAATTGAGGTGGTTGGAAGTACTGGTATCAACTATATGTTTTAAAGGAGTAGCGAGGAAATTGGAATTCATGTCTCCTTTCATGGCAAATTTATTGAAAGGAGGATGGATGCCTTCCTGTTTCTCATGAGTTGGCCATATAAACCATTCACGAGTGATACGTTTGAAAACATTGATTTGCTTTTGAGGATACATATATTCTGGAATTTCAATATTATTATCAAGACAATAAGAATAAAACCATCCAAAGAAAGGAAAATAAGTCTTATAAGCCTTGAGAGTTTGAAAGAATAATTCTTTATATTGGGCTCTTTGCAGAGTGGAAAAACTAATACGATACCAGGCACAATTGGTGCGATTATGTTTAGCGTAGAATTCATCATTGAGTTTCTTATGATCGATTTGAAAATATTCAATAACAAGGATATTATAATCAAAATCATGAACATAGGGGTTATAATTATCTTGATTTTGACCAGAAGAAGAAGGCATCTTACTAGGAGTTTCAACTGTATACATGGTTTCTGGGACAGAAGAATTATTATTCCTGATGCCCTAAAAGATAATTTTGGGATCCCTACTTGATCTAGAAGGGGGAATAGAGTGATATTCACTGTTTTGACAAGATTGAAAATTTTGACTAGGAATAGAAGAACAAGAATATCTAGCACTTTGACTAGAACTGCCAGAATGAAGGATTTTGTAATTTTGGGAAGACGTTTCTGGTTGACTGAAATGAATCTTGACATCTCCTTCAGGAGTTTCAATGATATGGTCAATCTGCGTATTTTGGGGATTGACTTGGCGATGAGCAGCTTTGTTTTCTATGACCCAATCTTCAGGAGGGGTAAGTTCATTGAACTTAATTCGACGAGGTAGCATGACATTGGTTTTATCAGGATTAGACTGGAAAAGAATAACAGATTTGCCAGGGTCAGCAATTTGTTTAAAAGCTGGGCAAATAGTAGACATGGCCTTATAATAAATTCGATATATAAGGACTAAATTCTGGGCTTGCGGTCTCATATTATATCTCTGAGTTTTAATATCTAGAGTAAGCACATCCATAATGTGAGGATCAGAAAGAGAAACAGAGAAATTATGATAACAATTAAAATACATGGGACCATTGCAGAGACTGGTTTCAACCATTCCAAGAAGGGAATCATCAAAACTTAAATGTCGGTCATCGCGAAGAGCAGTCCAAACATGAGTATCCAGACCTTCCTTAGTTAAGGAAGTAATTGAAAAGACTGATTGTCTTTTGAAATATCCATAGTCTGTTCGACAGACTTAATGGAATAAGTTTGCTTGAATTCAAATTGTTTAACATATAGAGAGGAAGGATTAACCTTAGGAATAGACCAATTGTTCAAATCCTTTTCTATACTTTCAATATTTAGTTCATGAATATTTTTACTAGGACTAGTATGGCTCTTAGTCACGTTAGTAGAGAGAGATCTGATTAATCTTGCCATAATAGCAATAGCAGTGCTCGACTGTCAACCAAATAGTTAAAAGTGGTCACAAATGCACACAGGCGGAAGACCGAGAACTATCTTAAAGGCGACTTGGGTGTCGACCCACACTGATGTAGAAACACAACAAGATTAAGAGATCTAACTACTACTTAGAATGGCAGGAAAATACTGACTTCTGGTGTCTTTAGCAAAAGACTTACATATATATATATGTATGTATATATATATATATATATATACATAAATCTACATACATATATGTATGTATGTGTATATATATACACATACATACATATATGTATGTATAAATGTATGTACATGTATGTATATATATATATGTATGTATATATATATATATACATACATACATATATACATATATATATATATATGTATGTACATATATATATATATATATATATATATATATACATACATATACATACATATATATATATATATGTATGTATGTGTATATATATATATATATATATATATACACACACATACATATATATACATACATATATATATATACACATACATACATATATATACATACACTACATGGGGGACGATATACATCCACTGGTGGATAATATCCACCAAACCGCAACTATTAGTTGCAACTATTAGTTGCGGTTGCTATCATTACTCCACGGTCCCACCCCCACCCCCACCCACCCCCGAACCGCAACAAGGAGTTGCGGTTCACTGTGCATGGCTGTCCTTTTGTCCTTCCTTTTTCTTTTTTGTCCTTTTTTATTATTTCTAGCTGAAAATAAATAGCCATAATTATTTCTAACTGAAAATAAAGTTCCATAAATTTTACAATAGCTTTACAATATACAAGGATGTTCACAACCTATTCTGGACCGCACCCCGGGGTCCGCTAAACAATCCCAATGGTGCGACACGTCACCCATTTGGCGGTCAACATCGCTCAACATCATTGCTCGGTCAAAGTGCTCCGCGCCTCGAGCATCCGCAAGACGATCGAAAGTGTGCTCACCGCAAGGGGGTCGGCCACCCCAAAGGGGGTCGGCCACCGCAAGGGGGTCGGCCACCCCAAGGGGGTCGGCCTCCATCGCCCTGCGAAGGGGGGAACTTGCTGAGCGGCACTGACTTCTCGCTCCAACAACACTCACACGCTATCTTCAGTAGCACGACGCTCTGTCGCAGGCTCAATCAAAGTGACGGGGCTCCGGCCCTCGCGGAGGGACGGGCTCGCAACCATGAAGCCCTCGCCGGCTCAATCAAACTGACGGGGCTTAAGCCCTCGCGACGGGACGGGCTCGCAACCATGAAGCCCTCGCCGGCTCAATCAAACTGACGGGGCTCCGGCCCTCGCGGCGGGATGGGCTCGCAACCATGAAGCCCTCGTCGGCTCAATCAGACTGACGGGGCTCCGGCCCTCGCGGCGAGACGGGCTTGCAACCATGAAGCCCTCGCCGGCTCAATCAAACTCGCGGCAGGACGGGCTCGCAACCTTAAAGCCCTCGCCAGCACAATCAACCGGGGGCTCCGGCCCTCGCGAGCACAATCAACCGACGAGCTCCGGCCCTCGCGAGCACAATCAACCGGAGGCTCCGGCCTTCGCAACAAGGATGGGCTTACAACCCTAAGGCCATCGCCGGCACAATCACCTGACGGACTCACGGGGGGCTCCGGTCGTAGTGCTCCGGCACGAGGACCCCTCGCCACGGACTCTGAGTATCAAGCTGTGAGCATGTACGCTCATGTTATCATTGATCATCGACACCGCTAGGGCAATGAACCGCGAGTCACTCCGGGATGGGAGCAGGTCCTCGGAGGGCATCGTGTCCGGCACGCCTGACAGTTGGCTGCAGAGGCAACCCTCACCGCTGCCAGGATCTCGGCGCGTCTCGTGACGGATCTCATGGGATTCAGTAAGGGCTTGGACTGGAGGCTGGGGAACGGGCTACTCTGACCATGCTACCGCAGTGTGGTCAGTCTCCTCAGACAGGCAGAGGGACGCTGCAAGGGCAGGGCGGCACGAACTCGGGGATCGGCAATCCGACGGACAATCAATACTGTGGGACCCCCTAACACGTGTCGGCTGATGACACGCGCATATTTGTGCCTATATATAGTGGATTCTGGAGCTTATTCAAAGACTTCTCCCTCATTTCCACATTTTACTTTCTCTCTCTAAAACCCATTCTCTTTGGAGTTCTAGTGAGAGAAACAGATTTGGACCCCTGACATCGGACTCTTGACGCTGCACCCTTGACGCGGACTGTCGACCGCTAGCCCTGTTCGTCGTCACCCTGCCTGCGCGGCGCTGCCAGCCCTTGCGACCTGTCTGGGGAGCCTTGCTCTCAGCCTTTACTCCATCCTTGCTGTCTCCCACTTTGTCTACTTGGAAGCCAACGCAGACTGCATCCTTTGTGGCATCTCACGTGGCATGCGAACCATCTTTCCTCGGCAACAAAGGATAATACAGAAATTAAAATCAAAAGTTAAAAAGTGTCGAAATCAATTTAAAATCGTCTGTTTAGCTAAATCAAATGCGATATGGATAATAATAGTAAATCAACTCTAAAAATTACAAAACTGAAACTGAGTTGTCTTTGTGATACAAAAACATTACTGAAATTTTTCCATAATTTAATATGATTTTTAAAGGCTCTTTACAAATTTTAAAAGAACTGAAATTACAGAAAATATTAAAAATACCAAACGATATCAGAAAAATGCGAAATTTTAACAGTAATTCTAATATTATCCTATGAAACTTCCTGTAAAGTTTGGAAAATTTTCAACAAGTGCACGATATCCAACAGTTTGGGCCCTTTTTTTCTTTTTTTTTCTTTTTTCGTGGGCCCCCACCCTTTTTTCTCCCCCACCCCTCCCCCCCCCCTTTCTCCCCCAACCGCAACTAGGAGTTGCGGTTCCCTTGGTGTCCTTTTTTTCGTGGCCCCCCCCTTTTTTCCTTTTTTTTTTCTTTTTTCGTGCCCCCCCTCTCCCCGAACCGCAACTAGGAGTTGCGGTTCCCTTCATGTGGCCCCTAATTTTATTTTCTTTCCTTTTTTGTCCTTCCCCATTTTCTTTTCCCTTTTTGTTTTGTCTATTGTTTTGTCCTTTCCCCCTTTTTTTTTGTCCTTCTTCCCCATTTTCTTTTCCTTTTTTGTCCTTCCTTTTTTATTTTGTTTTCCTTTTTTTGTCCTTCCCCATTTTCTTTTCCTTTTTTGTTTTGTCCTTTCCCCCTTTTTTTTGTCCTTCTTCCCCATTTTCTTTTCCTTTTTTGTTTGTCCTTTCTCCGTTTTTTTCGTCCACCCCCGAACTGCAACTAGAAGTTGCGGTTCACTGTCCTTCTCTTTTTTGTTTTTTTAATTTCTTTTCGTGTCCTTTTTTTGTCTCTTTTTTTTCTCCTTCCTTGTGCGTGGATAGTTGCAGAGTTTCTTCGCAGCCTTTGACGCTGCCATTTTTTTCTTTCTTCACAGCCTTTGACTCTGCCATTTCTTTTCTTTTCTTCACGGCTTTTTGACTAACTACTGCTCATTCACGGACATAATTTTTCTGTCTTCTTACGTTTTTACAAATCGGGGTATTACATTCGAACGATTCCAAAATAGCAATTTTTTAGGGTGTCAAAATTAAAAAAAATTTCACAAATTTATAAAAAATAGCTAGAGCTAGATTTTTCCAAAGTGCAAAAAATAGACCCTAGTTATTTTTAAAATATCTGTATCAGGTAAAAATTTCAGATTTTTCCAAAGACTGGAAAGGAGTTAACTGATACGCGCAACCTTGTAACTTTGCAGTGTAATTTAAAATATCAAACTAGCGCGATTTCGAGCGAAACTTTTATGAGAACCCTAGGATATTGGGAAGTTCCATTTCCTAGGAATTCGGGCCATTCTGAAGCCGTTAGTTATTTTTTTGGCCGAACGGCCTTTTAAGCGCTCGATCCGGACACCGGTTCGGGATTTTTGGGCGAAACTTTTGCAAAATACTTTTTAGATCAACAATGATTTCAGGAAGCTTAAAATCCCATGTCAAAGCACTTTCGAGATTTTCTGAAGTCAGGGGCATTTTGGTAATTTGCCACCCCATGAGGGGTATTTTGGTAATTTTCCTGTTAAAGTTTTTCAAAGGACTTCTTAGTCCAGAAATGTAATTACAACACCTGAAATGTTGTTTTGAAGTTGATTTGGGGAGTTAGGGTAATAATGAACCCCCGGGGGCATTTCGGTAATTTGTCGCTCAGTGAGGGTATTTTGGTAATTTAACATTATATAAATTTTCCGAATGACTTTTTAATAATTTTTATTTATTTTTATTTAATTCTATGACTTATTGAGAATGATATAATTTTTATTTTTTAGATTTCAGTATAAATATGGATGCAACTGGAGGAAATATTTTTTCCGAAGATTCTGATCCACCTTACCTGGGTCAAGTTTTTCAAAGACTGGACGAAGTTGAAGCATACTATAGAGCATATTCGAAAATGATAGGTTTCGGTATTAGAATTAAGACGACTAGAAAACGGGCGAATACAGATCAAATTTGTGGAAGACTATTTGAGTGTCATAGAGGAGGACCGCATGTACCCCGGTTGTTCGGATCAGTGACGAAGGGCCATCAAGACAAAGAAAGCGGGACACATTTCCGGGAACCGGCTGCAAGGCCCATGTGTATGCAGTACAACGGAAAAATGAAAACCAATGGGTTGTGACGGGAGTGGATTTGACCCATAATCATCAACACCGACAAATAGGCACGGCTCACAGGGAACTAATATTTACAATGGAAACCGGGTTTGTTAATTGCAACTGTAAAATGTTTGAGCATAAAGGTATACTTTGTCGACACGTGTTGAGGGTTTTTAGCGCCAAGAATACTAGTGAAATCCCTCCAGAGTATATCTTGGATCGGTGGACGAAGGAAGCCAATAGAGTCCACGGTCATATTCCTTACGTGCCTAATGTTTCAGTCGATTTCGAGCAATCTGAGACGCTGCGATATAATCACCTTTGTAACATCATGCACGGTTTATCAATGGATGCAGCGTCAACATTTGATGGGTACAGGTATCAAGTTGAAGCAGCCGCACGTGATAAGGCTAAGCATGCACAGTTTAGGATGGCATTACCAGAAAGACGGGACCCTCGGACGACTCCAGTCGATAGATTCAATCGAGCTTCACAGCCAGTCATTGACAGCACTAGTGTAACGACCCGGTCCACGGCCCCACCACAGGGCATTGCCTCCCTCAAAAGAGCTAGCCAAGTAAGTACTTATGAGTTCATAGGCAGGGTCTTATAAGACCAATCGCAAACTCTCCCACAACCGATGTGGGATATTACAATCTCCCCACCTTATTCCTTAGCGTCCTCACTAAGGCTCGATCACACATAGCCCAGAATCTTCCTCTCTAGCCAATGTGGGATATACCCAGCTCACCCTTCGTTGCCCCAACCATCCTCTTGATGTGGGATATACCCGGGCTTGCCTTCGTTTCCCCCAACCATCGGCAACCCGACTGGATAGCCCAGCCCGAGCTTTCGAGAGTCGGCTCTGATACCATCTGTAATGACCCGGTCCACGGCCCCACCACAAGGCATTGCCTCCCTCAAAAGAGCTAGCCAAGTAAGTACTTATGAGTTCATAGGCAGGGTCTTATAAGACCAATCGCAAACTCTCCCACAACCGATGTGGGATATTACAACTAGCCTGCAAGGTGAGGAGAACGACATTTTTGATCCAATTATTTCTCAAACAAAAGGGCGAAAACGAGCAATACGTATGAAGAATCCGATTGAAGAAGCAACGGGTCAAAAAAAATTGCGAAAGTGTGCGTTGTGTAATAAGATGACCGATCATGACAAGATAAATCCTATAAAGTGCTAGGTATCGAACCTGGCAGTGTGGTCGAGGAGGACAATGATGAGGAAGAGTGTTAGGATTAATGTTTCAGTTGTATAAATTGAACTTTTATAATGTTTATATTTGTGATTTGGTTTGTGAAATCTTTAATTTGTGATTTGGTTTGTGGATTATTGATATTTTTGGAAGGGCCTATTCAGGGACACTTTACCGCCCAATTCTTAGCTTGCGAAAAAAGTTGTAATTTTTTTTAACTCATTACACCTCAGGCACGCTAGTTAGCCCATTTCTATGAATTTCGGCGAAAAACGAGACAAATTATTTTTTGAGTTTTCTTACGACGCCCCTATTCGCGCACACTTTAGCGCCCATTTCTTAGCTTGCGAAAAAAGTTGTAATTTTTTTTGTCACTTTTTTTTTTCACTCATTGCACCTCAGGCACGCTAGTTAGCCCATTTCTATAAATTTCGGTGAAAAACGAGACAAATTATTTTTTGAATTTTCTTACGAGGCCCCTATTCGCGCACACTTCAGGCACATTAGGCACGCTAGTTAGCCCATTGTCCAAAATCATTCTAAAGTAATAATAAGGAAAATTCAATTTGAAATCTTAAGATCCAAAATCGAACAATACTAATAATAATCCATACGGACGCCAACTACATCTCTGGGGAATGGTAAGGAAGGCGCCTAGCTATACCCTTTTTCAGCTCCCAGGCTATCTGATATCTAAACGTCAATGCATCCCTTCGAGACCACGACGTATTTTCGAGCACATCCGAGCGAGCTATGTAGTCCATGTACTTGAGGACGTAAATCCCGCAATCAAGACTGTTATATTGCTTTGGTCGGTTTTGTATCATCACGACCGTCCAAGGCTCTATGATTGTTGAGCTCGTGATGGCTTCCCCCGTAACATGTCAGCACACTAGTGGAATGATAGTAGTCTGCATCCAACAGTAAAAAAAGTTATCAAGCCTACTTAACAAGAAGAATAGACTATGAGCGAAGCTCAAGAAATATAAACTAACCTCCGCATTGATGTACGTGGAGTATATCTCCGCCAGCTGCCCACCAGGTCCATCTTCCATTAGGCTATCATATAAGTGGACCGTTTTGTTCGCTGGATGGAGAACTAATAGGAAGAAGTGGCACCCGTGAAGACAAGGTATCATGATTAGGTTTGGAAAAGATGCATGACATTGATTGTCCGAGTTCAATAAGGCAAGCACGTTTGCAGACGGTTGCCATGCACCCTTGCTTGTCCCTCGCATCCTCCTCGATGCTGTGAAGTCATTCATGCTATTCACCAAGAGGTTGACTATAAAAGAGGGATACATGTTGAGCTTGAGAGTTTTGGGGGGGGGGGGATTATTACTTAGCTCTCTAACACGGAGCAGATCTATGTAAGCGTCCATGCCCCAGTTCGAAATATCTGTGTCCAGCACCAACAGTCTCATATCAGAGTGAGCTACGACTCCTGCAATAGGAAAGTCAGTTGAATCGACGGGCTCATGCCCGAAGTAATGCCGGTCGATCCACTCCCGTTTCGTCGGACTCAATGGCTTCGTCGGTTGTCCTTTATCCGACCGGATGCTTGGGCGCGACGCCTGGAATCCTACTTGACTCTGGCGCTGAGAGTCGTACACGTAAGTAGGCAAGCGATTAGACGGCTCCCACACCTGACTCTGGGGTTGAGAGTCGTACGGGTCAGGAGGCAAGCGACTAGATGGCTCCCACACCTGACTCTGGGTTGAAAGTCGTACGCATCAGGAGGCAAGCGACTAGACGGCTCCGACACCTGACTCTGGGGTTGAAAGTCGTACGCGTCAGGAGGCAAGCAACTAGACGGAAATCGCACATGACTCTGGGGTTGAGAGTCGTACGGGTCAGGAGGCAAGCGACTAGACGGCTCCCACACCTGACTCTGGGGTTGAAAGTCGTACGCGTCAGGAGGCAAGCAACTAGACGGCTCCGACACCTGACTCTGGGGTTGAAAGTCGTACGTGTCAGGAGGCAAGCAACTAGACGGAAATCGCACATGACTCTGGGGTTGAGAGTCGTACGGGTCAGGAGGCAAGCGTCTAGACGGCTCCCACACCTGACTCTGGGGTTGAAAGTCGTACGCGTCAGGAGGCAAGCAACTAGACGGCTCCGACACCTGACTCTGGGGTTAAAAGTCGTACGCGTCAGGAGGCAAGAACTAGACGGAAATCGCACATGACTCTGGGGTTGAGAGTCGTACGCGTCAGGAGGCAAGCGACTAAACGGCTCCCACACCTGACTCTGGGGTTGAAAGTCGTACGCGTCAGGAGGCAAGCAACTAGACGGCTCCGACACCTGACTCTGGGGTTGAAAGTCGTACGCATCAGGAGGCAAGCAACTAGACGGAAATCGCACATGACTCTGGGGTTGAGAGTCGTACGCGTCAGGAGGCAAGTGACTAGATGGCTCCCCTCGGTAACCCCGGTACGCAACACCAAATTTGTGAAGATCAGTCTTGTACCTCTCAATGGAGCTCTTCAGACTGTCAGGAGCATGCGCAACGTACCAGTCAAACTGTTCAAGCTGCTTGAACACCTCAGTGCCCTGGTCAACCTAAAAAACATGCATAGAAAAATCACCCTCGTCATTTCAGGCATGGTCGATAAGGTGCGCAAATAAAAATTGAAACAACAGTAGCATGACTTACAATGCTCAATGCCCAGAACTGGTCATAGACCTCACGTGGCACATATGATGGCTGTCTCACCTGTGAAGGGCGATTCACCCTCGTGCGCGTCACGTTGAGAAACCATTTAAGGTAGTCCTCGATACTGATGACGTCGTCCTTGAGCGATACAAGGCTACCGTACGTTTCTTGCCAAGTATTCCACTGTTCCACCTCATCGCTCAACAAATGCAAGGCATCAAGCACCTCAAATTTCGGAAGCTGACGACTCCTATATGGCCGGATGTCTACAGGGGGTTTTGGTATCCCTTGTAGATAGCCAGCTTGCCTCATAGCTCGATCGGGCATCTGAAACTCACATACTTCGAAGTGAATAAGCGGCACCCGAACCAAACCTGCCAGCACGTACGATACCGGAAGTTGCCAACACCACTCATCTAACCGATGCATCACCTTGCCATATGGCTGCCACGTCACCTGGGGTGCATCCAGCATATCTAGTTCCCCCCGATAGAACTGTAGATGGTTGTGAGGGTTTACCCGTCTCTTCCGGTTAGTCTCCAGCCCCCAGGCCCACACCCTAGGCCATGTCTCATTGGAATATTCCCGCGGTTGTGGACGACCCGTGGGTAGCCTCTCGTAAGACCAATCCTGTGAATGCAAACATTATATGGAATAAGTAATTAATCACGAATATATTGACACGTCAAAACAAGAATATAAATGCTCATACCTGTAATAGAGTCAGGCAGGCGACAATAGACTTGGCACCAATTCTCGTAGCCTTATGCAGTGCTCGATATAGGTGCGCAAGAACATCTGAACCCCACGAATACGAGTATACCTCCTCAAGATCCTCAAAGAACACTATATACTTCGGATGCACCGTGTTTTTCGAATGCGTCGGAAGTAATATAGCTCCAATAATATATAGAAGGAATGCCTTCGTATACGTCACGAAATCATGATGCGTGTATTCATCCGGTAGCTCGCCGTACTGCTCTCTCAGCCATTTAAGTTTGATGCCGTTTGTTGTGAGAGCTTCCTTTGGAATTTTCGAAAAATACTGCCTAGCCATATTCTTTATGGATGTAGACGTTTTGCTCAAAGTAATGGGTTTGCCGTGACATGGGATTCCAAGTATAAATCCGACGTCCTCTAATGTAATTGTCATTTCACCAAACCGGAAGTGAAATGAGTTCGTCTCGCTCCTCCATCGTTCAACTAGAGCGGATATAAGGTAATCGTCGTCTCGAGACAAAATTCCGGAATCGGTGAACATAGCTAAATTTTGACGGTATAGTAGTTGCATTTGTTCCTCGTTCAGTACCCACTCTTCGAGGTGACTTGTGCTTTGAAGTGTTTCCAAAACACCCCTCTCGACACCGTCAAATACGTACCTCGCGATGTGGTCATCGTCATCGTATAGGATTGATGTATCATGAGGTCCGGGATTGAAATACATATCTGTAAGAACAAAATATAATCGTAAACCAACTTAGCGTCCATAATATTTACATTCCAAAAATATAACTGGATCTTAAACCTAGCTTACCAACACGTTAGCAATAGTCATTATCTCATTATTTCAATGTATTAAAACAATTCCTCACTTCTCACAACTCCGAACGCTTTATTATTCTACTTCCCTAAAATTTAGAGCCAATGTGGCAATTTACCAATATACCCCCCGATGCCCGCTACACCACCAACACCACAAAACCGCTTTAAAATCACTTTTTAACTGTATTACGTCAATTATATACCAAATATTTTCTCAGGATATTTTAAGGGGGAAAGTTACCAAAACACCCCCAACTTATACAAAATACCCCCTGACAGCCATCGCCCCAACAAACATCTCAGAACAACTGGAAAAAATAACTTTCCGGGTGTCTTACACCCTTTCCCGAACTAAAAGTCATTTGGAAAATTTATATAACGGGAAAATTACCAAAATACCCCTCATGGGGTGGCAAATTACCAAAATGCCCCTGGCTTCAGAAAATCTCGAAAGTGCTTTGACATGGGATTTTAAGCTTCCTGAAATCATTGTTGATCTAAAAAGTATTTTACAAAAGTTTGGCCCAAAAATCCCGAACCGGTGTCCGGATCGAGCGCTTAAAAGGCCGTTCGGCCAAAAAAAATAGCTAACGGCTTCGGAATGGCCCGAATTCCTGGGAAATGGAACTTCCCAATATCCTAGGGTTCTCATAAAAGTTTCGCTCGAAATCGCGCTAGTTTGATATTTTAAATTACACTGCAAAGTTACAAGGTTGCGCGTATCAGTTAACCCCTTTCCAGTCTTTGGAAAAGTCTGAAATTTTTACCTGATACAGATATTTTAAAAATAACTAGGGTCTATTTTTTGCACTTTGGCAGAATCTAGCTCTAGCTATTTTTTATAAATTTGTGAAAAAAATTCTAATTTTGACGCCCTAAAAAATTACTATTTTGGAATCGTTCGAATGTAATACCCCGATTTGTAAAAACGTAAGAAGACAGAAAAATTATGTCCGTGAATGAGCAGTAGTTAGTCAAAAATCCGTGAAGAAAAGAAAAGAAATGGCAGAGTCAAAGGCTGTGAAGAAAGAAAAAAATGGCAGAGTCAAAGGCTGCGAAGAAACTCTGCAACTATCCACGCACAAGGAAGGAGAAAAAAAAGAGACAAAAAAAAGACGAAAAGAAATAAAAAAAACAAAAAAGAGAAGGACAGTGAACCGCAACTTCTAGTTGCGGTTCGGGGGTGGACGAAAAAAAACGGAGAAAGGACAAACAAAAAAGGAAAAGAAAATGGGGAAGAAGGACAAAAAAAAAGGGGGGGAAAGGACAAAACAAAAAAGGAAAAGAAAATGGGGAAGGACAAAAAAAGGAAAACAAAATAAAAAAGGAAGGACAAAAAAGGAAAAGAAAATGGGGAAGAAGGACAAAAAAAAGGGGGAAATGACAAAACAAAAGACAAAACAAAAAGGGAAAAGAAAATGGGGAAGGACAAAAAAGGAAAGAAAATAAAATTGGGGGCCACATGAAGGGAACCGCAACTCCTAGTTGCGGTTCGGGGAGGGCGGGGGGCATGAAAAAAGAAAAAAAAAGGGAAAAGGGGGGGGGGGGGGGCACGAAAAAGAAAAAAAGGGCCCAAACTGTGGATATTGTGCACTTGTCGAAAATTTTCCAAACTTTACAGGAAGTTTCATAGGATAATATTAGAATTACAGTTAAAATGTCGCATTTTTTTGATATCGTTTGGTATTTTAAATATTTTCTGTAGTTTCAGTTCTATTAAAGTTTGTGAAGAGCCTTTAAAAATCATATTAAATTATGGAAAAATTTCAGTAATGTTTTTGTATCACAAAGACAACTCAGTTTCAATTTTGTAATTTTTAGAGTTGATTTACTATTATTATCCATATCGCATTTGATTTAGCTAAACAGACAATTTTAAATTGATTTCGACACTTTTTAACTTTTGATTTTAATTTCTGTATTATCCTTGTATATTGTAAAGCTATTGTAAAATTTATGGGACTTTATTTTCAGCTAGAAATAATTATGGCTATTTATTTTCAGCTAGAAATAATAAAAAAGGACAAAAGGAAAAGGAAGGACAAAAGACAAAAGGACAGCCACGCACAGTGAACCGCAACTCCTTGTTGCGGTTCGGGGGTGGGGGTGGGGGGGATGGGGGGTGGGAGTGGGGGGTGGGGGTGGGACCGTGGAGTAATGATAGCAACCGCAACTAATAGTTGCGGTTTGGTGGATATTATCCACCAGTGGATGTATATCGGCCCCCTACATATATATATATATATACATATATATATATGTATATATATATATACATATATATATATCTATGTATATATATATATATATATATATATATATATGTATATATATGTATATATATATATATATATATATAGGTATATATATATATATGTATATATATATATATATGTATATATATATATGTATATATGTATATACATATATGTATATACATATATATATATATATAGGAAGTTGATCCGTTGAGAGCGTTAGCAAAATAGGAGAGAGCGTTAGCAAAATAGGAGAAGTTGCAAGCGTGATCTGGCCGTCCATCCTGAAAGATGGACGGCCCAGATCGCGCCTTTTTCGAATACTGTCAGTCGTCCGCGATACAGTATAGCGGACGGACTTTTTTACCTTTTTGCCCTCTGACCCGTCCGCTATACTGTATTGCGGACGGTCCAAATTTTTTTTTTACGTTTTTTTTAAGTTCGTCCGCTACATAATGTAGCGGACTATTTTTTTACAAAAATAGCCTCCTGTTCCATCCGCTACAATATGTAGCGGAGGAGTAGGCAGGCACACATTTGCGGTTGACATGATTTACTGAAGGGCCACACCCTATTGTCCTTTCCCCCCATTCTTCTTCTTCTTTTGTTCTCCAGAAACCATTCTTTGATTTGCTGAAGGGCCACAACCTATTGTCCTTTCCCCCCATTCTTCTTCTTCTTTTGTTCTCCAGAAACCATTCTTTGCTGAAGGGCCCCACCCTATTGTCCTTTCCCCCCATTCTTCTTCTTCTTTTGTTTTCCAGAAACCATTCTTCTTCTTCTTCTTCTTTTGTTCTCCAGAAACTTACCCGCGTAAAGATGGGCCACCCCATTGTCCTTTCCCCCCATTCTTCTTCTTCTTTTGCCTTGCCTTCAATTTGCTTCTTACACTCCACTCTTCACACTAATATACACACAGGTACCCATTTACAAATCCAATGTCACATTCCATACTTACTACACACTACACCATTTTGTAACTCTCTAATATACACATACATATACTCATATGCATATAACCAATTTCTCCAACTCCCACAGCTAGACCCATCATCTTCTCCTTCATTCACTAAATTTTTGTTTCCCTCCAAGCTACTCCCCTTGCTTCATTTTTCTTTCCAAAGCATAATCTTCTCAACCCAAGTCACAGCAAAGCAGCCACTGCTGTATTGTCCAATCTACACCCACTGCCTCACGGCAGTGGGTCCTTTTCCTGTCAACAGCATACTTGACAGCCTCCCCAAGGCTGTTTCTCTCCAACCTTTTGGCTCCGATACACTTACGCAAGGTCCCCGTACCCAGCCGTACTCCACCACGGCTGCCATCACTCCACGACCTCACCATGCACCAACATGACACGGCTAAAATTCAGCCTTCCCTTACCCATGCATACCATTTACATTATGTGTTACATCCAGAACCCATAAAAGAAATCATGGTGAGAGAAAAGAGAGAGAAAGCGTCATAAATTGATGAGAGATAGAGAGAGAGAGAGAGAGGAAATAGAGTGTGTCAGAAATTGACGAGACAAATGAGAGAGAGAGAGAGAGAGAGAGAGAGAAACATGTCAGAATTTTAATGAGAGAAAGGACTGGAAAAAAAAATAATGCCAACCGCAAATGTGTGCCTGCTTACTCCTCCGCTACATAATGTAGCGGATGGAACAGGAGGCTATTTTGTAAAAAAATTGTCCGCTACATTATGTAGCGGACGAACTTAAAAAAAACGTAAAAAAAAAATTTGGACCGTCCGCGATACAGTATAGCGGACGGGTCAGAGGGCAAAAAGGTAAAAAAGTCCGTCCGCTATACTGTATCGCGGACGACTGACAGTATTCGAAAAAGGCGCGATCTGGACCGTCCATCTTTCAGGATGGACGGCCAGATTCGCGCTTGCAACTTCTCCTATTTTGCTAACGCTCTCAACGGATCAGCTCCATATATACATATATATACATATATATATGTATATATATGTATATATATACATATATATACACATATATATGTATATATATGTATATATATACATATATATACATATATATACGTATATATATGTATATATATACATATATGTATGTATATACATATATATACATATATATAGATGTATATACATATATATACATATATATACATATATATATGTATATATATGTATATATATACATATATATACATATATGTATATATACATATATGTATAATATATATATATATACATATATGTATATATATGTATATGTACATATATATGTATATGTACATATATATATGTATATATATATATATATATATATATATATATATATGTATATGTACATATATATGTATATGTATATATATATATGTATATATACATATGTATATATACATACATATATATATATATATACATATGTACATATACATATGTATATATATATATATATACATATGTATATATACATATGTATATATACATATATATATATATATACATATATATATAGCTACAACTCCAAGTTTAATGAAGAGTACAAAGTGTTGGCTATCAAACCCGACAGTCTACATGACGAGGATGATAATGAAGAGTGTTAATTTAATTTGTAAAGTGCGATTTGAGATTTAGCATTGTAATTTATAATGTGCCATTTTATTTGTAACCAAACCTTTGTAATGTGGAGTTTGAAATTTGATAGTTAACTTATAATGTGAAAGGATGTGTTCGATAACGCAATTAAGAACTTAAAGTTTCCAAAGATTTTGGGCAAATCCCATAACTGTACCATGAAGCTTACATTTTGTACAGCGTTAGTACCAAAGTTTGAAGGTGCACCAATGAAGTACCCAACTTTGAAAAAGCATACCAAATCATTACCTCGGCTGATGGATGACGGATGCCGTTAAAAAGTTCGAGGGATAGGACCATCAATAACAAAAAAATATATCTAAAAAACACGCCGATTTTCAAAGAAGTACCTAACTTTGAAAAAGCATACCAAATCAGTACCTCGATTTTTAATCTTCCTTAATTTAATAAAAAAAAACTATCTCTGTCTCTGACCAATTTATACATGTTATGTAATTAATCATTAAAAATATATCTCAAAAACACGTGGCACTATCTTAGTCGTTTCATTTTTTTTATCTTCCTTAATTAATCATTAAAAAAATTGATTTTTTATCTTCCTTAATTAATCATTAAAACTCTCTCTCTCTCTCTCTCTCAATCCCTCTCTCTCCCTCTCTCTCAATCCCTCTCTCTCCATCCCTCTCTCCCCCTCCCCCTCCCCATCCATATAAGCCACGTCTCCCTGTTATCTTGGAGATACCGCCGTAATCACTTGTCATCCTCATCGTCCACCTCACTACTTTTATGAAGCAAAAGAAGCCTCCCTGTAGCGACCCACCGCCATCACCACCGGTCTTGCCACTGCCACCACTTACATCAGTGACCTATCACCACCGATCTGGCCACTACCACCTCCCACACCAGTGAATGCACCACCGTCACCACCGTAGATCAATCTCCAATCACCGCCGATGCTCACATCCACAACCCAAGAGCATCGGTTTCCGGTGCACCCAACACCACCACAATCTGACATCTCCACCACCGTAACTCTTATGCAGCGGCATCATCACCGCCGGTTGACTGAGCACCAATTTTTGAAAATTGGGGTACTCATGATAACACGACATTTCTACACAATCTTTTCCTTTTGGTGATACAGTTATGTAGAATCCATGACTTGGTTGCAAGGAGAGTTTGAATGGTACTGATTAAGATGATTTTGGGATTTGGGAGAACCTTAATAATGGAGTGAATGCGGGGGAGACCAGACACCTACCAATTTTATTCCAAGGTTTATGTATTTTGCTTCAAGCCTCTTACTGTGTGCAATGGTGTTGGTAGTGTGCGGTCGTCGACGGTGTTGGGTTTGAGGCGGCGGTATAGGGTTTGTGACGACGGTGGCCACATAAGTGTTGGGCTGGTGATAGTGGTGTTGGTTTTGTGATGGCGATGGTGACACGCAGTGGTCGACGGTAGTGTTAGGCGACGACAGTGGTGGTGATGGTGGTGGTCAGATGGTTTTGGTGGGTGATGGGTAACAGGTATAAATTGGTCAGAGAAAGAGAAAGAGTTTTTGTTTTGATTGAATTAAGGAAGACAAAAAATTGAGGTGATTAGGTACGCTTTTTTAAAGTTAGGTACTTCTTTGAAAATTGGCATGTTTTTTAGATATATTTTTCTGTTATTGACGGTCCTACTCCTCGGACGTTTAAACGGCATCTGTTGTCCATCAGCCGAAGTACTGATTTGGTATGCTTTTTCAAAGTTGGGTACTTCTTTGGTGCACCTTTAGACTTAGGTACTAAAGTTGTAAAAAATGTAAACTTCAGGGTACAGTTTTGGGATTTTCCGAAAGATTTTTAATGAAGTGCGTTTGATAACGCTTAATGTTGTATCACTTAAGAAATTAATTCCCGACAAAATAGACTAAAATTTTAAGTCATGGTGGACTTACCTAATACTTATCACTTAAATATAAGTGAGATGGTTAAAAGTTATTGAACATAATTTCTCATAAAAAGAATGACTACTACTGCAATGCCGTCACATTTAATTTGTTGGCAACACCGCTTTTGCTACACTACGACTACCACCACAACCATTATTCCCTTTTCTCACCATCATCACAATTACCCCAACCTAGCCACTACCACTACCACCACCATCACAAGGACACCGACATCGCCATCTCCACCACACCATCGTCGCCGCCGCCACCATATCCATGTTCGCCAAAACCATCACCATACTATAAACCACTGCCATGACTGCCTATCGCCACAACTACAACTACTAACACCACATCTTAATGCATCACTACTGCCAACATTGACATATTTCCGCCGCCACCTCCACCACCATCATTACTCCAAAGCTACTATCACCACCACCACCAACAAGGTTTTGGCAACAAAAGCAATATTATAAAGTACATAAATAAATGCATAATCTTGGTAAAATGGATAAATTTGTAAATGGAACAATTTTAAGACATTTGCTTTTGGTTTACAAAACAAGTTGACTTATATTTCAGTAGTAAAAATTCAGTCGCTTAAAGTTTTTTAGTTTTAAAAGTTTTGCCCTTAAGCTTTTTAGCACTTGATTTTTAGTTTTATTAAACAACTGCTACTTTGTAATGTTAAATTTGAACTTTGATTTTTAACTTGTAATGAGTAATGTTTAATCACTTTGCATCGGGTGAGCTCCAACTCCTCCGGGTATAGCTTCTCCCCCTGCCATTTCGACAGTGATCGATAGTCAAAAGGAAATGAGTCTCAAAGTAGGAAATAAACAGTAATATGGATATTCAAGAGAAAAGTTACAGGGTGCTAGGTTAGGTTGTTGAAGCTATCCCGTTATGCCCGATGGATACACCAACCCGCTCCTCTCTGAAGTTCCACCGGAACATAGCCAGTCTCGCCTCATTCTCCTTTCCCTCGTCCAGTCACAGTGAACGCGACCCCAACGCTTCGAAAGCCCAAATCTGTCATCAAGAAAAGCAATAAATAATATGCCATAGAGTATGCATGGAAGATCATAAAGGGGCGGAGAGTAGAGATGTACCTCAAACACATAGCAATATCCAATGAAGCTCGACGAATGACATCAGGATACCTAGCCCATCAAGTGCTAAATTTGAGCCATGGCCGGGGTACCCAAGTTGTAATCCCCAATATGGCGCACATCCTCTAGTGCTCTCAAGCACCACAACTAAATAAAAACGTCCCCAGTATTGAACAGTCGCTTCAAGCACATAAAGCAGAAAACCTCAGACATACTGGTCTAGCTTTGTCTCGTCGGCATCCTCTAGAGTCATACGCTGGCATTGAAATCAGAGGGCAACAAGTAAAATTGAGCTGCCTTTCATATAAGACTGCTTGAACCCTAATAATTACACCCTAAGGTCGCGGTCTTGATCGAGATCGTTGGCCCAAATAATCAGCCTACCTCTTACTTGAATGCTAGTAATGTTCGCAAAATCGTACAGAGTGAGAGTTACCTCTCCGAACGGCAAGTGAAACGTGCTGGTGGAATCCCACCCAACACTCGGCCAAACTCAGAGATGCTTATTAATACGGGTGAAAGCATGTAACCTATTTGTAGCGAACCGCCTCGGAAAAAAATCCTTAGACCCCAGAAAATGGGTCTAAATTTTTTAGGAGTCTCCATCTTATTTTACTAAACAGAGGAAAAAAAGAAAAACCTGAAAAATGACTCTAAACTGTCCAAAGGACTACTAATCTATTGATAAAAGAGAAATGGTTACAAAGACTAAGTTACATGACGAGATGGTGTTAGGCACCCGCCATATCTTTCGGTATCTACTTCATTTATATTATTTTTGACCTTTTAAAACATAAATATGCAACTAAGCAAACCCTAACCTAATCCATAGTTTTGGTTTGAATTCGACAACAGGGGCCAAATAGCCTATGTATCTAGTCGAACAAACCAGAATAAAAACCATTTTAGTTCGACTCGGACCCTACGAGAGGTGATCTACACTTTGGTCTTAGATTCAGACTTAGACTAAGATATGAAAAGACTCTTCAGTAGTTTTTATGTAATAGAAATGTGATCGCGGGGAAGGGAATTACTCTAAACTACTATATTATACTCCATCCATCTCAGAAGTATTACTCTAGTTTGACTTGCACAATATTTAAGAATTTTTTGTCAATTACATTGATCTTCCATTTATACCCTTAGCCTTTAACACATATCAAAACAGATACAACACTTTTGCAAAAATTATCTTTATTCATCTTCTTCTGATTTGAATTCCTTTTAAAGACCCATTTTATACTCCATCATTTATGGTGATTCTGCAAATTGATTTCATCCATCAAGACCCATTTCTTTTCAAAAGTTCACGAAGCCCATTTACAGTGACAAAAGATGGTGATTTCCAGGTTTTCAGTTTTTGTTTCATATGAACTTTATTTTATGGAATCAAATCTAACATTAAAAGATCAACAAATTCACAACTTAATGAGAAGTCATAGTACCACGTTAGGGAACCAAACCCCAAAATGAAATTTTAGATGTAAACAAACAGTTACAATCTAAAATTAAACAAATCTATTTAAGCCCAGATCTAAGACTTAGCATAAGTGGATTCCGCCTCTAATGAGATTGAAAGGGGCGGCGACATAGGGTTGTTCTTGAAGGTAGCAATGGTGGTAGATGCCAAAGAACATGACTGGTGGTGGAAGATCAATGAGGTTCCACAGTGGTAGTGTAAGAAGGCGACAACAGTGGTTGTGGGGGACCAAAAAGGCCACCATGCGCAGCAATTTGGTAGCGTAACTTAAGGTGGAGTTTGTGGGTGTGGTGGGTTTTTATCTGTGAAGGAAAAAACGGGAAGAAAATGGAGTGGAGAGGATAAGAAAAAGAACTGGTACGGTGCTAAAGGATAGAGAAATGAAAGGAGAGAGGAGAGGGTGAGAGAGTTTGGAGAGAAGAGAAATGGAAGGAAAATAATAAGGAAACTTTGAAAAGAGTAGAAATGGAAAATCACACAATAAACTTTCTTAACTTAGAAATTGAGCAATTTTTTTTTGGATAACCCAAAAGGAAATATGAGCAATAGTTTTGGGATGGAGGGAGTACTAGCTTAGAAAACAGTAAATATAACTCGCGAGTTCGCTTGCCTATAAGACTCAGGAACACTTTGCAAAGGATCCATAATGCAAGTGACTTGAGAATGTATAAAAATGATTATGAAGTGCTACATTCTCTTAAGAGGTGATCTACCACTTTCAAGAGAAATAGGATAAAAGTTATAGGGAGAAAAAGCTAATCCTTGAAAATGTAGCTCAAATGCCCTATTTATAGAGGTCTGAGGTGCCAGAAATGATAAAGATGACCATTTCAATCAGTGATCTGAAAATAAAGTAAAAAAATTGATAAAAATCATAATCTGAGAAAAGTCAACTAACTGACTGTTTTGTCAAAAACTGGTCGGTTCATCCCATAATTTCTTAATATTTTTCTCTCATTTTAGGACATTATCTGCCACTAATTCAGTAATATATCTATCTTAATTAGATGGGATGTAACAAATTCAGGAATTATTTCCATATTTCATGTAAAGTAAGGTTAAATCACTTGCATTAAGGATGAATCACAAAAAATATGAAACCTTCCAAGTAAATCACTCCATTGGACCTATCTAATTGGACTGCGCTGTGCTCATTTTCTGACTGGACTGGACTGGACTGAGCCCAATTATTAGGTCTACACCCATAATAATAGACTTTGATTTATAATAAAGCCCAATAATTATTTCATGGATAAAAAGACTACAAAAATGGGGTGTCTAGAGAGTCCCTCGGTGAAGGAGCGCACGTACGTGCGAACATCACCAAAAACAACGCATTTTTGTAGTAAAAATACAAAAAAGACCGCAAGACTTTGAATAGACTCGCGGACAATTCATGAATATGAGGTCGGACTCTCAAAGGGTTTCCTACGTATCCCTTGAAAAGGAATCAAACCATTGTAGTCCGGAACAAGAAATATTGCTCGAAGCTGGAAACAATAACGACGATTATCGTTCTTCAAGTGATCAAATATTTGTCTGTTGCTGGAGCCACCAAATTGATTTGTGTGGTCGATGGACGGAGCCCTATATCTAGATACCAGAGCCACCAAATCGATTAGGATGGTCGGCAGACAAAAAAATAGGTATTGCTAGATGCCGGAGCTACTATATCGATTTAAGTGGTCATCTAGGAATATAGTGAATAACTTTGCTCCTTACCAAAGCTACCAAATCTATTTGACTGGTCCTTGGTCAAAGTGGTGATTTAACTGAGTGCTAGCCCAACAACATGCTCAAGCGGAAAATAATTCGATGAAATTAGGACTTATATCTAAGAGCCGAAGCCAATGATACCCTTAAGCAGTTGGTCGCTGAGATACGAGGATGAGAATTTTCAGAAACATCACTCAATGCAGGAGGCAACGACGTCCGAGGACAGCTAGTTGTTGAGTGCAAAAAATGTAAATTCATCTCAAATTGACATGAAAAATATCATAGAACTAAATACCATATTCACAAGGGCGTTGGATCGACCACCATGATATGCAAGGATAAAATCACTGAATATTTACTCATGCCAACATGAAGTCAAAGGAATATCAAATGCAAGAATTTTTTTTAAGGGTACCTTAGACCCGCCAGTTAGCTAGAGAGCTAGAAAGGAAACAATGAAATGTCAAAAGCTGGCCCATTATTCAGAGAGCTGGGAGTGCCAAAAACAAAATATCTGAGTTCAGCCAATTAGTCAATGAGTTTGACATATTTAAATGGGAAAACCAGTCGACTTTCTCGGTCGATTTGTGCCCTATTTTAGGGTTTCTATAGACTTTACAAGGAGAGGACATGAAGGAGGGCCCCAAATTGGGAACATTTTGTGCTTTTGGCCAACGATTAGCACGATCCTCACACCGGATCAGGATGCACAACTTAGCCATCACTTTTTCAAGGACTAGATAAGTTTTTCATTCACTGCCTCTAGATTTAACACACTCATGCACACAATATTCTTTCTCATGCATTCCCATGCAAAGTAGGGCCCGCATGATTTTTTCCTCTTTGTTCCATGCATTACATGCACAAACCGGACGATCCTTGAATTTGTTCCTTTTTTTTTCTTCGATGGTAGCAGCGCTTCCACTCGAACATCCGTTGTAGGGGCTCCCTGTGGTACAATAATGGTGGGGGAAAGTACTGGATTCGGTTGAGAGTCTAATAGCCGGGACCCTTCGATTTATTTTTGAATGGGTTACTTACTTTTACTTGGAATAGAAAGCATTTATTGAGCTTGGCAAAGTGTTGGTGGGATTCCACCAATACGTTCCATCTACCGTTCGAGGCGGCCACGCTTATCCCATACAACTTCGCGAATATCACGAGTATTAGCTTTTGAATAAGGCCTATCTCATGGGCATATGATCTCGACAAGGGCCGCGACCTCGTGGTGCGGCTGCTTGAGTTTGAGCCATCCTACAAGAAGGGCAGTTCTATTTAGCTTGCTACCTTCCGGTCCCATTACGAGGGTATGACTTTGGAGGACACTGACAAGGTGTAGATTATGTCCAGGGATTTCTGTTATATATCTTGGGGGAGATGTTTTTTTAATAACGGGGATGATTTGTTCAGCTCTAGTGCTTGAGGGCTTTGGAGGACATATGGGACATCATGGAGTACGACTGGGGTACTACGGCCATGGCCCATCTGTTCTACTCAAAGGGCTCAATATCCTAGGGGCTGTTTTCAAGCTTCATGAGATATTGCAATGTTTAAAGGTATGTCTCTACTCTTGAACTTCCTGATATTTCACATATACTTGATAATATATCGCTCGCAATTTGTCTTTGATAACAGGTTTGGGCTTTTAAGGTTTTGGGATCGCGTTCACCGTGACCGAGAGACAAGCACACAGATGAGACTAGACCGGCGATGTACCGGCGAAATTCTCGTGATGAGAGAATTGAGGCTTCGATGGGGGCGTATCGGGACAGCTTTAACAGCTTGACTTAGTGCCCGGTAATTTTCTCATTTAGACATTCTTATTGATATTTATTTTACCAAAACTCACATGTTTTCTTCTTTTTAAGGATCCTTGTCTAAGTGGTAGGGGAAGGAGCTATATTCAGAGGAGCTGAGCTCACCCGGTGTTAGGTCCTCTTGGTGGGGTACTCATAGGATAAGTTTTACCTGGGTGAAAGAATGCCCTTCCAGCATCACTCGATGGCCGGCTGCTCCACCTGTGGAGATGTATCTGACGGAACGCTAGACCAGAGGATAACTCAAAGCTTGACCGGGGGAACTTTGGTGTCGTCTCTGAGGAGGCCGAACGACCCTCACACCTACAAGGCATTCGTTTGGGTGACTTAGCCCCTCCTCCGAAGGCAGAGTGAGCAAAAAAGATGTATAGGCCAGGGCTGCTAGAGAGAAAAAGGGAAAAGGCAAGAAGGAAAAAAGGAGAGCACGAAAGGGATGTCGTTCCTATCTTGGTCGGTGTAGGTGTTCTTGAGGGGGAAAGGTCACGAGATGGAGTCGACCCTCGGTAGAAAAGGGATGAGGATGTGCTAGGGCTCAAAGAGTTAACCTGTGTTAAGATGATACACTCGACACTTATTCTTTATCACACGTAATTTGATGTTCTTCATTTGACTTTAACCCCACGATCTCCCTTTGTAGGTCCCGAGCAAGCTACCAAGGGACGCATATCGAGTGATTCATATCTGAAGGATATGATGTCCACTCTTCGTGACTTAGTGGAGGTGTACGGGCCATCAGGAGAGACAATAGAAGTGCATACACTACCCCTTCGATGCCGCCATCGGGAGGTGGATCAAGCCCCGGGCAGCGCGAGAGCTCCATAAAGCATGTTTTTACCGCTATTCAGACCCTTACAAAGGGAACTCTGGCAGCACGAACAGAGGCCAGAAGAAGATAAGGGTGACGAGCCAAGTGCCTTTCAGACTTGTTCACAAACCCAAGGCAGCACTGTCAAAGTCGAAGGATGTCGCGAGTGTGAGCAAGGAAAAAACCCCAGCCCTATTGCAGTCAAAGAAGTTTCCCACCCGCTGATCGACTTGGGTCCCTACTATTCTGCACAAGACCTATGAGAAGCTTAATGGGATGACCGAGCCCCTCATGTTGGAATCATCCCCGATTTCGAGGACAAAGACTATGAAGAAGAGCATGATGAGAAGGCTTCAGGATCCAGTGACGAGGAGCAACCCAGCCTGAAGAAGTCCCGGAAGCAGTGACTTGGAGATTTGGCCTTGTTAGTTCTTAGCCTAGGGTTAGAATTAAGAGTTCATTAGGAACTCTTCAAACAATTTTATATGTTTATGAACCCTTTTTTTTTTCTCTAGTAAAGATTTATAGTTTTAAGTAAAAATTCTTCTGAAATGCTCTATTTTGATGAATATGCACACATTTACACGAAAAGAAAGGAGTATGGGATTAAAATTGAAGTTTGGGTAAGTTTGAGAACGTACAAGGTTTGGCCTTCAAACAGGAAAACCCTGCCAAATTCCTTTTGTTTGGGCATAAAGGCGGCCGGTTGGTCAGAAAAGAATATTACTTTTACGTTGGAATGGACAGTTGGTCAGAAAAGCCGGTCGATTTGTCGAAAAATGGTCTGATTTGTCCGATAAATAATTGTCAATCCTATCTCTATACAACTCATGGTTTTCTTCCCCTATATATATATATTTGAGATACACCATACATAGGAGGCAATTGACTCGTAAAATAATGAATTAACCCCAATGGCTTTTGAAGGCAATCCAACAATTTTTTAGATTTAGTTCCGATCTTTCGCTGATTCTTTCAATAAATGGGTGCTTTCGTCTGAAGGCGATTATGAGTCTGCATATGGTGTCATCTATGAAGATATTCTCTATGCAAGCTTGCAGATTTTGGGATTCGAGAAACATGTCTTTCAGCTCATCCGTATGAACTTTGTCCTAGGTAAGAGAAATTTGCGGCCTTGTTAGATATTCTGACAGAATTACCGATTGTTGTTCCCGTTGTCCAAGATGGATATCATATGTCCCTTATGAGCTTGCTGGAGCTCAGCACAGAGCTGGCTAGGACGTTCATTCGTGGTAAGCACATTTTGCTTTCTTCCCTAATAGAATATTTTTCTGCTAAACCAGACAATCGTGATAAGCAGCATGCGAGCGGCCAGGTGGTTACTTTGGCACTATGTGTGGTTGCTAAGTACCTTATTATTGTGGGCCCGGGAGCTGTTGACGTGAGGTTAACGGACCTGATACCTCATATGTCTTTGTGAGGGAGAACCTTAAATCTGATTGTGGTAGCTGAAGCCATCAATGTTATTACCGAGGTGCATAGAGACCCTAGTGTAGCGTTTGGGGTTATCCCCTTGCTTTTCTCCATGTGGCTCTTGGATCACATGCAATTGATAGCAGTGCCAGCTGAAGTGAGGTATTATCCTGGTTTGTTCCGCTTTAAGCCCTTGCTCTTTGATGGTCCTTCGTGTATTGATGTCTGGACACGATTTTTCAGTCAAAAAATCTAGGGATATCCGCTGGTTTTATAACTGGTGGAGGACCTGTGGAGCCATTCTGTGGACTCTCATGTATTACTGTGGCTTCTTCATTGGTCTGCACTCTTGTCTTTTTAATTCACCTTTTGGATTCTCAGGTAGTCTGATTATGAGCAAATCGTCCCGGCATCTTTCAACAATTTCTTCCCAATGCGAGAACTCACTCCCTCTTTGATTCAAACTATTTCTGAAGGCTAGAACGCCATCCATATTGGCATTATTCCATAGTGGCTGGGGTGTTAGTTACTGGTATAGAATTTGTTGCTACGTTGCTGTGAGATTCTTATATCAATTGGCTCTTACTCGTATCCAGGAGATAATTTTGGCTACTGAGAACAGATTGCGAGTTGAGTTGTACTAGGATTTTTCATGTAGTAGTGAGATCAAGTTTCTCTAGACGGCTACACAAGAAGCTCGTTCCAGAGAAGGTTTGAGGCCCGACTCGCAGGCTTTTCGCAAATCATCGCCCAGAGCATAGTTCAGGGGTTCCACCGACCTCAGACATGAGAGAAACCAAAGTCATATGGATCGGGCGATCTTGGATTGGCTCTCAGGGGTTTGAAGAAAGAATTGATGTGAATAGAAATCCGGTATGTGCCTTGCACTCTGACGAACCTCGGGCCAGGCAATCTTTGCCAGTTACGGAACATAATCATCAGAAAAAACGGCCGACTGTCGAGGCTATTCAGGGATCTGAAGACAGTGTAGATGCTTATGTTTAAGGCCAGTTTGATCAAAGATGGTATGGATGCTTGTGTACAAGGCCAGTTTGTTCGAAGGTGTAGTGATGAGGTGAAAATGGGAAAAGTGGGGAGTGGTTAGTGCCTGGAGCATGGACTAAAGAGTAGAGGACTCGATTAATTTTTTTAGATGGTGATCATCATCCTCCCTCGGGCAAAAAAAGGTGAATGTGATAATGATAAACATATCATTCTTTTGGTTGCTAATAGGATTTAGAAGTACTTTTTCTTTTGTCCTAACTTTTGTCTAGGCTACCTTTTGCAGGGTTTTCAACCTAGCGGGCTTTTTATTTATTATTTTCTTATTTATTTTTTTGTTTTGCCTAATTTTTAGGCCGCCCTTTATAGTGTTTTCAACCTAGCAAGCCTTTTGACCACACCCGAGGCATCTTTACGGGCTCCCTATGTACCTTCATCTGAAGTGTTAGATCAAAATGTGTATGTTGAATAGTGTTTTTAAAGAAGGATCAGGTCATTTGTAGTCTATTTACAATTTTTTTCAGGCATGATATTTCTTTAAACGATCTAGATTGACAAATTATGGTAATTCTATCCCATGTTAGACGACTAACCGGGTTGCACCTCCTGTCATGATTTGCTTGATCATAGAGGGTTTCGACCAGTTAGGCTCAAATTTCCCTTGCAGTTTCTAGATTGGTCCGATATTCTCCTTTAACACCAAATATCTTTCTTTCAAGCCAGGTCCTTTCACCCACTTGTTAAACGCTCGGGCAATTCATTTCTAGTAACCCTAAATATGATAAAGGGCTTTTATTCTCTTCTCGTCTGCCAATGCAAACTCTTAAAAATGATGTCGTATCCAATCTTCCTCGACCATCCAATTCTCCAACAGTACCTTGAGAGAGGCCGCCTCTAATTCTACTAGGAGGACTACCTCCATGCCATAAACTAATAAGTATGGGCTAGCCCCGGTAGATATCCTCACTGATCTTCTATAGCCCCAGAACGCATAGGGAAGTTTGTATAACCAACTCAGACAGGACTTTGTCATCTTGCTCAGGATATTTTTGATATTCTTATGGGCAGCCTCTATAGCCCCATTGGTCTATGGACGATATGGTGAAGATCAATGTTGGACGATATTATACTCTTCAGTCAAATATGTGGCCTCCCATTCGAAATGCAAACCATTGTAGGAAACCAACAATGAGGGATGCCATATCGGTAGATAATGTTTGTTCGGATGAACTAACCTATATTCTTTGCATTCAACACGGCATACGAGGGGGCCTCCACTCACTTCGTGAAGTAGCCGATGCCCACGAGTATGAACTGATTTCCTTTCACATCTATTCCCCATATTAAGAAGAGCCAAGAAGATGTCATGTTGTACAACTCTTGAGGAGGGAGGTGTTACAAGTTGGCGTATACTTGGCACTTGTGACACTTCCTTACGTGTTCGATACAATCTCATTCAATTGTACTCCAACAATATCCTTGTTGAAGCACCTTCTTTGCTACTATTCGGTTGTTCATGTGGGTCCAAACTTGCCTCAGTATGTATCCTTCATGATCTGATAACCTTCTCTTTCTGTGACACACAGCAGGTGTTAACCGTCATAATGAATTTTATACAGGTTTCGACTGCACATTATGAACTGCGCTGCCCATCTTTCAGAGACACACGATCTTTTAAGGAATCTTCATCAGGATATTTACCATCTCGGATTAGGTTTTGGATATCCATGTACCACGGTTCTTCTGTCCCTATTTTCTATATAGGTATGATCATGAAACATTAGACTGGTCGATCCCTCTTCCGGATCACAAATGACTCTACCTCCTGTTCTTCTGGTATCTCCACCATTGATGCAAGGGTTGCTAAAGCATCAACAAATTTTTTTTTGAGTTGAGGCATGCACTCTAATTCTACATCTTCAAGTTTGTTTCCTGTCAGCTCCACCATCGATGCAAGGGTTGCTAAAGCATCAGTAAAATTATTCTTAAGTCGAGGCATGTACTGGAATTCTACATCTTCAAATTTGTCTACAATTTTCTCTAAATGAGCATGGTATGCTTGTAGACGTTTATATTTAATTCTCCACATCCCCTGTATATCTGATAGATCATCATGGCTGAATCCTCGCATACTGTAATTTCTCTCACTCCTAAGTTTAGGGCTATTTCCAAACCAATGATGCATGCTTCGTATTCGACAATATTATTAGTACCGTAGAAAGTAAACTTTATGTCTATACCCCATCTGGTGATATTAACAATATCCCTACCCTGAATGATTTGCTATTCGAGGATCCATCAAGGTATAAATTCCATCTGGTCTCAGATTCTACAACACAAACATATCCATCTGGGAACCTCGCCTCTCAATTACTGGTATCCTATGCTAGATAATTGGTTAGCATGTCTTTCATGAACTTTCCTTTTATGGATTTCTGGGTGACATATGCAATGTCAAACTTGAAAAGTAGCATGAGGAATTTCGCTATAGGGTTGGATAAGACCGGATCCATTCTAGCTAGCAATCTAATCGGGTAAGTCAACACGTAATGTCGTAATCTCTGTGTTACTCAGACTAGTGACATGCACGTCCTCTCTAAAGCTAAATACTTCATCTCCCATGGGTTAAATTTTGACTGACATAGTAGATGACTCTCTATACCACTGAATTCTTTAGATGTTGAGCCAAAATCATTCGGGCTGCGGTATCGATTACTGTTAAGTAAAGCAATAAACCAGGTACCGGAGGGCTCTAAATTGTAGGGTTACTCAAATATTCATTAATCTTATCAAATACTTCCTGGCATAGGGGATCTCACTCATTGGTTGAATCTTTCTTCAACAACTTAAACCTTCCACACCCTACGCTGGATTTACAGATAAAGATTGGCTCGTAGATCATAGTCAACTGAGATATAAATTGAGTAATGTACAATATTCTACCTAGGAAACCCCAAATTTCTTTCTCACTCCTTGGCGGAGACACCTCCACGATGGCCTTAATTTTAGCTGGGTCAACTTCTACGCCTCACTTACTGAGCATGAACCCTAGTAGCTTACCGACTGTGAGTTTGAACATACACTTCTGTGGGTTGATCCTCACATTATACTGCCTTAACCTCTCAAAATATTTCCTCAAAACTGTACAGTGATCTTCCCGTTTTGTGGACTTAATGATCATATCATCTACTTACACCTCTACATATTAAGGATGGCAATAAGATCCGTATCCGGCGGATCTCCACCTTGCCCCGCTAGGAGCGGGTTATTTTGACTTTGACAGGGTCATGAGGCGGGTATGGTATTTTTTTAATCCGTAGCAGGTTAGGATCGGGCATGGTTTTCTATCCAACACGCCCCGGTATCTGACCCGCCCCGTGACCCATTACCACCCCGATATAATAACCCTGTGCATCAGTCGATCTTAGCCGTCCATCTTAATATATATATATATATATATATATATATATATATATATATATATATATATATATATATATATATATATCTCCCAAACCCTACAATTTCTATCTTTTCTTTCATTCTGCCGACCTACCTCACTGCTACATGCTTTTTCTCTCCCTCTCCCCCATAGTCCATACAATCGGCGGTCAGCCCCCCACCTCCACCTCACCACCACCTAACTGGCCACCCACCCCCGTCACTATGGGGGGTGGCCGCATTCCAGTTATGTCTCATAAGTAATTCACACCGTCACTATAAACGTTTCAGGTAAAAGAAGAACTAGGGTCTCATTTTTACTTGTTCTTCAGCTCGATTTTGAACGCATTTGCTTGTATTTCTTGCAATTTTGTTTAATAAGACTTTTTTGCTTTCCTTCCTGCAAACTAATCCTCTACTTTGCCTTTTCAAAGTGGGGTTCCTTTCGATTTCGTTTTAGGTTATAGGTCTGTGGATAATTATACATTAATGTGCCCGTGCGTGTGGCTATTAATGATCAAATGTTGTTGTAGTACTGTACTAGTATTTTGTCTTTCTCTGATTTTGGTTTTGTTAACCGTGAAATCTGGGATTGTTGTATGGCTTGATATTATTGTTAGGCAAAATGAATATGTTGCTATGGAAAGAAATACTTTGTTCAAGCTAGAAAGAAATACTTTGTTCAATCCAAAAAAAAGCCGGTGAAAACTTTGCATCTCCAAAAGGCCCAAAATTTAAAGATAGCATATCGATTGTCATAATTTTAGTAATTTGGACCAATTTGAATGTTTAGATAAGGTAAAACTCTACTGTCAGCAATATAGATTCACCAAGATACATCATTCTGTAAATTATTTCTTTGTTTTATGTATCTGCCTTTCTAGAATTGAAATCACCCCACACATGTTCTAAAGACTGACTTTATGAAGTGAAAAATTGGAAGTTTAGTTGCATCCCATATTCACTGGAAGATTTTAATTACAAGCCAAGATATTTTGTGCTCTTATCTAACTTTTGGCATTCTTCTTGTTTCTTTAGTAGTGGCTGCTACATTGGGTAACCGACGCGTGCTCCTCGTCGGCATCATTCTTGTTTCGTTAATCCATGTATGTCATTTCATAAAATCAATAATGATTTATCTGTCATTTCGGACAAAACTAGTCCAACTACGTCATTTGGAGCCATGCGTTATAATTCTTTTCTAAGGCATACGAACATAAGGGTTATCCCTTTTTTGTTAACTGAACTCAGTTTCTTTTCTTTATGCAATACATATGGAACTGTGAAATATGCCTGCATGTCTGTACCAATCTGACCATATTTTTATTACTTATGTAGTGTTGAGAAGTTAAATATATTAAACTTTACTTTTACCAAATAGGCCGACTATTTGCAGCTTGAAGCATTGATTGATGACCTCAACTCTTCAAGGAGGAGGTTGTTTGATCAGGTGAAAGTGCCGGATAGAAAGTGATGCCACGGGGAGCATTGCCACCATAACTTGTTGAACTTTGTATAAAGAGGCCATCAAATGGTGGTTACTCTTGCTCTTTGATCCTGAGGCTGAGGGCTTTCACATGTATCTAAGCAGGTTTTGTTATGTTGAGAGGTTGGGAAAGATATTGCTGTTGGGTATGCCTGATACTATGTATAACACATGCCACCATATTAGTGACCGTCTTCTCCATACGCTATTGATAAGAATGTGAACTTAGATGGACTCATACTAGCACCCATTGGTAGACGAGCCAGTAACTCTTTCCATTTCCATTTTCATCTCCATCTCCTTTTTCTTCTTTTGTATTGTAGTTAAACTATTTTGTAACTGTAGTGTAAATTATTTGAATATTAATTTGAATTATGGTGTAATTTATTTAAATTGTGATGTAATTTGTTAATCTCTGCTTTAGGATTTTCAGACATTAATTTGATATATGATCTATTATATTTGTTGTGACATAGTTTGTGCAAGTTTTGTAGTGCATAATTTTATAATACATGCTAAAAATGAATTAACAGTTATACCAAACCAAAAGGGTGGGGCGGTTTGAGCTAGATTTTGAGGGCTTCAAGGAAGGGCGGGGCAGATCGGGGTGGGGACGAGTTTTGCATACTTGTTTAGGATAGGGTATGGTATTGCACTTACATGACCCGGTGGTGGGGCAGGGCGGGGCTTGGCTTTAGGGCTTACGGGGCGGGTACGAATTTTATAAGATTGCATCCGACCTGCCCCATTGCCATTCCTACTACTTATGGATCTTATCATGAAAGAGGGTAGTAGCGGCTCATTGGTATGTAGCCCCTACATCCATCAATCTGAAAAGGCATCACTGTATAGCAAAATATGCTTTATGGTGTAGTGAAAGTTGTTTTCTTTTGATCCTCACGATGCCTCTTTATCTGATTATATCCCGTGAAGCAATCTACAAAGCAAACCAACTCATGATCTGCCGTATTATTTGTGATCATGTCAATGATGGGAAGGGAAAAATCATCCTCGGGAGAAGCTCGGTTAAGGTCTCTCGATAGTCAGTGCACATTCAGGCTTGACTCGTCATTTTAGGGACAAACATTATATTAACCAATCAAGTAGGGCATGGCCCTGATAAACCCTATGTGGAGGAGTTTCATAACTTCTTCCTGACCTTAAGAGACCACTAGGGTCTCAATACAGAGTTTCTGCTTAACAGGTTTAACCTTTGGCAGAGTAGGTAAGTGATGCTAAATGATGGACGGGTCAATGCCATGCATGTCACTACATGACCAAGTAAATATGTTGCTGAATTCCCTCAGGATGGCAAGGATTCTCTCTCTTTCTTCCTCGTGTAGGTTAGCCCCAATTTTTATTTCTTTTACATTTTTGGGCATGTCTATGTTGACTTTGACTTTTTTTTGCCACTGGCTTGACTCGTTTTAACTCTCGAATTTTGTATTTCTTTCAAGTATTTTTCTCTTCTTCGTCCAGTAGTTCTGATTCATTATTAACCATGTGGATTAGTTCGTTATAACTTATATTAGGACCAAATCAAATTAATTAATTAAAAAGTCAGGAAAAACATAGTAGGAAGAAAATTTAGATAGTCTAAGGAAACATAAGCATCTAGGTCATCCGGTTAAGGAATGGTCTCAGCATCAAGAACGTCTTTGGTGATCTCACCCATAACTAACAGTCTGTACTCGATCTTCCAATTTTGCATGTTGTCATGTACTGAGGTGATCCGACTTGTCAGGTTGTGAGTCTGATCTTCTATCTCACAGATAAGCACAAGAATGTGCATATCATTCAATAATGTCGTCACTCCTTCCGGCACGATGAAGTCCATCCAATCAGAGACATTATCCTTGCTTGATTCTGTCGGGCAAGGCAATTCTTCATCTTCCATCCATTCACAGTCATAAAAAATTTCTCGGTCATTCATCAGCTTTTCGGTCTCCATGTTGTAGACTGGCTCTGATTCATTATTAACCACGTGGATTAGTTCGTTATAACTTATATTAGGACCAAATCACATTAATTAATTAAAAAGTCAGGAAAAACATAGTAGGAAGCAAATTTAGATAGTCTAAGGAAACGTAAGAATTTAGGTCATCCGGTTAAGGAATGGTCTCAGCATCAGGAACGTCTTTGGTGATCTCACCCATAACTAACAGTCTGTACTCGATCTTTCAATTTTGCATGTTGTCATGTACTGAGGTGATCCGACTTGTCAGGTTGTGAGTCTGATCTTCTATCTCACAGATAAGCACAAGAATGTGCATATCATTCAATAATGTCGTCACTCCTTCCGGCTCGATGAAGTCCATCCAATCAGAGACATTATCCTTGCTTGATTCTGTCTGGCAAGGCAATTCTTCATCCTCCATCCACTCACAGTCATAAAAAATTTCCCGTTCGTTCATCAGCTTTCCGGTCTCCATGTTGTAGACTGGCTCTGGGAATCTATAGAAAGGTCCTTTCCTTCCTTCCTGACAAAGTATCCACTCAACATAGGGACCTTAGACATGACATGAAATTCTAGGAGCCATCCTTCTTCCTGGGCTTTCTTGGCATAAGCTATCCTCCTAAGAGCTTCTTTCTTCTCTTTCTTGGTGGGCTTGTATCCCAACCCAAACTAGTTTTTCTTGTTTCCACGAATAAGGAGGCTAGAAGCCTCTAGCAGTTTCGGCCTAAACTCTTTCCAGTGAGGTATTGGAGTCTTCTCATCATGGGGAGCACTGTGGTGTTACTGGGGGGCGCGAAATTAAGAGAGTTCTCAACAAGACAAACTTCCTCGAACTCCAAACATAGTACTAGGTTATCAATGCAGGATTACAACAGCGTCCATGTGATTCTACACTTGTCCAATCTGGAGTAGTTGAAAATCTCCCATAATCATAAAAAATGGCTTTGTCAAGTACGAACTTGACCTTCTGATACAGTGTAGAGGGGATTACTCCTGCCAAATGTATCCATGGCCTTCCAAGCAAGAGATTAAAGGTAGTAGGGATATCTAATACTTGACACTCCACTTCAAAATTTGCAGTCCAGACTGTCATAGGGAGCTTAACTATGTCAATGACCTTTCGCCTTGTGTTGTGATAGGCTCAGGAAAATTTATTGGAAGGAGTAAATTCTGAGGGATCAATAGGGATGGATATTAAAGGTAGAATCATTGTTTATGAGGATTAAACAAACCTTCTTATCAAGAGCTTGCATGGTGATGTGGAACAGGCCATTGTGGCTTGGTCATAATCTCTGCAAACCGTATTTGACAAATGTAAGACACTTTCATAGTGAATAGCCCCGAGCACATAGGATAGCTCATTTGATTGAGTCTATATGGGTACTTAGGCTTTGCTAAGTAGCTTAATCAAGACCTGTCTATGGGAGTAAGAAGCCGATAGCTATCCCCAAATAGAGATGTTGGCTTAGGTCTTTTTCAGCTGTCTCAACTCTTCATCATCTGGCAGGTCCTGGGAGAATAGCGGGTCTGTCATAGCTGGCTAGGGGTACACTTGACCAGACCTCGTCAAATATGACAAAGTAGTTTTAGGTTTAAACACGAAGCATGTGTCGTCATCGTAATAAAAGTTGATAGAAGGTGAAGGCTTCACCTTCTATCAACTTTTCCCACATGATCACATCATAAAACTCTAGTAAAGGATCATAAGCAGATGGAACATTCTTATACTGACTGATTGAAGTTATGTCTATCACTCGCAAAACATCATCGATAACATTAAGGTCTAATTCCAAAACTGTACCCTTAAGTTTACCCCAAGTACAGCTTTAGTACCCAAGTTTGAAGGTGTGTTTTGCCAATATAGCGAACCGCCTTGGAAAAAATTCCTAGACCCCAAAAAATGGGTCTAAAAATCTTAATAATCGCCATCTTATTTATTAAACGGAGAAAAATAAGAAAAACCTGAAAAATGACTCTAAAATGTCCAAAGGACTAATAATCTATTGCAGATAGAAAAATGGGTTAGGGGACTAAGTTGTATGACAGAAAGGTGTTAGGCATCCACCATACCCTTTTAGTCTTTACTTCAAATTAATCGATTTTTGTCCTTTTAACACATTAATATGCAAATAAACAAACCCTAACCTAATGCATAGTTTTGGTTGGAGTTTGGCAACATGGGCCTTATAGGCCTACATATATGGTCGGACAAACCAGAATCAAAACCATCGTAATTAGACTCGGACCCAATAGGAGTCGACCTACACTTCGGTCTTAGAATAAGAACTGAAAAGATTCTCTTTTAGTAGTCTTTATGAAATGAAAATGTGATCGCGACGAATGGAATTACTCTAGACTACTGTACTATACAAGCTTAGAAAATAGTAAATATACCTCGCGAGTTCGCTTGCCTAGAAGACTCGGGAACACATTGCAAAGGATCTAAGATGCCAGTGACTTGAGGATATATAGAAATGATTATGACGTGCTGAATTCTCTTAAGAGATGATCTACTACTTCTAAGAGAAATTGTATAAAAGCTCTATGGAGAAAAAGCTGATCCAAAAAAATGTAGCCCAAAGGCCCTATTTATAAAGGTCCGAGGCGCCATAAAATATAAGGATGACCATCTTAATATGTGATCTGGAGACAAAGCAGAATATTTGATAAAAATTGCAAACCAAGGAAAGTCAACTAAACCGGCCAGTTCATCCCATAATTTCTTAATATTTTTTTCTCAAGTTTCAAGACATTGCTTGTGCCTAATTCAATAATTATCTCTGACTTAATCAGATGAGATGTACCAGATTCAACGAACATCTCTATATTTCATGTAAATCAAGGCTACATCACTTGCAGTAAGGATAAGTCACAAAAATTCTAAATCTTTCAAGTAAATCACTCCTATATATTGACTGGACCCACCTAATTGGACTAGACTGAACTTAATTACTAACTGGATTGGATTGGACAACTAGCCTGGACCAGACTGGACTAACTAATGGACCAAATTAAATTAAATAAGTTTGATATATTATTAGGCTTACACCCATCACAATAAACTTTGATTAATAATAATGTTTGATAATTATTTAATAAATAAAATGACTATAAAAATGGGGTGTCTACGTTCAAGACTCGGTCGAAGCCCATATTGGCCATATGATCTTCTACCGAATCAGATACCTTTTTTCACCATTCATGTACCAAGATTTGGCAAACCCCTTCATCTAATGTTGGAGGGAAGAGGTTGCATGTAATCAAAGCAAGGAAAAATAGAGACTCAAGAACTACATGGTTCGTGCATGTAATGTAGAAAATGCACAAAGACCAATAGAAAATAGCAGGTGGGACCATGGGTTGCATGGGAAAAGCATAGAGATGAATAAGAATGGAATAATGTATGTGTGTGTGTGTGTGCGCAAAACTTTAGAGCCAAAAGAGTCAATCACATACCTGACCTGTGAAGAATGTAGTGCTGAAATGAGCACCTTGATCCAGGGTAAGATTGAAGTGATTATTCCTGCGGAATGTTGGCTGGAATGGCGAGACACGACCGATTTAGGGGCCTCCCTCATTCCCTCTCCTAGTCTTTGAAACTCCATATTTGTGATGAGATTTGGGGGAAGAAGGAAAAATTCATGGAATTTATAGCAAACAAATTGAAGTAGAAAGGGATTAGAATAGGTAGCTTCCTTCTTAGAATAGAATTTGAAAGAGAGAAGAGTGTTTGATTGGATTTTAGAGTCTGAGTGAAACCTTAAAGTCACGAAGAAAATACCTAAATTCTGAACGGACGAACAGGACGGCTTTCCCTTTTTATTCTATCAAACACTCTGATCAACGGGCCAGTTTTTGCTTTTTTTTTTTGCTCTTCCAACCCTCTGATTAGTTGTCCGGTTTTCCCCAATAAATCTTCCAGCTCTCTGACCAACCTATCGGTTCTAGGTCTTTTAAATTTCCTTTAAAAAAACAAAAACAATCTTACGTGCTTATGTGTTTGCGTGAAATTCCTACAGCTGAATGTTTGCCTGAAGAAATGTTCAAGTATTTTATAAGTCTTCTGTATACCTATATGCATGTATGCTCGTATCCCATATCATTTTCCAAAATATTGGTAAATCCATTGACCTTACGAGTTGATGCTCAGTTCGGTGATGTTGTACGGTGTAAGGCCAGTGCAACATCCTATGCTTTGTTGCCAAAAGCAAGACTTTCTCCATATCAATTTGGGAAGTGAATTAATATACTCGGCACTCAAAGACCAGTTGTCCTTCAACATTGTTGGCTCTGGCTTTGCGTTATATTTTTGAAGCTTCTTCCTCATATGACCAACCGCTTGGGGGCATTGTTGGCTCCAGCTCTTGGATATAAATACTGCTTTGACTAAGCGACCAATTGCTTGAGCATGTTGTTGGCTCCGGCTCTTAATCAAGCCTTCACTTTGTTCATTGACCAATTCAACTCGATTTGGTGGCTCCGTTGATGGGCAAAGTTGCTTTCTATATTTCAGGACAATCACTCAAAGCGATTTGGTGGCTTCGGCAGCTAGCAATATCCCTTATTGTCTATCGACCATCCAAATCGATTTGGTGGCTTGGCAACAAACAAGATATTTTTATTCGTATATCCAGATGAACAACCAAATCAATTTGGTGGCTCCGGCAACAGACACAGTTGGTATTTTTGCATATCTAGATGACCGTTCAAATGGATTTGGTGGCTCCAGTATCTATATAAAAGTTTCTATCTGTCGATAATTCAAATCAATTTGAGTGATATCTCTTGTTCTAAACTAAGTTTTGGTCTCGTTCCTTTTCTTAGGACACATAAGAAGCCCTATAAAGGTCTGGTCCCATATCTGTGTGGTTATCCACATGTCTGTCCAGATTCTTGTGGTATTTTTTGTATTTGCACTACAAAAATGTGTTGTTTTAGGTGATGTTGGCCCGCATGTGAGCCCCCTCACCGAAAGGCTTTGTAGACACCTCCTTTTTGTAGTCCCTTATATATATATATAATTATTAGGCTTGAATGCTAATTAAAGTTTATTATTATAGGTGTAGGCCTAATAGTATATTAAACTTAATTTATTTAATTAAGTTCAATAGGTAGTCCAGTTTTCCACTCCAGTCCAGTTGTCCTGTCCAGTTCAATAGCTAGTTAAGCCCAGTAGTTGGGCCGAATCGAGTCCAATTTGTCTAGGTGGTTTAGGATTATCTTATGATTTATCTTTGATGCATATGATTAATCCTTGATTTAGATGGAATGTGGAGATAACCCGAATATGGCACATCTCATTTGATTGAATCAGAGATAATTACCAAATTAGGGACAGATAAATTCGGTAAAAAAATTAAAATATTATAGAATGAAGAGGCTGGTGTTTGACCAACCGACCAATTAGTTGACTTTTCTTAGTTTACCATTTCTATCAAATATTTTGCTTTATCACCACTATCATAGATTGAGATGGTCATTTTTATCATTTCTGTCACCCCAACCTCTATAAGAAAGGTCTTTGGCTACATTTTAAAGGATCAACTTTTTTCTCTCTAGACCTTTTACACCATTTCTTCCCTAGAAGCGATTTATCATCTCCAAGGAGAAATTTAGTACTTCATAATTCATTTCTCCATAGTCATAAGTCACTTGCATCGTGGATTTGTTACAAAGTGCTCCCGAGTCTTCTAGGAAACCGCATTCTAGAGGTACATTTGCACCTTTATAGACCAATTTAGATTGTGGTAGTCTAGAGCGTTTTCCATTCCAGTAATCTCGATTCAAATATACAAACTATTCAAAAAGTGTCTTCCATGTAATTTGTTAAGATAAGTCAAGCCAAATACCGAAATGTAGGTTGCCAACTGTAGGGCTCAGTTAAACTACGATGGTTTTGGTTCCGATTTGTCCAACCGGATACGTTAGCTATTTGACCCCTGCTGTCGAATTCAAACCAATTTTATAGAACTTGAAGTAGGGTTCATTTTACACATATATGTGATATATGTTTAAAAGGCCAAAATTCAATAAGATTAAAGTAGAGACCGATTAGGGTATGGCGGGTGCCTAACACCTTCCTATCGTATAACTTAGTCTGCGAATCAATTTCTCTGTTTTCAATATATTAGTAGTCTTTGGACATTTTAGAGTCTTTTTTATGGTTTCTCTTATTTTCCCATTTACTTCAGAAAAATGAGATGGCGACTCCTAATTCTAGACCCTTTTTGTTAGAAAGGATTTGTTTTAGGCAGTTCACCACAAGGCCGTTACAGTAGATATAAGAGCGTAGGTTTAATATCCTGTAGACTCTTAAAAATTAGCTTAAGACATGTAAGTTTATAGCTTCCGCACTTGTTAGGACTACTCAGAAAGGGATATTATTTTTTAGCCTGGGACTGATGCATGTGTGTGATGTTGATCAGTGATGAGTAACCGTGGGGAGTTCGTAGTGGCAGAAGAGGCCGAGGAGAAAGAGGAAATGTTTCAGAATCCGATGCTACTCAGGTTGTAGCTAATGCAGCAACCTTCAAACAACTCACAAGTTTGCGGCCAAGTAAATCCGATAAAGGTACGGATCCTGAGGCTATAGAGACTTTGGTGAATGGGTTGGATAAGATTTTTGAGGTGGCCGGGTACAGAGACAACGAGAAAGTGAAGTTGGCAGTCTTTCAGTTGACTGGGGAGGTGGACCAGTGTTGGAATATGACATCAAGGATAATTATAGCAGAAGAGAAAGTTGATCGCAGATGGCAAGAATTTCAAGGCCTCTTCTTAAGCAAGTATCTCCCCCTAGATGTGAAGGATGCTATTTAAAGCAATTTCATGAGGATCTTTCAGCAATCAAATGAGACAATCACGAAGTATGAGGAGTGATTCGCAAAACTTTCAAGATTTGCTCCACAAATTGTTTAGGATGAGAGATATCATGCAAGTCAGTTTTGAGATGGACTGCGGTTCGAGATAAGGTGACATATGTCTATCTTGGGTTACCCTATTGTAGTGAACCGTCTCAAAAAAATCCCCAGAACCTCGGATAAGGGGTCTAAAAGTTTAAGGAGTCCCCATCTTATTTAAGTAAACATAGGAAAACAAGAAAAACCTGAAAAATGAGTCTAAAAATGTTTAAAAGACTACTAATATATTGAAAACAAATAAATAGGTTCAGGGACTAAGTTATACAGCGAGAAAATTTTAGGCACCTGCCATATCCTTTCGGTTTCCACTTCAATTATATTGACTATTGGGCCTTTTTAACATATAGCATGCACCTAAAATAAACTCTGATCTAATTCTTAGTTATTGGTTTGAATTTGACAACTGGTGTCAAATGGCCTACGTATCTGGTCAGACAAACCAGAATCAAGAAGTTCGACTTTGATCATATGGGAGGCGACCTACACTTCAATTTTAGACTCGAACTAAGAAATGAAAAGACTCTTTTTGGTGATTTTTGTACTAGAAAGGAAATATGCTCGCGGGGGAGGGAAATTACTCTAGACCATTACACTAGACTAGCCAAGAAAGCATTAAAATGTACCTCACAAGTCTGCCTGCCTAGAAGACTTGGGGACACTTTGTGAAGAACCACGATGCAAGAGACTTAAAAGTCTTTAAAAGTGAATTGTGAAGTGCTAGTTTCTCTTAAGGAATGATACACCACTTCTAAGAGAAATTGTATAAAAGCTTTATGTGGCGCCAAAAATGATAAGCATGACCATCTCAATTATAATTTGGTGATAAGACATAATATTTGATAAAAATAGCGAAGTGAGAAAAGTCAACTAACTGGCTAGTTTATCGAAAAACAGCCAGTTCATCCCATAAATTTATAATAATTTTTTTCGGAATTTCAAGACATTATATGAACCTAATTCAATAATTATCTCTGATTTTTTTAAATATGATGATTTAGATTCAAAAATTATCTTCATATGTCATGTTAATCAAAGATTTAATCACTTACATCAAGGATAAATCACAAATAATTCTAAAACCTTCTAGATCAATCACATTCTTGACATGTGGACTGGACCCACCTACATGGATTAGACTGTACAACTAGATTGGACTGGACTGGGCTTATTAATGGACCAAATCAAGTTATATTTAAGAGGCCTAACCCCTAATAGATTCTAATAAATAATAAAACCCATTATTAATTAATTAAAAATGACTACAAAAATGGGGTGCCTACACCTACCTATGCACATGTGGTTGATGGAGCGTAATGTGTGGAGCAAATTCATGAGGAGCAACTGCCTATCTGGGAGGACAAGAAAAATAAGAGGGAACATAATGAATTTGACTATGAAAATGGAAGGAAATCATCATCAAATGCCAAAAAAAGACCAAATGCTGGGCAAGGGCAGAGGCAACGAACTCAATGGGTTTCAAGGAATTGCACTACTTTTAGGTAATGTCATGGGAACTCGGCCTGCTATAAGGACATTGGAGCATGTTATAGTTATGGAGCAATCAAACATTTGTCCAAGAACTACACAAAGCCTCCACGTGATTCTAGGTGGAATAAGAATGAAGCTGATAAGTAGAGAACATATGAGGGGCATGCCAGAGTTTTTGCCATGACAACTCATATGGCTAAGCGTCAAATGATATGGTAATAGGTAGTTTTAAAATTTGTGCAAAGAAAGCATTTGCATTACTAGATCCTGATACCACATATTTGTTTGTTTCCATACCCTTTTCTAAGCATTGACTGTCAGACCTAGAAACTTGGAACCAAAACCATGTTGATGCCCTTACTCGAAATTATATAGTAGCCTGTATGGTATATAATTCTTGACCCATCAACATCGTTGATAGAGAATTGACACTGGACTTAATTCCATTGGATATGAAAGATTTTGATGTAATTTTAGGTACTGAATGGTTGTCTTCCAATCATGTCACGATAGATTGCTTGAGCAAAGAGGTTCCTGAACCAGCTTAAGTTTAAGATTAAGGGAGCCAGAGTCGTACCCTGCCTTGTTTGTTAAATAACTGCATTGAGTTAAGTAGAATGCTGTGCACTCTTTCCTTAAGACAATATTTGTCCCCATATAAAACTCCGCAAAGTAATAGAAAATCTGCCTCCCTAAATAAAACAGGCGACCTATTGATGATTATTGTAGAGTAATCACCAGACATGAACTTTTCGGAGGGGGGGGGGGGGAGAGAGAGAGACAGAGAGAGAAAGAATGGAAAATAAAGTGAGGAAATCCGGTGCCATCAGCCTACTTATAATTCACATACAAGTGTCATGAACATCTGCAAACAGTTATATGTTTAAATGGCTTTGCAGGTACCATTTAAAAGTCATGTGTCATTTGAGTATAAACAGAAACATAATTTCTGCCAAAATTTGAACATTCACACCTTTTTTAATTCATAAAAGTCTGAATTCATCGTAAAAATAAAAGCTGGTGCAGACACTCCATTTTTGTAGGCATTTTTTATTAATTAAATAATAGGCTTAATTATTAATTAAAATGCATTATTCAGTGCAAGCTTAGTGATGTAATTTAATTATTTAATCCAGTCTAATTTTATTGAATTAATTTGGTCCAGTTTAATTGTCTAGTCCAGTCCAGTCTTTCTAGTTTAATTGTCTAGTCCAGTCCATTGCATGTCCAGTTGTAACATCCCGAAAATCCGAAGCTCATCGCCCCAAACTCCCAGAGCGTTAACCTACCACAATGCATCAAACTTGTCAAATTCTGTTCACTAACACATACTTCAAAGCATCTAACTAGGCATCAACTCATGTTCTTAAAAAATATAAGATTGCAAAATTGCTTAACGTAAACTATTAAACTTAGATTATTTACAAACTCGAGTTCCTATATAACAAGTTAACAGTACCGACCCACGCAGGGGTCTTACTATACAGTAATGGTGGGCCCACCAAAATCTCACAAAGACTCTAAACCCATTCCCGAGCATTCTACAATTGATCACCTGCAGAACGGAGTCAAACAAAAGGTGAGCTTTTGAGAGCTCAGTAAGGTCGTTCAAGGTACAATCAAAGGAATTACAAACAATTCAAAAGAGTTCATGCAATGATAATGTTTCAAAACGTTTCAACAATTAGGGATAGTTTGGTGAATACCAAAATGATCATAATCAGTCATAAACATATACAAAAAATGACTAACAACAATCATAGACAGACACCAAAACAAACTTTGACCATCATCCCAATTTCCAAAACGAACACTAACAATCATAACCAAATACCAAAAACAGTCATTTGAAAATTATTTTCAAAGCCATCATTTTAAATTACAATGATGATTTTTTCAAAGGATTTCAAAACGAACACATATACTTCAAAGGGCAATAGGGAAAGGGTTTAAGACAATCACAAATAGTTTGATCACAATATGGAGAAGAGTTTCACTAAATCCCATTCAATCAGATAACAAGATATTCATTTGAACATCGTCCTCAAAACAATCATTGTAAGATACAATGTAAACAAATTCAAAGATATTGATCCTAGGCAGAGGCAATGCCATTTAGGCAATGCACGGAAAGTGAACATATGCATGATGTACGATAAGTAGACATTCTCATTAAGGTACAAGCCCTGCATAATTACGCAGGTTCAGACCCCTTATAATGCCTACCCACAGAACAGATTACGAGGTCAACACAAGAAACAATAATCATAGAATCAACAAGAAATTCACTGCTTAACATTCGATAAAATGAGCACAACATGAATTCAAATAATCGAAACAATTAAGCTTTCAATAACAAATAAGCATACTGATATAATTCATCAATCAGAATTCCAGAACAACCACAAACAAATAGCAAGAACGATTACGAAAAGTTATCGAATCTAAGCACAATAATTCAACACAAGAATTTTCACAAACAAATAGCAAGAACGATTAAGAACAACTATCGAATTTAGGCACTATAATTCAGAAAAAGGAATGCAAACAATTATCGAATTTTCTTAGCATGTAATAACAGGCGAGCATCAATAAGATTTTCAAATAACCGATATGAAGTTCAATATTGGGGTTTCCTTAACAATAACATGTCGACATCAATGAATGTCTCACTATTTGACAATAGTCATAGAAAAATCGAAAGGATACTTATGAACACAATTTATCAAAATCAGGGTTAGGATAGAAATCCTTACCCGGGGTTCAGATAGAAACTGTTACCTGGATTCGAAGCTAAGCTAGTCTAACCAGAAAGTCTTTTACTTTAACCTAAATGAAAAAAATCCAATTATTAGAATACAGTATATACTACGATATTATGAATTCAATATTGATTCACGCGTACTCCCAGAACGGCCCCCTCACCGAGTATGTAAAATTATCAAAATGCCCCTTATGTGTAAAATTACCAAAAACACCCCTCTCATACTTAAATCACCAAAAAAGCCTTTTCGTAAGTAAAATACTAAAATATCCCTTATGTATGTGAATTTACTAAAAAATACCTTTTATTGATGAAATTACCAAAATACCCCATCTCGGTGACAAATTACCAAAATATCCCCGGGGATTCCCAGCACCGAAAAAATCTCAGAAACACCTTAAAACCCTATTTTAAGCATTCAGAAGTTATTTTTGGGCTCAAAAGTATTTTAGAAAATTTTCGCCTGAAAATTACGAACCGGTATTTAGACCAAGTGCTCAAAAGTCGATTCTGCTAAAAATAGCTATCGACATCAGAATGATACAATTTTTTTTAGGAAATAGAACATCTTAGTAAAATAAGGTTTTCCTAAAATTTTTAGATTAAAATAACTTGGGGAGTATGCTAATTAATTCGAGAATTGTTTTAAACGATACCTCTAATTTAGCATCCTTCGAGGACACTGAAAACTCCCAAATTTTTCCACAACATATATCCGTAAAAATAATGGGGGTTACTGTTTTGGACTTTGTGAGATTTTGATTCTAATTATTTATAAAAATTCGTGTAAAACTATCTAACCTAACCCTCTTTTTAGTGACAATTACAGCCACTATTTACGATTAAAACCCATACTAATTCACCTTCAAAATACACAGTTCATCTTCTTCATTCCCCCCCCCCCCCCCTTCTCTACCGAAGCACATGAACACCTACTTCTCACATATACTCACTGATTCATCACCACACACTCTCTAAACCACTCGAAACACATTACACACACATAATCACAAAATCACACATTTACATGCACAAATTATACACACAAACACACCTGTAACACACACACACACACACACACTTTCACACACACACCAAACCCCTCGGTAACCCACTGAAAAACACACACAACGCGCGCGCGCGCGCACATACACACACACAAAAACTGAATCACACTTAGAATGAAAAGGGAAAGATTACCCTTAAACAGAGTGCCTTCAACTCTCTCTCTCTCTCTGATTTTCTTCCTTCTTACCCCTGTTCTGTTTCTGCTTCTTTTCTTTGTTTTATTTTCTTGTTTACTGTTCTTCTATTTTACCAGAATTTCTCTTTTTTTTTCTTCTGATTTTGTTTTATTTTGATTTTACTGTAATTAATTCCCTACACAATAAAAAACTTAGTTTAATATTAAATTGATTATCATCACACCAAATAGCAAGATGTGACTATTGTATGTGACTCGGTTTCTAAAGTCTTGACACCTAGTGACATTTTTTCATAATTTGCAAAATAGCTCCCAAAAGTTTCAAAAATTACAAAATGACTCCAAAAGTTTTGAAAATTTTATTTTTGCCCCAAAATTGTTTTAAGCTCTCATACTATACGAATACCCAATCATTGTTCAAAATTAACGCCCGTTTATTTTTTTGAGTCACCGATAGTTATTTAAACCGCTCGAAAAAAATACCGGATATTACGTTTTCCTCACTTTATAAAAATTTTGTCCTCAAAATTTGATCTTGGATTTCACATTACTTATAACATCTAGGTGCTATGCTTCCGCTGTGTCACTCTGATAACTACCATATAGTAGCTGAGCTACATCTACCCTTCACACACAAATTCATGTCCCACGAATACCTGAACATAACAATCTAATTTCAACTCTTAGCGCTAGGTATAAATCTGTCGAACTAACCACTTGTGCTCTAACTGCTCCAGTACTTCACGAGCAATGACTTAACTAATACGAAACTCACTGAAGTGAATTTATCCCATTCTAAATTCAATGCATCTAAAACGAATTAAATCAATCTCTAGTACAATACACCTCTATTGTGTTATACATATAATGTAGCAGATTATACTCTAATACAATCGACTTAATAATAGCGAGTTTAACTTCAAATTCAAGGTGCACTAAAATACTAGGTGATGGTCATGTGTGTCTTGCACTCCACAAAAGCTAATGTGGATAATCAATTCCTATAAGCACATACACATTACAAAGGACAGAAAACTGTAGCCATTAGACTGTCACTACGCACTCTGATATCTCCCATCGACAAGAATTACAAACTATTACCGAATCCATCACGTAGAGATGAGTTATCTTAACATAGCACAAAATATGATTATGCATTCGCAAGTATTGCACTTTCACTAGAGTTTAGGGCTCCAAATCATCACATCACTTATGATTCACAATCACATTATTTACCAAAAATATTATAATCTTATCCTTCGATCATCTGTTCCGGTTAAATATTTAAAATCTTTCAGTTCTAAAGGCAAGTAACATGCGACTATTATTGTGTGTTTCAAATATCAAATAAGTTGCCAAAACTTAATCCACGTTCTTGAAGCGTATTCTCACTCACCGATCATCTGAGACTTAGGAATCTACCTAATCTCATATCAAGACAAATGAAGCTATGCAGATCCTAATATTAGGTCAAAATATACGTGCATAACATATTTCAATTTCAAAATCATTTGAGAATTAAACACAGCAAAATTCTGATAATCAGATTAACTGCAAGCATCAGTTACAACATGCTACCATTTTGGAACACATTAAACAAATACCAATCATAGAGAAATAATGATGATTATATAACAAAACATCTAACATTAATCACAACAAACAATGGCTCAATCAAGCATTTAAGGGTCAAATGATAACAATAATCGCAACTGGCATTAATTTTTTTTAACAAAATCATACCTTTTGGCTCTCGGCATTCGCAATACAAATGAACGATATTCAGGAAAAATAACGAGTACAGGAACAATGGTATATGTATGATGAAGTAAAGGCAACCCAATGACTCGAAGCAATTACGATCAGTAGAAGTTATTGGTCCTTAACAAGATTTGTAGCTTTCGTATGGCCAGTGGGTCAGATACAATTCCATAAAGTCCAAATAAATTCGAATGTAACAGCATCCTGAGCAAACATTGAATAAAGTCTGGTTGATGTCCCGGGCCTCTGCCCCTGTTAGAGTTAAGACTGATGAGTCTGGCCCTACGGGCTTGGTCTCTTCCCTGATAAATAATACTACTCACTGTTGCACTAGCTGTAGGTGCAAGACAAAAAGTTGACTGATTATTTCTAACAATTGGACATTGTCGAACTCGATGCTCTACACTGCCACACCTAAAACACCCTCCGGTAAATCTGTAACATAAGTTACCACCATGAGTTCTCCCACACATGACACATGGGATGGCCGGAAAAGCTAACCCGCCAACCTGACCAGTGCTGTGTGTATGTCAAACTCCAGAATTCTGCGCACCTCTGAATCTGATACTCTGCCTAGGTCTAAATCCCTGAGCCGATGCAGGCCTAAATTCCTAACTCTGCCCCATCCTGGTGCCTTGGGCACCCTGCTGTGCCGACTGTAAAAATTGCTGATACATGTTAGCTCTTATAAACCTGCCCTTGAAAACTCTTGCCTATCCCTCTTCTGCCTACCATGTGTTTGCTCATTCCTTCTTCTATTGTCAGACTTGGACTGCTCCAAAACACATGCCAAGTAAAGACATTTCATATAGCTCGTCAATCGAGTTGAGATCACTCCATCTCTTAGTCTAGGCCTAAGCCCCTATTTAGACTTTCGGCATCTATCTACCTCCATCAGTAACATCCTTACTACAAACCCAACAAAACGAGAAAACCTCATCTTAAACTCGTCTACCGACTCTTGATTTGTTTGCATCACATTACCAAATTCTCTCAACATCTGTTCACGATAACTCGTCAGAAAATATCGGTTGAAGAACAATCCCCTAAACTATTCCCCAAGTCATATCAATCAATTGCTAATGAGTCAGACTCTTCCGTACTATTTCCACCATTGACCAGCCTCACCCCTTCATTTTATGGATAGAAAATCCAACCTTTTAGTTCTCACTGCAATAGATAGCTCAAAAAAAAAAAAAAACTTCCTCTATTTCGTTAATCATGTTCTCTGCCTCCACAGGGTCTAATGGCCTCTTAACGCTAGGCGCGAGTTGTTTATTTAAACTCACCTAGGTTTTTTTTCTTCTTGAGGTTGTGGCTGTAGTTGGACCGGATTCGATATTCCTTGCTGCTAGTTAGCCAAATTCTGTGTCATCAACTTAGAATCTAGTTCATGGTATTAGGAACCACAACCATCAGTTCTGGATTTTGCTATTCCTCCCTATTAGGTATCAGTGCTCCTTTACAATCATAAAAATCTCCATATAGCACATTTCCCAATCTAAGGATTGTTTGGTCAGGTCTTTCCAATGTCGGGGAAGGATCCCTGCTCATCTTATACAACCCTGTTGGAATCTCATCCATCGGGGACCTCTTGACCCTCTGTACTATCTCCATTGCTAGTGCTACGAGTGCGAGCCATACTGATACGAGCAACAAGTATCAGTGTTATACTAACACATGTCTAAAGAACAGTTCAATTACAAATTAAAGGCAAACTTTTTAACTATACCATCATCCTACCCCACTCTCATTAACCGAATTACAATTCTATAGAATCGTATTACCTATACTCTGTGGTTTTATGCCTACAGAATCCTATACCGTTACTCTTAATACCACAAGAACGAACTGCTCTGATACCAATTGTAACATCCAAAAAATCCAGAGCTCTATCACCCCGAACTCCCAGAGCATTAAACAACCACAACGCATCAAACCTGTCAAATCCTATTCACTGACACATACTTCAGAGCATCTAACTAGACATCAACTAAAATTCTTCAAAAATATAAGATTACAAAATTGCTCAACTTTAATTACTAAACTTAGACTCTTTACAAACTCGAATTCCCATAGAACAAGTTAGCAGTACCGACCCAGGTAGGGGTCTTACTATATAGTAGTGTGGGCTCACTGAAATCTCACACAGACGGTAAACCCATTCCCAAGCATTCTATAACTGATCACCTGGAGAAGGGAGTCAAACAAAGGATGAGGTTTTGAGAGCTCAGTAAGGTCGTTCAAGGTACAACCGAAGGAATTACAAACGATTCAAAAGAGTCCATTCGATGATAATGTTTCAAAATATTTCAACAATTAGGGACAGTTTGATAAATTCCAAAACGATCATAATCAGTCATAAACATATACCAAAAATGACCAACGACAATCATAGATAGAAAACATTAATTATCGTCTCGGTTTCCAAAACGAACACTAACAATCATAACCAAATACCAAAACGATCATTTTCAAAGCCATCATTTTAAAGTACAATGAACTTAGATACTTCAAAACGAACACATATAATTCAAAGGGCAATAAGTGAAGGGTTTCAGACAATCGCAAACAGTTTGATCACAATATAGGGAGGAGTTTCACTCAATCCACTTTAATCAGATAACTAGATATTCATTTGAACGTCATTCTCAAAATAATCATTGTAAGATACAATTTAAACAAATTCAAAGATATTGATCCTAGGCAGAGGCAATGCCATTTAGGCAATGCACATAAAGTGTACACTAGCATGATGTACGATTACTAGACCTTCTCATTAAGGTAATGTTCCCAACCTATTCTGGTCGCACCCAAAGGCCCACTGGGGTCCCATTTTCCTAACCCCCTTTTAGTGATTGTAATTGTCACTAAAAGGGGGTTAGGTTAGGCAGTTTTACATGAATTTTAATAAATATTTAGGCTCAAAATATGACAAAGTCTAAAACAGTAGCCCCCATTATTTTTATGAGACTCACACTATGAAAACTTTTGAAATTTTTTGGTGTCCGCGAAGGATGCTAAATTAGGATATCAATTAATTTTTTTTTGAATTAATTAGCATACTAAACCAATTTATTTTAATCTAAAAATTTGAGAAAAACCTTATTTTACTCAGACGTTCCATTTTCTAAACTTTCGTGTCATTCCAAGGTCGATAGCTATTTTTAGCATAATCGGTTTCTGAGCTCTTGATCTAGACACTGGTTCGTAATTTTCGGGTGAAAATTTTCTAAAATACTTTTGAGCCCAAAAATGACTTTGGGATACTTAGAATAGTATTTTAAGGTGTTTTGAGATTTTTTCGCTGCCAGGAATCCCCAGGGGATATTTTGATAATTTACCACCCAGAGGGGTATTTTGGTAATTTAACATATAAAAGGTACTTTTGAGTAAATTCACATACGGAAGGGATATTTTAGTATTTTACTTATGGTAAGGCTGTTTTGGTGATTTAAGTATGACATGGGTGTTTTTTGGTAATTTTACACATAAGGGGCATTTTGGTAATTTTACATACTCGATGAGGGGGCCATTCTGGGAGTATGCGTGAGTCAGTATTAAATTCATAGTATATACTATATACTAATAATTAAATTGTTCTGTTTAGGTTAAAGAAAAAGACTTTCTATTAGACTTTTAGCTTCGGATCTAGGTAAGAGTTTTTATCTAAACCCCAGGTAAGAATTTCTATCCGAACCCTAATTTTGATAACTTGTGTTCATAAGTATCTTTTCGATTTGTCTATGACTATTTTCAACAATGAGATATGCATTGATGTCAGCATGTTATTGCAAGGAACCCCCAATATTGAACTTGATATTGGTTATTTGGAAATCTTATCGATGCTCTGATGTTATTGCATGCTAAGAAAATTTGATAATTGTTTGCATTCCTTCTTCTGAATTGTTGTGCTTAAATTCGATAATTATTCATAATCCTTCTTGCTATTTGTTTGTAATAATTCTTGTGTTGGATTATTGTGCTTAGATTCGATAACTGTTTGTAATCGTTCTTGCTATTTGTTTGTGGTTATTCTAGAATTCTGAGTGATGAATTATATCAGTATGCTTATTTGTTATTGAAAGCTTAATTGTTTCGGTTATTTGAATTCATGTTGGTGCTCATTTTTTTGAATGAACACCAACATGAATTCTTGAAAGCTTAATTATAGCAGTGAATTTCTTGTTGATTTTATGATTGTTGTTTTTAGTATTGACCTGGGAATCTTTTCTATGGGGAGACGTTATAAGGGGTCTAAACCTGCGAAATTATGGGGGGTAGTACCTGATGCCAAGGAAAGTGGGTTCGTACTTACGTGGAGGTGCCACAAGGAATGCAGTCCGAGTCAGATGCCAAGTATGTTGATGTGAGACACAACAAGGGTGGAACAAATGCAGAGATCAAGGGATTCCCAGACAGAGCCTGAGGATGGCAGTGCTGCGACGGCGATGGCGCAAGGTGAATACACGACGACAGTCACAGTCCGATGCTTAGGTCCAGAGTCAAGGTCCTGTATGTTTCTCTCTCTAGGATTCTAGAGTGAGAAAGTAAAAATGTTCTGAAAATGTCCAACCTCAATGTCCCATCTCAAATGAATTCTCAAGACTTCTATTTAAAGAGATTGAGACGATGATGTCATTAACCGACACGTGGCACCCCCGGGAGTGACACGTCACCGGGGGGGTCCACGGGTGCCGGTGCTCCACAGACTGTCGGATCGCATATTCACCCAGCCTGCCCCGTACAGCGTCGCTCTGTCTGTCTGGAAAGACTGGCTCCCACAACTGTGTGGCCAGAGAACCCCCTTGATCTAGCCTCCAATCCAAGCCCTTGCACAGTCCCACAGGCCTGGCAGCGGTGGGGAAGACCCGATGCCCTACTGCCAGGCAAACTAGGCGCAATGCCCTCCGAAGACCTGCTCCCGTCTCGAAGTGACCCAGGGGTCATAGTCGCTAGGGGTGCCGACGCAATAGTATGAGATAGTTTCTATTGCTTCATCAACTCAATGCATGTTAGACAACATAAGTCATCATACACTCATCTCTCTTGTTCTAAAGCTTAAACTTGTACACATCTACTTCTTGAGAGTGAATCTTTGTACACAATTCTTCATCTAAAGTTTCTTGTATCAAAGCTTGGGGTTGTCAAGCTTTGGAGCTTTGGGATTGTCAAAGCTTGTTCTTGATGTGGGCATATCATCAAGGGATTGTAAGAGGTTTGATCTTGACCCGTAAGAAAGATCATACTAGTGGATTCTAGGGCCTTTCAAGGGACTTCCTTGAAGGGGTGGACGTAGGCTTGAGGGTATTTCAAGCCGAACCATTTAAATCTCCTTGTCAAGTATCTATTAACCCTTTTCTATTTACATTATCGTTTTCTACTTGTGTTGAGATTGGTTAGTTTGCTTATTTGAGTTATTGTGTTTGATGTTTGTTGTTTGTAGCCTTTCAAGTGTTATTCATATCTTCTCTAAGTTTGTAGTATTTACTTGTTAATTTTTAAAGTAGTCTTAAAACCTTATTCACCCCCCTCTAGGGTTATCTTTTTAGTTTCAAGTGGTATCAGAGCCTCGGCTTTTGTTATATTGGGTAACGCCAAGTGAGTTAATCGATCATGGCTTACGTTGGGGGTATGGAGGGTAGTTCTACCACTAGGCCTCCATTGTTTAATAGGACCAGTTATAGTGTGTGGAAAGTTAAGATGAAAATCTACTTGGAGTCTCAAGACTATGAGATGTGGGACATTGTTGAGAATGGCCCATTCGTTTCGATAAAGGTGGTTGACAAGGTTGAAGAGCCTAAATCCAAATCGGAGTATAGTGATCATGATAAGAAGATGATTTGTCTGAATGCTAGAGCAAAAAATTGTCTTGTTTGTGCTTTAGACACTAATGAACTCAATAGAGTCATTATGTGTAATTCCGCTAAGAGTATCTGGGATACTCTACAAGTCACGCATGAAGGAACTTCACTTTTTAGAGATTCAAAGATGAACTTATTGTTTAAAGATTATGAATTATTTCATATGCTTCCAAATGAATCCGTTACGTATATGAATACTCGTTTCACTAACATTGTAAACCCTTTGAAGCAATTAGGCAAGGAATTCACTAATGGTGATCTTGTAAGAAAGGTGATTAGGTCTTTACCAAGAGCTTGGGATGCAAAGATCACCGCCATCCAAGAATCAAAGAATCTTAATATCTTTCCTCTTGATGAATTGATGTGCTCACTTATGACGTACGAAATGCAAATCAAGACATTTGATCAAGAAGACATCAAGAAGAAGCCCACATCAATTGCTCTTAAAGCTTCATCTTCAAACCTTGAGTCAAGTGATGATGAAGAAGAATTTGATGAAGAAGATGTTGCAATGGTTGCAAAGAACTTCAAAAAATTCTTAAGGTTTAGAAGGAATGGTGGGAGAAGGCAACAATATGCTAACAATGAAGAGAAGCTTTGCTACAAATGCCACAAGCCGGGACACATGAAGATGGATTGTCCCATATACAAAAAGGAAAAGAAGGAAAGAAGAGATGTATGGGAAAGAGTTAAAAGGAGACAACTCTCCAAGAAAGAGAACAAAGAGAAGGAAAAAGCAATGAATGCCGAACATACTCCAACATGGAGTGACTTCGATTCAAGTGATGAAGACAATGAGAAGAATGATCAAGCAAATGTGTGCTTCATGGCAAACGATGAGGTAAGTTCTTCTTCCGATAGTGATAGTGATGGTGAAAACTTTGAAGATGCTTATGATAGCTTATATGAGGAATCCAAGAAAATTTTCAAGAAAAAATATTATTTTGTCTAAGAAATTTCTTGAAGCTAATAAGCAAATAGAAAAGTTGAGAATGCAAAATAATGAGTTGCATGCCAAGAATGAATGCATTTCCAACCATTTATATGTGAAACATGTGAATAATGATTTGATTGAATTAATTGTTAACACTCCTAGCTCAAAACAAATCTCTTGCAAAACTTTTGCTCTAGAAAAACAAAATGAAGCTTTAAAACTTGAGATTTGTGATTTGAAAAAATGTCTTGAAAAATTTGTTGATGGTCAAAACAATTTGGATGTCATGCTTGGACGCCAAAGAATAGGCCTAAACAAAGGTGGTCTTGGATTAGATCCCATGGCCGTGCCTCCTAAAATTTTGCAACAACAAGCTAGGTTGAATATTCATACAAAACAACCAAAGAACTATTGCACACCATTTACACATTGCGGTTGGTGCAACAAGAAAGGGCACACGACTAATTATTGTCCTTGTAGAATTGTTTATGTTAGAGGTAGAAAGAAAATGTAGGTTGTGAAAGGTCAAGAATATAAATGCAAGACTAACAACCAAGGACCCAAGAAAATTTGGGTACCAAAAGTCACTACTTGATTTGTGTTTATAGGTATGTCTCAAAGCAAAATTTAGTAGCAAGAAGTGGATTCTTGATAGTGGATGCTCAAGACATATGACCGGTAACATATTTCTTTTCACCTCGATTGATCTTAAAGAAGGAGGAAAGGTGACCTTTGGTGACAATGCTCAAGGAAAAATCAAAGGTAAAAGAACTATTGGTAAGGAACCACATTCAATTGAGAATGTGTTATATGTTGAAGGATTGAAGCATAATTTGCTAAGTATTAGTCAATTTAGTGATAAAGGTTTTAGAGTAATCTTTGAGACTTCTCATTGCACTATACAATCCTTGAAGAATAATGAAACTATTTTGGTAGAAAGTAGAGATGACAATGTTTACTCCATACAATTAAATGATTTAGCTAACCAAGATGTTAAGTGTCTTAGTGCTATTAGTGAGACATCTTGGCTTTGGCATCGAAGACTTGGACACATGCATATGGAGCATTTGAAAGATATTTCGAGCAAAGAACTTGTGAGGGGACTCCCGACGATCAAGTTTGAGAAAGATAAAGTATGTGATGCTTGTCAAATGGGTAAGCAAAAGAAAGTCTATCACAAACCGAAGAAAATGGTATCTACTTCTAGACCCTTGCAATTACTTCATATGGATTTGTTTGGACCAATCTCTACTACTAGTCTTGGTGGTAAATCATATTGTTTTGTTATTGTTGATGAATTTGAAAATTAAAAAATAGGAGCCTTGTGTGATGACTTTGGTATATCACATAATTTTTTGGCTCCTAGAACTCCTCAACAAAATGGTGTTGCCGAAAGAAAGAATAGGTCTTTGCAAGAAGTGGCAAGAACAATGCTTAATGAATATGGTTTACCTAAGTATTTTTGGGCGGAGGCGGTCAATTGTGCTTATTTTGTTCTTAATAGAGTTATCTTGCGAATTTTTTTGTTAAAAACCCCTTATGAGCTTTTTAATGATAAGAAACCTAAGGTGAGCTTTTTTAGAGTCTTTGGATGCAAATGTTTTATTTTAAATACTAAGGATCACCTTAGCAAATTTGATTCCAAAACCTTTGAGGGAATTTTTCTTGGTTACTCTAATAATAGTATGGCATATAGAGTTTATAATAAAAGTACTTTGGTTGTTGAAGAATCCATTAATGTTATTTTGATGAGACTAATCCTTTTCTTCGGAGGACTAACATTGTTAATGTAGATGATATGGACAATGACATGAGAACTTTGGATATAAGTGAAACACTACAAGACAATCCCAAAGAAATTGTTCAAGAAGAGCAACAATCAAGCTCTCAAGAGGAAGACAAGGAAGCAAGCAATGATGTTTCAAACTCGGACAACTCTCAAGCATTACCAAAAGATTGGACTTACAAAAAGGATCATCCAAGCGATCAAATCTTAGGTAATACTTCGAGCGGGGTAAGAACTCGACGCTGTCATTAACAACATGTTAATTTAGTGTTTCTTTCCCAAATTGAACCAAAGAACTTCTCCGAAGCTCTACATCATGAATCTTGGATGCTTGCTATGCAAGAAGAGCTAGTTCAATTTGAAAGAAATCAAGTTTGGACCCTTGTGCCTAAACCTCAAAACTTTAGGATTATAGGCACAAAATGGATTTTTAGAAACAAACTTGATGAATCCGGAGTCGTGGTTAGAAACAAGGCTAGATTAGTGGCCCAAGGTTATAACCAAGAGGAAGGAATTGATTTTGATGAAGCTTATGCACCGGTAGCTAGACTTGAATCTATTAGAATGCTATTAGCTTTTGCTTGCTATAAAAATTTTAAACTCTATCAAATGGATGTCAAGAGTGCTTTTCTAAATGGTTTTATTTCGGAGGAGGTTTATGTGGCTCAACCTCCTGGTTTTGAACATGAAAAGTATCCAAACCATGTTTTCAAGCTTAGCAAAGCTCTTTATGGTTTAAAACAAGCTCCTAGAGCTTGGTATGAAAGGCTAAGTAGTTTTCTTTTAGAAAATGGTTTTCAAGAGGAAAACTTGACACCACTCTTTTTATAAAATCTAAGGGCAAGGACTTATTATTGGTGCAAATCTATGTTGATGATATTATATTTGGTGCTACTAATGGATCCTTGTGCGAAGAGTTTGCTTCTTGTATGAGTAAAGAGTTTGAAATGAGCATGATGGGAGAACTCAACTTCTTTCTTGGATTGCAAATCAAACAAAGCAAGGATGAAATCTTCATCAACCAAGCCAAATACACCAAAGAGCTACTCAAGAGATTTGACATGGAAAAATCAAATGCTTTTGACACTCCAATGAGCTCATCATTAAAGCTTGATAAAGATGAAAAGGGTAAGGATGTTGATATTAAGCGCTATCGAGGTATGATCGGATCACTCCTTTACCTTACCGCAAGTAGACCCGATATAATGTTTAGTGTTTGTCTATGTGCTAGATTTCAAGCTTGCCCTAAGGAATCTCATTTGGTTGCCGTTAAGAGAATCCTTAGATATCTTAAAGACACTCATGATTTAGGATTATTGTTTCCTAGAAACACATCTTATTTTGACCTAGTTGGCTACTCCGACGCCGACTATGCTGGTTGTAAAACCGAGCGGAAAAGCACTAGTGGAGGTTGCCAATTCCTAGGACACTCACTTGTTTCTTGGAGTTCCAAAAAGCAAAATTCGGTTGCACTCTCTACTACCAAAGCCGAATATGTGGCGGTTGGTGCTTGTTGTGCACAAATTCTTTGGATGAAACAAACCCTTTTGGATTTTGGATTCAAGTATGATCACATACCCATCTTATGCGATAACTCGAGTGCCATTGATTTGAGCAAAAATCTCATCCAACATTCACGAACCAAGCACATAGAAATCAAACACTTCCGAGATGTTAATGAACAAGATGTACCCATTTTATCCGTGATCATGTGCAAAAAGATGATATCATTCTCGATTTCGTGGACACAAATCACCAATTAGCGGATATCTTCACTAAACCGTTAGATGCGAAGAGATTTACCGCTCTTAGAAGAGAACTTGGCATGTCTTCACCTATGTAACTATATTGTTATAAATCTTGTGGTTCAAACATGCAAGTTGCACTTCATATGCTTAAGCATTATTTCATATGCTTATAGCATGTTTTGGTTATTTTCTCTTGAAATTATTGAGTTTGTTGATATTCATTTATATCCTTTGTGTTTAAATTATTTCGTACACATTTATATTCTCACATACATATGCATATTCAATTTCAAGACTGTTTGAATTTTGGCATTAGAGTCGACTGCATGTTGAAATACAGTCGACTGCATGTGTTGAATACAGTCGACTGCGTTACGGGGAAAGGTCATAAATCTGACCCATTTCGGCAGATTCTCTTATTCTCTCTTAAAACCTTCGAACCCATTTCTCTCTTCTCTCACACTAGGACTCAAATCTTTGCAGATCGACTTGAAATTTGTATGTAATTCTTCCTACATCTTGTTCTATTACATGATTTCAACACTTTCACCGATTGTTTTCACCCACATTGTTCAAAATCTGTGTAAATTCGAATTGTTCAATATAGCAATCACTACAAGGAATAAGGCATTTAGCGACGGATTTTCCCGTCGCTAAAAGCCTAGATTCCATCTCTAAAACATTTAGCGACGAAATTACCGTCGCTAAAAGTCCCTCGTATAAAAAGCCGTTACTAAAAGTTTTGCAACGGAATTATAAAATCCGTCGTCTAATATAGAACGTTTGGCGACGGATTTATTTCTAAATTAGTGACGAAATATCAGTCGCTAATTATGTTTTACGTACTTTAATTTATTTTCTATTTTATGAAATTAGCGACGGGATAAATGTTTTAGCGACGGAATTAATCCGTCGCTAAAAGGTAAAGTCATTTTTTTAAAAAATTTAATGCCCAAACCTGTAATAAAAAATTTTACACCAATTGGGTCGCATCCTCCGTCAACAATCTCAATATATCAAATGCACGATTAACAATCTAAAATCATCAATTAATAAATCATCAATCAATAATCACAATTAACAACCTAAAATTATCAAACAAATAGTCAATGTTCAAATAACACAAAATTGTTCAAAATGTACATATCCGATGCGATTAATTTAAAATATTGTCTAATTACGCCTCAGAGTTTAACATTGGGGGAAAGGTTTTTCACAAGTGCTTTGATCAAACACCACCACTTGAAAACGCATTTGCCCCATGTGTTCAAAGATTACAAAGTCTCCTAGATGGAGGTCATGCTGTTGCACGAATTCGTTCCAACCCTCTTCGAAGCAAAGAACCTCTTGGCCAACCTTCTTCTTCAATTTAACAAGCCATGACCCCTTACGGTTGGTTAAAGTTGCTTCAAATCTCAATGTGGTAAGCAATCTCCAAAATGCTACCGGTATGGCCTAACATATTCATAATACAGTAAGACATGTAAGTTTTTAACCAAAGATAAAACTTTTAACACACACGAAAACACAGAGAAAGCGGGATGACATACAAGTTATGTATGAAAACCAGGCATCATGACCTTGAAGAAGTGCCTGCTGACTGAAACGTCCCTGTTCACCGAAGCAGAAGCCATTTAACCTACTTTAACATGAAAAACCAATCGAGGATTATTCAATTAACGAGCATCAATTTCATAGCTGAATTAAATCTATCAAATTATGTTAAAGTGATGCTAAAAAAAAAATCCACAGTGAGTTGTAGCTAAAATGACTACCACAAAAATCTCAACTACGCACATCATCATTTCACCACCCAAATAGCCACCTATACTATTGAACGTCACTCACATATTACAAATAACACCCCAAAAATCTCAAACCAATCACTTTATGAAACCTAACCCTAGTGCAAATCCAATAACTGGATCTCAACGAAGACAAAAAAAAACCACCAAAGTTCAAAAATTTGCTAATTAGGGCTAACTTGGGGTAATTACAGCTAATTTGATATTCATTGGGTTCTTAGGGTTAATTAAAACTAATTAGGCTCGTTAGACACGTGTCCGACACATACCAACACGTGTCTGACGCCTCCGGACACGTGTCCGACGCCTACCGACACGCACCTCCGGACACATCGGCATATGTTGATTTATTTTGTAAATTTCGGACACCATTTACAAATTCTAGCAATCAAGAGGGTGAGCTGCAAAAGTTACCTCAACCTGATGCCCTGAGTATGAAAATCGGAACAGCCTCTCGACAAAATGGGACAAGGCTGCGTACATCTAACCCTCTCCAAACCCTAAAGTGGCAAAAGCCTCAAGCACCGGGGCACCCTAACTAATTTTACTATGATAGAAGGATACATCGGTGATGTGCTCTTACAGCCGGAGTTATAACCAACCCCGTAAATAACAACCTGGATCCTGGCTGCAGCAGCTGTACAAATCTAGATTAGCTAGGACACCTCTTAAACCAGTCATCTTCTAGTTCCCTTGGCACAACCTGGTCTGGTTCAAAGGCATTTTTCTGGTATATGGACAGACTGAAAGTTCGATGGGCTAAAACAACGTTAACATGCTAGGCAGCATGCAACACTAAATATTGAAATATCAGTTTTTCACTTGTGCCTAGTCTAAAGAGATTTAGGGAAACAATTGTCATGTGTTCAATTCAGAAGACTCCAGTGAGCTGAACTCAAGAGGTCTCTTGGCCTTTCAGCGTCAACACTCAATGTTGCAGAAACCTTGCCTTTCGTTTATAAACTTTTCCCGAGTGCCGGTAAATTATGTATACTTACAAAAGGAACAAAGTCTTAGGAGACACAGAATACTTGCCTCAGTACTTCTGCAATAGATGTTAGGGGTACTAAAAGATTAAGAATTCCAAAAATTAAGAATGCAGGAGGGTATGAAACTTTCATCTTCTAAACAAGCCAATAGTCAGGGGCATAAACAAGCCGCTCAGCTTCTGATATACTATCATTTGGATTCAGCTTGAGCTCTAATACAATTCAAGGACGCCTAAAATTTGGTTTGACTTGGCTTGAACTCTGAAATGAGCCCATTCGAGCTAGAGATTAAGCTTCATTCTGATGAACTTCTCTCTTTATTTCAACATAACTATGTTTGTGGCAAATTCTACTGCAAGGACCCTGACTTTTTGAGCAAGATGAATGATGACTGTAAGTTTTTTTATTATTCATAGTATATGACTAGTAAGTGGGTTGAGATCAGAAACACTAATGCACCATGAGCTGACCTTGAGCTAAGCTTAACAAACGGGATGAATTCGCAAACTTACTACAGCATGCAAGTGGTTTAGGCCCTAGTGGCTTATCTTTCTTATGAGCTCGAGTTGAGTGACCAATAACAGATTAGGGTACGTATTGGGCACTCAAGCAGAGTAGACTTGCTAGTTCTGCAATACTGCTAATAGTATTACAGATCATATTCTATCCTTTTGATGTTGTTTCAACTAGTTTTCTGCATGATTTGTGCTTGCTTTGCTTCTTGGTGCTTTTTTTTCCTTCCTGTTCAGAGTGGTATCCAAACTGTAACATTTACATCGTTGATGTTGGTGTCAAAATCCCAAATTTGGTACACATCGAGGCGGATCCGACATAGATGCTATGAAATGGAACCTATACCTCCCATGGCCTCTATACGTGCCATGAAATATGTTGTTAGCTACTTGTTTTATTCTCTCACTCAACCATGTAAAACCAATCGTTTAAAACCAATGTAAAACCAATCGTTTAAACAAGCATACACATTGTTGCATTGCATAGATACAATTACAAGTAAATTCGTGAAAAGGGTGCAAATGGATATGAAAATTTTGTGCAAAACCTACCTGAAAATCAAGAGACCGCAAGATAGATCGGCGGTAGTGGCGGCGACGGTGGCGGTGGCAGGCTATATTCCGTCTGGGGTGGGTTGCCGAGGATGGTGACGGAGGTGGTGACGAAGGAAATATCGTCGATAAGAGTTAATAGAGAGACAGGGAGAGAGAAATGGGAGAAAGAAAAACATAAGGGGATCTGTGTTTTTTAGACCTTTACCGACGGAACACACCCGTTGGTAAACATCTGTCAGGAAAACTCTGCTTTCACCTACGGGTATTTTTACCGATGGAATTATTCCGTCGCCTCTATGTTTTTGAAAATCATCGAAAATTAAAAAAGCCTATAAAATATTTATCAACGGTACTTTTCGTCGGTAAAAAACCGTCGATGCAAAATCAGTCGGTAAAAAGATTTAACGACGGAGTGTTCCTTCGTTAAATATTTTTACCGACGGATTTTCATCGACAGTTTTTTCCGTCACTGAAATGGCTTTTAGCGACGGAATTTCTTCCGTCACTAAAAGTCCGTCGTTAAACCGTTCTTTTCTTGTAGTGAATATTTCATCAGATTCACATCAATTGAGCATGCTTCTACATGATTTATCTCTTAATTCATGCTTAGATACATATTACATGATCCTACATAGTTTAATTACATGAAATCATGCAAAAATTGTTTTCCCCAAATTGCAAGAACTAGGGTTCTTTATTTGTGTCAAAATTTATTCAAATTGATCATGCAATTATATGTTTTATCTCTTCATTCATATTAACTTATGTGTATTACCTGCTTTTACATGATTCATTACATTCAATTTGTTCTAAATTACATGAACTAGGGTTTATATATTTTCAAAAATTATTTAAAAATTCATTCATCTTTCGTTTGTTTAAACCTAAATTCATGTTGCATTATCTTTCTATCAAACTTTCACATGATTTATAAATCCTAATTTTTTATTTTTCGCATTTTCATACATCTTACTTATGTTATTTCTCTTCCAAATTTGTTAGACTGTTTCACGAATGGCAAGAGAGAAACGTGTGCGCGCAAGTTCATCACGATCATGAGCCGCACCCGCTCCCGAGCCCGAGCCTGCCCCGGTAGAGTTTGACCGCAACCGCTATCGGAACCGCGAGGCTCTAGACCGTTTCTCTGCACAAAACGCTTCCCCTCTGGCTCCAGGTTTGCATTTGGATACTCCACTTCTCTTCAGCATAGGTGTACTTAGAAACCTTCAAGATTGCTATCTAGACCGCCTTACTGATAGGAACACCATTCTATATTATCCTGATGCAATCCGCCTATTTTATGCAAATTTGACTTGGAGCATTTTCAGTGAGTCGTGTACACTCACATCTTATGTCTTTGTTCGGCGTATCTCACTCTCTCAGTCACGACTAGCCGACCTTCTAGACCTCCCCGACACTGGTTTCTCATTTACACTAGAGATGATTCCTGTCACCGGTCAATCACATTGGTTTGACCGACCTTTCTCCATCGAGGAGCAGCTTCAACACACACTTCACAGTCGACAGATTAGAGCTGCAAGCAAGCCCACCCTTCGTGACCTACCACCTCTTTCTCGACTATTCCATCATGTCATCGCTCATAACATCGTCCCTAGAGCCGACGGTCTTTCATTTGTTTATTACTTAGACGTCCAGCTCTTGACCTTTTTCCGCTCGGGTACACCGATTAACCTCTCTCGTCTTATCATGTTGAACATGATTAGGAGCGCCTCTCATCCTGGCTTAGCTATACCTTACGACCTCCTAATCACTCGTATTTTTGCTGCCTTTGACATACCTCTTCTCTGTGAGTATATTGAGGTGACTCGGCACAACGTACTCGACTGCTCTACCCTTCGTAGGAAGGGACTTTTAGATGATCGTAGTCATTTCTTGCCTAAGCCGGACTTGGACGATGCTATGGATGATGATGATGAGGATGATGATGATGATGGGGGTGGTGATGATGATGCTGATGATGCTCATGGCCATGCCGGTGATGGGACTGATCGTGATCCACCTCCATTGGTCATTCCGAGCACTCATAAGGCGGGCACTTCTTCCGGTCCTTCCGCTACCGGATATGAGGCGATCCTAGCTCGATTGGATACGATGCAGCAACAGATACATACCGGTTTCAGTCGAATGGATCTCGCTCACAGCCAGCTCAGTCGACACCTTTCTCGCTTTGAGGATTTCTGCGGTGTTCAGTGTCCTGCGGAGGATATTTTTCATCCACCACCTCCACCATCGGGTCCTTGAGACATTAGGACATGATTTGTATTCTATGCTTATATCTTTAGACTTTATTATGTATTTCAAAACCTTGTCATGGATGATACTCATCGTATTGCATTTAAACTTGGATTGTGGTTTTAAAATTAACACTTTGTTTCACGTTTCTATTGTTGCACATCTGATCCATTAAGCTTCCTTTTATGTGCTATTATTACAAGTCTTGATACACCCTTTGATGGTTATTCAAGTACTTCTGTTTTCTTGGTTTTGAATGCCCTTTGTTGGCTATATTGATTCTCCATGGATGGATACATATTTTGATCACTTTCCCACAACACACACACCCTTGATCTTTTTCATGATGCCAAAAGGGGGAGGAAAATATTGTTGATTCATACTTGTGTGGGTTTATACTTGTGTGGATTTGAGGAGCATATATAGCTTAAGATAGGGGGAGCTTATCGTATTAATTCTTCTTTTGACCCCTTATGGTTTATAATTGAGATTGTCATGCTTCTTTGCCTTTATTATCTTATATATCTCATATTATTTGAATCAATGTTTCTCATCATAAAAAATGGGGAGATTGTTAACCCCACGGTTATTTAACCTAGGATTATATTTGATTTTGATAACTAACATTAATGATTATGTTGTCTTAACTTGCATTGAGTTGATGAAGCAAAAGGTACAATCTCATACTCATGCAAACGGACTATTAGACGAGCAAACCATTCAAAGACTCTCAACGGAACGCATCAAAGAAGGAATTCGTCGATTGAATTTTACAATGCTTTTATTTCCTTCTTTGTAAACTAGACATATAGAGATGATCGTAACGATGACTATATACCTAGAACTTGCCCATAGGTTTTCTTTGCATGCATAAAAGTTTTTCATTCTTTGAAAACAAGGAAACTGCATTTTCTGGAATGCAGTCAACTTCATTGGAATGCAGTCGACTGCAAGTTGGGCAGTGAGGTATTACAGTCGACTGCATTCCAATGCAGTCGACTGCAATACTTCCAGTAGCCTATTACAGTCGACTGCATTGGATTACAGTCGACTGCAAGTTGGAAATTTTGATTTTCCAACGGCTACTTTGGGAATACAGTCGACTGCAATGGCACATTACAGTCGACTATATTTACCGTTTGGCGCATTTAATGCTCCACCTAACTCCAAATGGTCATATTTATTCCCAACTCTATAAATACTCATCTTAGGCATAGTTTTGATTCATCAATTGCATTCAAAGCTCTCTTATCTTTTATATTCTCAAAGATCAAAGCAATTGTTCAATCTCTCTTGGTTTTCATTATTTTCTCATCCATTTCAAGAGAGCATTTATTGTGAGCTTACATTTGAGAGATATACACTTCCATAAGTCATCATACACTCATCTCTCTTGTTCTAGAGCTTAAACTTGTACACATCTACTTCTTGAGAGTGAATCTGTGTACACAATTCTTCATCTAAAGTTTCTTGTATCAAAGCTTAGGGTTGTCAAGCTTTGGAGCATTGGGATTGTAGCTTGTTCTTGATGTGGGCATAGCATCAAGGGATTGTAAGATGTTCGATCTTGACCCGTAAGAAAGATCATACTAGTGGATTCTAGGGCCTTTCAAGGGACTTCCTTGAAGGGGTGGACGTAGGCTTGAGGGTATTTCAAGCCGAACCATTTAAATCTCCTTATCAAGTATCTCTTAACCCTTCTCTCTTTACATTATCGTTTTATACTTGTGTTGAGATTGGTTAGTTTGCTTATTTGAGTTATTGTGTTTGAGGTTTGTTGTTTGTAGCCTTTCAAGTGTTATTCATATCTTCTTTAAGTTTGTAGTTTTTACTTGTTAATTTTTAAAGTAGTCTTAAAACCCTATTCACCCCCCCCCCCCACCCTCTAGGATTATCTTTTTGGTTTCAAGATGGAATATCTCGTGAATAAAGATAAAGGTAAGGAACCCGAAGAGGAATCAGATGGCGACTCCTGAATATCCTTATTTCAAGAATTTTTTTCGAGGGCGGTGTGCCACAAATTGGTTCAGTGCAAGGGTTCCTAGCAACGATGCACTCGCTCGTAATACAAAGTGCATGTGAAATCACCAATAGCACCTTTACGCTGCCGTCAGATCCTGCGGCGTAGTATCGACAAGAAGATGGTGCCTACTCATACTGCAGTCCTACTTAGCCATCATAGCCACTGTAATACCCCGCACCTAGAATACGATTTACGGTGAATCTTAGAATTTTAGTTATTCCTTTAGTGACAGTTGTGGAAATATACATTAATTGGGGTCTTTAGAGACGATTATCACCAACGGTATTGATTATGACCTTTAGCGACCATTAATAATGCTTTTAAGCTTGCAAGTTAATGAGATGGGAAGAATGTAATGCCCTGAACATTTTTATTTTTAACCTTAATCTAAGACTATTGTGATCTTTTAAAAGGAATGTGAGTGAGATGAGACCACTAGCTAAGTGTGGGGGGTCTTTAGAATTATTCCAACCTAGAGCAACCATATATAAAGGAAGTCTTAAGATGACAGCCGTCCTAGCAGATCTGCCAGCCCTTGTTTCCCTTGAAAAAGGAGAGAGAAGGGAGGGGAAAACCAAGCAGGGCAAAGAGAAATTCAAGGTAATGAAATCTCTAAACTCTTTCTTTAGTTTAGCCATGAATTTAGATGTTATATATGTTTTTGTTGTGAAATTGGTAGCTTTTGTGGGTGTGTTTGAGAAGAAGGCTGCTATAGAGCAGTATAAGAGTGGGTTACGATTTTTCTCATATCTCCTTTATTTCAAATCCAATTGAGATGATTTTACACTTTCTAAAACCTCATTGTGTCTTCTTCAACTTTTTAGTTTCGAGTTTTCTCAGAATTCCATGTTTGAAAATTGAAAAATGACCTTAAAGTCAATTCACTGTAGAAGTCCAGAATTTTTACTTTCTAGCAGTTGCTTCGATTTGTCATAGAAAATTAATTAATAATGGGATGTTTGTGAAATTTATATTTCTAGAAACCTCATAAAGTCCTCTTTAACTTTGTAGTTTTTCATTTTCTGAGATTCATAGTTTTTCTACTATAAAATCATAAAAAAACTGGTCTACACAGAGATGTGCTGTTTTGATCAGCCATTTCGATTTACTGTAGAGAAGTCATTACTCATTGGATTTTTTTGACCCTTATATTTTTTAAAACATTAGAAAGTCTACTTTAACTTTTTAGTTTTGATATTTCTAAAATTCGTCACATTTCAGGCTCAAAATGGTTAATGTCCAAAACTAGGGTTTGCTGAAAAAATGATGTTTCTAGAATTATAGATTATTCCATTTCCCAATACTTTTTAAGCCATTTTTTAGCATATTTGGGCAAAGTGCAAAATTGAAACAAGTCTTATTTTTTTGAAACCTTTGATGTAGAAATTTATGGGATTTTTCTAGGCATGCAAAATGCCTGAAACAATCTTATTTTGAAAATAGGCTTTTGAACTCTTTGATATAATAAACAAAATTACTTTTATCCATAAATTTTACAGTGATCTAAACATACTGAGACGCTTGAGCATCTAAAATTTCGTGATATTTTGGTGCCGTTTGGATATAATTTGGAATAGGAACCTTAGCACTCAATTTAAGGAACGGTTTAGTCTTCCGAATGGAGAATTCCCAAAAAGGCCATTTTTGTCCGAAAAACCCACCTAGTTATTTAAAAGGACGTTTTGAGTTATATTGGGTGTGTAACGGTACGTTAGGCGTCAGGGGTAATTTGATAATTTTACATAAGTCTAGGAGTATTTTTGTAATTTTGTGCACTAGGGGGAAATTTAGCATCTAGGCATGATTGACCGGCAATAAATAACATATGTTTATTGTTTAGGTTTCGATAGACGAGCTAGGGCATGTTTGGGAATAAGAACCAGAACCGCTTAGCTATCCAGGTAAGTACCCCTGCCATATTTCTCCGTATACCCTATTTTCCGTATATGTATAAATGATTTGTTCCAATTAGAAGTTTTGAAGCCTTTCACACGCTAATGCTTTTGTGTAAATTGGTTGATGAGAAAATGCATAAAAATGACATGGAATGTTGCTATGAGTAGTGTTTTAAAGTTGGCTTATGTTGAATGAGACAGTATTTCTGACTTGGTTGTTGCGCCCTATATCCACGGGGAAAGTTGGATTATTGGGTCCTGGTCAACGGGACGATACGTTGACGCACAGTACTGTTGCTCGTGGTTCGCCCTTGCGTCCACAATATGTATCCCGGATGAATGAGGGATTGTGGGCCCTAGTCAGAGGGGCGCATACCCTGACCGAATAATATTTATCCCAGGTGGAGTAGGGATTGTGGGCCCTAGTCTGGGGGGAATGTACACTGACCGCAACATACTTAAGTTATGACGAACTGTGATAGTTATTAATGAGCCTTCTTAATGTCATGCTCCTATTCTGAGAATCTTGGATGAATTGCTTTCATAAATTAGATATATGTATAGTATCTCTTGTGAAAATGTTTAGCAGTTTTAAATGGAAGAAAACCATGGCATGTTTTTATGAATCCCAAAACCTATTTTAGGGATATGGCATGTGTATTTACTGGCCCCCAGCTCACCCCTTTTATTAAATGTTTTCAGGTGATCACCTAGATGAACCTGAGTACTATGAGGGTAATGAGAATGAAGCCGTATAAGATGCTCATTAGGAAGTTGATTTAAGTTCCTTGAGACATTATAGTACTGCTGGTTTATTTCTAGAATTGTTTGTAGCTTAAATCCATGATGTTTCTTTTAAATAAATTATTTCAGTCATTATGGGGAATTCAGTAAAGATAATTTGGAGAGATCTGTAAGGAACTCTTTAGAAGTCATATTATGGTGTTAGTTAATGCATGACTCTAGAATTGTGGACATGTATAATTTATTTAATGACTGATATAATTTATTTAGGCCTGGCAGAACCCTAGATAGTTGTCTGAATGGGTCTGCGGCCGGTCACGTGCCTAGCACACGGGCATACCCGTGGGTTCGGGTCGTGACAGCCAGCGTGGGCGCAGGTGCATGTACGGTGCACTGAACATGTGCGAAGGCATGGTCATGCCCACTTTTTCTTAGTAGAACAATGGACCGGACACCTATATGCCCACAACCTTTTTCATTTCTAAAACAATGTAGGAATCAACATTCAAACCTTTGGAATTCCTTATTTATCAAATTTGAGACAATATATTTTCCTTAACCACTTAATGAAAATAAGTGTATCTTTTTTAACATTACACCTCGTAGTGTAAACTTTAGAATCCAATGGTCCAATATTGAAAATTTTCCTCCAATTTCCTCCAATCTCCAAAACTAGAATCTTTGACATTTTTTAAACATAGAAAATGCACCTCTCTCTATCGTTTAGTAGGCCCTACAAAAGTAAGAGGTGTCTTTCAACTTAAATCTTTACCATATAGCAATAAAGTCAATCAGAATTCAAAGTAGCCTTAGCCTTGTACTAAGAATCCTTGGTGATTGATCATCAATACTATGTATAACACTTCAACCAAAATTTCCAATACAAGCTCAAATTTCATAAAAAAAGCACTAGTTCCCGTACTTATATAGGTAAATCTAGTAAGGTCCACTTGTATGACTTCCACCCTCCTTTAAGGATCTAGATTTATTAAATGAATATTTTACACCCACCTCTTGTCCTCCATACAAGTATGCACTAACTTGAGATGACGTGATTATCAAAGTCTTCATCTTTTAGTACTTTTGTGGCTATAAATATAATGTGTTTTTTCAATGAACTAGAACACCAGAAGTTACTCAAATGTCTATTGGTTTCCAAGTGCATGATAGCTCTCATTTTATGAGATTTAAACCGATCACCCTTGAAGTCTCCCACAATCCATCCCTTCCTAGGCCTTTCATAACAGGATCCACCAAATTAACTTTGGACTTCACATAGCTAATAGTGGCAACTCCTTTGCTAAGTTGTTCTGTTACATAGCTATATCTTAGACTTATGCGTGTAGACTTTCAATTATACAGCTTACACTATGCCCGCGTTAATGCTATCACGTTATCACATAATACAAAAATAACAGGCAATTACTTAGGCCAGTGAGGAATCTCTATTAGCAGGTCTTTAAGCTATTATGGCTCCTTTATTGCTATTGCCAAAGTAATAAACTCAGACTCATACGCAAATCAAAGTTTGCTTCTTAGAGTATAATAAATAGTACCTCCATCCATGGTAAAAACACAATCACTTGTGGACTTTAATCATCAGAGTCTGAGATCCAATTTGCATTTGTGTACCCTTTGTAATAATGCTGGAAATTCCTTCTAAGTTAATGCAAACTCCATCGTGCCATTAAGATACTTAAGTACCCTAAACACCGTATTTTAATGGACTTGTCTGGTGTTATGAGTAAACCTACTCAAAACACCAACCGCAAAGGCTATCTGGTCGCTTAAACTGCATGACATACATAAAACTGCTAATGACACTGGAATATTCCAGTTGTGAAGCACTTTTCTTTCAGTTACTCTTAACTTGATAAAAGTGTCATATGGGGTAGTAACTTAGGTACAATCCTCGTGATTTAATTTCTTTAATACCTTCTTAATAATGAGATTGTGACAAATAATAGAATCAAGGATCTAACGATATTCATTCCCAAAATTACATTGGCTTTCCCCATGTCCTTCATATAAGAAGATGAATATTTAAATTCCTTGGTTTCCAACACAATATCCAGATTCATACAAAATATTATTATATCATCAATATAGAAACATATTACAACCCCATGTTCGTTTTCAAACTTAGTATAAATGCATTTATCACATTCATCTATTCTAAATTCATGGGATATAACGGCTTTGTCAAATCGATCATGCCACTGCTCAGGAGTTTGTTTTAAGCCATACAAAGATTTGATAAGCTTACAAACCTTAGTTTCTTGGCCCTTTATACAAAACCTTTCCATAAACATCTCCTCCTCAAACACCATTTAGGAATTCAGTCTTGACATCCATTGGTGTATAACTACTTTATTGACAATAATCTTATAGTGCTAATTTTAGCTACCGAAGCACATGTGTCAAAATAGTCAATTGGCTACAAGTCTTGCTTTATATTTATCAATGGGTTTGTCAGGCTTAAGCTTTTACTTAAAGTCCTATTCTTCCTCTCGGCATACCATTCTGTTGAGGATTATATGGAGCAGTAACTTGGTGAATAATTCTTCAAGTTTCAAATTAATCATCAAAGGAGAGCTATTCACCTCCCCTATCCATAATATTTTAATCTAACAATCTAGTTAGTTCTCTAGTAACGCTTTGTAAATTTTGAATTTATCTAAATCTTCATCCTTATCCTTTGCGGTATATATATGCATGAACAATTGTCTATAAACATAATAGAATATAATATCTTTTACTACCTCTAGTTAGATGACCTTTCAAATCACATAAGTCCGAGGGTACTAGTTCTAACAGTTGTGTTTTCATTTCAACCCCTTGAAAAGGTTTCCTGGCAACTTTTGATTTTATGCAAATTGACTATTTTTTCTAAACTAGATGAAGTATGCTAAGGTATTAACCTGGAGTTAATCATACTCTATATATGCTTATAGTTAACATGTCCTGTTCTAGAATGTCATAACTCAAATGAAACAACTATATAAGCAAATGTAGAATATTAATTATAGTAAGCTTGACAAGGCATTGGTTACATAGCCCTTCCCAACATAGTTTCCACTCTTAGACAGAATAACACTATCTACCTCAAATAGAATCTTGAAACCAAATTTGTGAAGCAAAATAATAGACACAAGATTATTCCACGAGAACATGTGCCCTTCAAAGTCAACTTCTTGCCAAGGAGAGATCTAACACTATATTCCTTTGCCCATGACTTTAGCAATTGACGAGCATTCTATATAGAGATATTGTCCATTCGCTATCGGCTTGAATCCTTGAATGAGTTCCTATTCTTAGCAATGTGCTTTGTTGCTCTGGAGTTTTTCCACCACTCATCATTATCTCCCACCATGTTGGCTTAAAAGACTACCGCAACAAAATCCTTATTGACAACCATGTAGGCTTGGTCCTTTTTTTGTCTGTTAAACTTTCAACAATCCTTCTTGAAGTGCCCAAAATTATTACATTTCCAACAAGCCTTCTTAGGCTTGTTTTGCCTCGTTTGAAGTAGAATACTTGAAGATCAAGTTTACGCTTTGGGCCACTAGAAGAAGCATGATACATGGAAAGCCTTGGAGGATTTGCGGTCCTCCAACTCAAGCCTATCCGTGTTGCGAGAATTCTCTTCAACTTGAATGTACTTGACCAATCATTGCATAGTCATTGCATCATTATTTTGCTTGAGCTCTTTAGGACATTTTTTCCAAGTAAAAGACAATTTAAAAATAATTGTAGATACTTGAAATGACTCATCGAGAGAGAGGCCTTAGAGAATGATCAGATTCATGATCATTTGCCATTCATGTGTTTGAGTAGCAATATATTTTTCATCTATCATATGAAAATAAAGTAACTTACTAGTGAGAGATTTCTTATTGTCGGCATCTTTCGTTTTGTATTTGTTGTCATAATCATCCCACAACTCCTTAGCCATAATGTTATAATATTTGATCTCGTACACTTCGTACAACGTGTTAGATGACCCTTTTAGAATGTAACCCTTGCAATAGACATCATCATCCTATAATTCTCGACATTGGTTACCAGCAGTCTGTTTTGTTGCTTCGTCAATAGATTCATCGATGGTTGGCTTTGAAAAATTGGCACATATGCAATCTTCAAAGTTTTAACGAAGAGTTCTTCCAACGCTTGAAAAAAGAGCCATCGACCTTCGACAATTTGCTGACGTCGTTGATAACACGCATCTTTGCAGCACTCTCCTTTGTTGCAAATACTGTCTTTAAGATTGTTGGAAAATAGTCGTAGAAAGTACTGAAACATGCCTGAGTCAAATGGTGTTTATTCTTTCCTTAAGACAGTATTTTCCCCTTATAAAAATGTACAGGGTAATAGTAAATCTACCTCCTAAGATAAAACATGCGACCTACTGATGATTATTGCAGAGTAATCACTGAACATAAATTTTCTGAAAGAAAGAATGGGAAACGAAGTGAGGAACTCTGTTGCCTTCAAAGCTATTTATAATGCACCAATAGGTGCTATAAATTGGTTATGAGCGTTACATGACGCTGCATGTGCCTTTTAATAGTCACAAAACCTGAAGGACACCATGAAGAGTTGCTAATTGAATTTCTGCTAAAATTCCACCACCCTCTTCAATATCGTAACTATTAGAATTTGTTGTGAAAAGAAAGGCTAAGCTCGAGGTGAGGGCTCCTAGTAATGATGCGCACGTGCGCCTAAAAACCTCAATAGCGACTTTGGGCCGCCAGCTCGTGCAAGCCTGCTTGTAGTGCACCGCACATTACGAAGGCATGTCCATGTACACTTTGTGTTACTAGATAAATTTATACTAACATAACGCATTACCATTTATATCCTCGTGACCTTTTCATATCTCAAGCAACACGAAATCCACATTTCAACCTTTGACATTCTTTATTTTTTTTTCCAAACTTTGAGACATTGTATGTCCCTGACCACTTCATGAAAATGAAGGATTTTTTTTTTTGGGCATTACACTTCGGAGCGTTAGCTTTAAAATCCAAAGCTCCAATATTAGAGATTTTGAAAACTGGCATTGACACAGCCCAAAGTTTGCACCACCTAGTCGCGCTTGAGCCATCTGCCTTTGATCATATCCACGATTCTCTTTACCCAACGTTTGGATAAGTTCCTTGATATTTGTTTTCCTTTCAAATAGGGGCAGATCCAGAAGGTCTAATCGGGAGGTGCCAAAAAAGAATAATTTTTTTTTTATGGTTAACATAAAAGAATTCATAAGGTTCAAGTTCACATAAAATATGAATAATAAAAACCACATTATAATTAACATCACTATTGAATACTTTTAAATACAAAATAGATTACTTAATTTGACTACTAATAATATATTTTTGGCTATGTATAGTAATTTCTTTAACTTTTCTAAGGCTAGTCAACAATAAATTACTAATTTTGCATGAAAAAAAAAACTTAACTCTTACTCTATAGATATATTACTAATGTGATTATCAATTGTATGAGTACGTTAGTCACGTATAAGTTAACAAACTATAAGAATTTAAAACGAAAAAAATAACTAACCTTAATTTATTCTTGTCTTTTTGTAATTTGAAGATTTATAATTTAGGATATGGAAGAATGAAGATAGAGCAAGAAAATGAAAGACAAAAACAAAAAATATGACAAGGTAAAAAGAGTAAAATAAATGAATAAATAAAATCTTAATAAATTAATGCTATAGTATAGTGGCATTTTTATAAATATTTTATATATTTTAAATATATTTATCCATTATCCAAAAACTAAAAAAGGATTTCAAAAAACGTTCAATGAGTGTCGTCTGCCCTGCTTTCAAATCAATGCCTAACAACATAATATGGTTAACGATTGGTGGTGGTCAAGTTTGAGCACAGCCGGGGCTACGTTTGTGCATCTACCGACGTGTTTTTGGTGAGATTAGGGATCGAACAGTGCCACGGTGGTGCTTCAATAGTGGTGAGATAAGTGGCCTCGTCAATTATCATAGGTAAACGCACAGAGATGGGCCCGGGCAGTAGCATAGGAGAAAGAAAAAGGGCAAAGCTTGAAATGAACTCGGAAAGAGAGAGAGAGAGAGAGATAACCATAATACGGGCAATGTTGTGATTTTGGTCGTAGGAAAGTTGGTGCAAATTATGATACCTCCACTCCTTAGTAAAGGGGGAGTACTGTTAAGCCAAAGAAACAATAGAGTTGGAAGTTTCATTCTTGATGGGCCTTAACCTCCTCCTTCCGCAATTGTCGGAAGAAGGTTGGTTGCCTTCTTGAATGTCCTCGTCAAGCCCTCTTACGTACCAAAATAAAATTGTCTAAATCCTCTTTGGATGATAGCCTTTCGTTGCCTCTCTTAACAAATGTCAGAAAAAAGGCATACATACTGAACATAGATAAATTCGTCCTAAACGGGCATCTGATGGGCTACTTTTTCTACTACAGTACTTTTTGTAGGAGGAAAACTGGGATAAAGCTGGCTCTCAGTACTGCCAACGCGGACCATGAGCCCTGATTGATTTTTTTTTTCTCTTTCTTTTGTTTTGCTGCAGCAAAGAGCAGCAGGTGAGGTGCAGGTCTCAAGCTCCTTTCTCACCTTTAATGCTTTTGTTCTCTTCTGAGCCATCCTGACGTCACCTTCCTCTCTTTTTTCCCTACTTAAACCCATGCACCCCTTTTCACCATTTCCCCACCTCCTCCTCTCACTCTCTCACTCCCCCTCTCTTCTCAGCAGCCAGACATGGCAAAGCACGGTAGTACTGTTTCCCTCCTCAAGTACTACTGCTTTCTCCTCTTCACTCTCACTTCCTCTCTCTTAATCTCCTCCATTTCCTCTCGCACCTTATCAACCCATTCCACCACACACTTGGACGTCTCCGCTTCACTCCACAGAGCCAAACAAGTCCTGTCCTTTGCTTCCGTTTCAACCACCCTCAACCTCAATCAAACGGAACAGCAAGAAGCCCAACTTGCCGAAACACCCTCCTCCCCTTTCTCCCTCACACTCCACCCACGAGCTTCCCTGGCAAAACCCCACCACAAGGACTACCAAACCCTCACGCTCTCCCGACTCGCCCGCGACTCCGCCCGAGTCGACTCGCTCAACTCCAGGCTCCACTTCGCCCTCGCCGGCCTCAAGACGTCCGACCTCAAGCCCGTCGAGGCGGTCATCCAACCCAACGACCTGTCGTCGCCGGTCACCTCGGGCATAAGCCAGGGCAGCGGCGAATACTTCGCGCGCATCGGGGTGGGCCAGCCTGCCAAGCCCTTCTACATGGTACCCGACACCGGCAGCGACGTCACCTGGCTCCAGTGCAAGCCCTGCTCCGACTGCTATCAGCAATCCGACCCGGTTTTCGACCCGGTCGCTTCCTCTACCTACAGCCCACTCTCCTGTACTTCCCAGCAGTGCTCGTCTTTAGACGTCTCCGCCTGCCGCAGCGAGTCCTGCCTCTACCAAGTCTCGTACGGCGACGGGTCATATACGGTAGGTGAGTTCGTCACCGAAACGGTGTCGTTCGGCCAATCCGGGTCGGTTCCTAAGCTCGCAATCGGGTGCGGCCACGATAACGAGGGCTTATTCGTCGGGTCTGCCGGGCTCATTGGGATGGGCCTTGGAGCACTATCCCTTCCGACTCAGATCAAAGCGTCGTCTTTTTCGTACTGCTTCGTGAATCGGGACTCCAGCTCCGCGTCGACTCTCGAGTTCAACTCGGTGAGACCTGGCGACTCGGTCACCGCTCCCTTGCTTCGTAACTCGAAGGTCAAGACGTTCTTCTACGTCGGACTGACCGGATTCGACGTCGGCGGCGAGATGGTGTCCATCCCGCCGTCGCTGTTCGAGGTGGACGAGAGCGGGAAGGGCGGGATAATTGTGGACTCGGGGACCGCCGTGACTCGGTTGCAGGCTCAGGCGTACAACTCGCTGCGCGACGCTTTCGTGAAGGCTGCCCAAAACCTGCCAAGTACCACGGGGTTCTCGTTGTTCGACACGTGTTACGACCTGTCGTCGATGAGGAGCGTGAAGGTGCCGACGGTGTCGTTCGTGTTCGCCGGCGGGAAGAAGCTGGGTCTGAAGCCGGAGAATTACCTGGTGCCGGTGGATTCGGCCGGGAAGTTCTGCTTCGCATTTGCGCCGACGTCGGGATCGCTGTCGATCATCGGTAACTTGCAGCAGCAAGGGACACGCGTCACCTACGCAATCGCCGACTCGCTGGTGGCGTTTTCGCCGAATAAATGTTAAGATAAAAAGCAAAAGAAGTAAGTAGATACGGTGCTTGAACCGTTTACCATTTTATCCCTGAATGAAAGAGGTTATTGCAGTATAGCCATTGTGAAGGCATTAATCGAATAGGTGTATGTATTAAAGGGGGGTAGGTGAATGAATGCAGGTGGCCTGTGGCATTGTACAGTAAATTGAATGAAGGGTAGGGGTGATTAGGAATATGCGTGTTTTTGTGGATTTGCTTTGTTTATGGCATAAATATCTGAGATTGGGAGGTTGGTTATAACGTACGTTAACGAAGCGCGTCATTATGTGTGTGGGGAAAGCAGAAAATATGGACAGCCCAGACAGACTACGTTACCCCGCTGTGCATGTGGGACGCGTGGCAACGATGTTAGAATCGAAAATGCCTTTATTATTACGGCTGCTGCTGAGACTTGTGGTAGTTACTTTTGCCATAAATTTTGCATAAAACTTCTCTCACACCCGTGCTCGAGAATCCCTTACTTTATTTTAGCTTGCTTGTTTAGCTAGATTGCACATTGTGGATGCAAACGAAGCCTTCTGTAAGTTGTAACGATAATTTTGAAGTAATGAAAATATTTGGGACCGTTTTGTCCTTGTGTTGAAATTATTTCTTTGTGCATTGTTTTATGCAATGTTGATGCACTGATTGCTATAAATTGTTGAGATTTGTTGGCGGACTCTTCTTGCAAGAGGCAAGTCGAGTGCCACATACGGTTTCCTTTGTGCCAAGGCTTCGTTTGACAAATTTTTTTTTTTAGTTTTCAGTTTTTAAAAAGCAGTTAAATTTTTTTTTTTTTACAAAAACAAGTGGGTATTTGATAATTTTTTTTTTTAGTTATTTTTTTTTTTGTGTTTGGTAACCCTTTTTATTTTGACTTTTTTTTTTGTGGTTTGCGGTGGTGGGGCGTAGCGGTGGTCGACGGTGGTGGTCGGCTGCCGGCGGTGGCTGCCGGAGGTGGGAGGGTGGTGGTGGTGGTCTAAAAAATAAAATCAGTTTTTGGAGTTTATTTTTTTACTCTTCAGTTTAAAAACTGATTTTTTAAATTGAAAAAAAATTGGTTACCAAACGCTCCCTTTTTTTTCATTTTTTAAAACTGAAAAAAAAAAAGAGCAAAGAAAAGAGTGTCAAACCTAGCCTAAGTCACTCTCAACTTACCCATTTTACTTCTTTTTTCAGTCTAAAGAAAACTTCATTAATTAAAACACAAAATTACAACTTAAAAGAGAACAAATAGATGTTCGATTGTAAAAATAGAGTATCAAAAGTACAACTAAAAGAGTACGAGTTGAACCTTGACCCTTAAAACTTAAGCCCGGCCAATATGGTCTTGACAGAAATCGAAAATGATAAGTATTACTTTTGTTGGATTTACAAAATTCAGATCAAATGGTAACAGGGTAGAAGAGCTGAATCGATGCATCAATTCCAAGGGCTGCTTGAAGTGGCAGTTTAGATTACTGCCGCGCTTGTCTTTAGATCCAAAGGAGGTAGAGCGAGTTCTTAAGACCGAATCTAATTGATCCGAAGCTCGAAGGGACTTGATATCCTCCATCTCTTCTAGATCCGCCATCTTCACGCCACAACCCGCCATTTCGGACCCGCGTCAGAGATGTCAACCCAAACCAACCCAATTGGAAGTCCCGCGACCATGAAAGATCTGAATAAACCTTTCAGATATGAGGGTAGCGAGTGGAATGGAGTAAGTTTGTGGCTGAAGGACTTACGATCTGTGGGTGGGGGTGGAGGAGGGTGGTGGCGAATGGCGGCACAAGTGGGTTGCCGAGGAAGAGGGAACAAAAGACGCGAAAAAAGAAACCAAAGAAGTAATATCGATGTGAAGGCCTCCCCTTCCATCCTCATAGCTATGGAAGCCGTAGGAGGAAGGGGCGATAATTGGGTCCTCTGGAGAGAAAAGTTGGGTCTTCTGGAGAGAAAAGGGTCTTCCGGATAGAAAAGTGAGAATGTAACTTAAAGTTGTTACCCATTTTACTTAGTTAAACTATCTTTTTTTTTTTGGTTATATAATTAAGGTGTGACAAATATGATACCTGCACCTTTGTATGATGTATCAGCAGTCGATAATGAGTCCCCTTAGTCGGTGATTCTGGTTTTCTTTTCCGGATATCAGTTGGATTGGTGCAGTGAAGTCTGTTTTGAGTATCAAGTTTTGGACATTTCTTTCTTTTGCCAACTTCAGGCCCCGGTGAATACCCCATAACTCTGCTGTTAAATTGTTAGTTTTTCCCAGATTTTCACAGTAGCCCCATTGCCAGATTCCTTGGTCATCTCTGAGGACTCCTCCGAACCGAGTTTCCTCTGGCACATCCATCGGAATTCAGCTTAACGTGTCCTGTCAAGGGAAAAGTCCATGAGAGATTAGGTTGTGCCTCCGATGTTTGTAATTATTGGTTTGATAATTGAAAGCCTTCACAGTGTCATCACGTTGCTGTGCAATCTTTTGGACTGTGTTCTTGACATCTAGCTGTGTGCTATATTAAAGATTCTTTCATTCTTGCTTTTCCAAATATGCCAGATAACCAAGGCAAAAAGTTGTGAGGATATAGGATTATCCAGTTCCTGCTTGTCCTTATGCGGGGAGCAATACTTTGTGCTATGCGGACAAAGAAAGAAGGTCACATGCGACAAAATTTAAGAATTCAAACAAGGTAAAATCGAATCTTCTTAAATTTAAGAAGGAGAAGTATTTTGCATTTATGTACATAACTATAACCATAACTAAAAGGTATTTACACGTATTAGAAGGCATATGCTTTAACTGAAAAGAGTAATATACATCATGAATTACAACATTTGAACAAGAAATTAACTTACAAAAAAAGTAATTGTTCTGCAAGTCATCATTTCAACTCATGAAATGCTCATTTAAGAGAGAATGCATTTGACAGAGTCCTCTTTCAAATGCTTCGGGCAGACTAAAAGAGTAGGTCTATAATTTTACTTTTAGACACAGTGTTAACGTTTATATATATAGTTGTATAATAAATAGATCTCTTATTTGATAGCGATTAATAAACTAAAACTAATTGTACTGACCAATCTACAGGATAGTCCATATCTTTTGTAAATCCTTATAATTTTTTCCTCCTACTTCCTTATTTTGAAGTATGCTCTCTCCCTCTCTCTCTCTCTCTCTCTCTCTCTCTCTCTCTCTCTCTCTCTCACACACACACACACACACACACCTTTTCATGTTTTAACCTTTCAAAAGAAGAATTATAACACCATAATGCCAAACAAAAGGAGTCTGATGCCATGTCATTAGTAGGAAACGGGTGTGAAGAAAACTTGAGACATTGAACCAAGCTAGTCCACTCTGTATGATAAAGTACCTAGAAGTCCACTCTGTATGATGAAGTACCTGGAAGTACTTGTGAATATAGTATTTTCATTTTTTTTTTACTATATACAAGGAAGAACAAATTTTGGTTTGTACCTTACCGTTGAAAGATAACTATAACTTTCTGTAAAGCGAAAATAATAGTCGTTAATTTATTTAGTGGCATTTTTGGTAGCACTCCCAGCGGCAATTTTAGCAGTACCTTTTTAGCGTCACTAGATAAAAATTATTAAAAATACTTAATGACCATTAGTTTCGCTATATAAGAGGTTGTAATTACTTTCCTACAACCCAGTAGCAGTTAAAACTTTTTTAAGAAGGAAATAGAATGGCATGAAGGCTAAAGAATTCTGGCAAGATATACTACTACTATTTATCGAAACTTGCATTTATTAGTAAAACTAAAGTGCATCTTTACTCACCAAAATTGTGACAAAAAATCATACTCAGTGGCTTTTTATCTCAAGTAGGCAATTTGTTAAAACAATATTTCATAATTTGTGCAACACAGTTAGAAACAAACTATATTTTATAGCACAATGAGCATTAAAAGTAAAATAAATATTGTACTTCGTTTAGGAGTTTGGTGTCAAACGCGTGTTGTAAAAGTGCAAACATGGAAACCTTGACATCCTAACTTTCATACAAACAATTATTGACCTTTTGCGATGGAATTAAACAAAATATGTGAAAAAAAATGTATTGCACAAGCTTAATTAATTTCAGTTGCGCACGCTTTGTGTATGTTGAGAAGCTTGTATTTTAAAGAAGCTCTTAGGGGTAACTTGTTAATAATCAAAATCTCAACATAAAATAAAAAAAGAAATAGTTGTGTGTTACATCATAGTTTGAATAAGAAAAGTCCCTAACGGACTCAAAGTCCTACTCTAAGATGATCAAGTGTCCAGGTATTAACTCCTCTGGGTCTTCTTCGGGCTAGGCTCCACCTCGTCACCAGATCTTGAGGATTCATCATCTTGCTTTTACTCATCGTCCTCAGGATCAGGGGAAGACTCCACTACCATAGGCTCGGTCGATCTAGCCTTCCAATAGGGTTTGCAAAAGAGCACAGTAACTCTAGAAGACTTGTGTCTTAATTGCTTCGATAGAGGGGCTGGGGCTTTTCCTTTATTTCCTCTAGTAGTCTTATTTCCCTTCAATGGTGCAGAATCCAGTTGGTAAACCGACCTAGAGAAAACTTGGCTAGTCACCCTCGTCTTCATCGACCTCCCGTCTACGGTAACAGAGCTCCTTTCATGGAAGTCTAAGTGGCAGCAGCAGGAAGAATGGGCTCCGCATAACTCTGTCCTCCACTTGACCCACCTCTCTAACATGGCATCGAGAGAGTGGGAGTGGGCACCTCCGTCATCTCAACACACAGCTCGCACACCTCTAGCAGGTCTGGTAAAAATAGATACCATGTCCTTGAGACTGTGTATCATCCAGTAGGCATCCTTCAATAATGAACTCGAGACCTACAACAAGAAAGTTCATAGAGTTAAAGTCAAGTGTAAAATGAAAAAATTAAATACATCAAGATTTGAGTTTACTGTCTGGACTTAGGCGAGCTTCTTGAGTCCAAAGACCTCTTTGTCCTTCTTTGGCTGGGGGATCGGCTCTATCTCCTAATCATACTCCCTTATCTCTCCTACCTCCTCCAAAACCCTCAGACACCATAACTGTATTAAGTCATCCCTATTTCTGAATAAAGTCTTCCGTAAGACATACAGCAAAACCCCCCCCAGAAGTGATAATCGACAGTCATCAGCACCCTCCAGGTTCATACCCTCGTAGTGAGACCGAAGGGTATCGAGCAAAATAGAACCCTTTTTTTGTAAGATGGCTTAAAACCAAGTAGCAAACCACGAGGTTCGATCCATGTCGAGATCATAGGCCCAGGGAATAGGCCTCCCTTGAATGCGAATACGGGTGATATTCACGAAATTTTACGGGTAAGCGTGGCCTCCCAGAACAGAAGGTGGAATCTCATTTACGTTCTGACAAGCATAAAAGATGCTTTTTGCTATGGGTGAAAACATGTAACCCGTTCGAAAAAGTTCAAAGCCGGTTTCGGCTATCCTATTCTCTACAGACTCCGGCACCTTCCCCCACCATTCCCTCACCAAATTAGGCAATCCCCTACAACGTATATTTGTAGGGAAGGGCGGCACAAAATCAAGAAAGGGGGAGAAAAATTTAGGAGTTGTCTGATTTAGGCATCAAGTGCATGAAAAATAAAGTTAGGTCCTACTTTGCATGAGGATGACTTGTGTGTGAGAAAAGTGTGAAATTGGTATATGTGATTGAAGGGAAATCGTTAGAAAAGATACCTCGTCCGCAAAAAAAGTAGCGGCTAAGGTGTACTCCTTGATCCATAGTCAAGAAGGAGTCATCATCTATCCATGTCTTTGGCCAGAATCACAAGACAATGCCGATTTGAGGCCCACCCTCATGCCTTCTTCTAGTTCGTATGAAGTCCATAGTTTCTCATAAATTAAGGAAGATTGGAAAAAATCCTCAGATTTTTTAGCCCATAAGTGTAATAGAGTAGGATTGGATGAATAGAAGTCCTTCTTGGAAAGAAATCTAAGAGAGAGTGTGTGATTGAATTGTGTTTGAAATGGGAAGAAAAACCCTAAGTATCGCGGCCAAATCTGAACGGATAAACCGGCCGATTTTCGACTTGAAAAAAATGAATATATAAATATATGTATGTGTTTGTGTGTATGGGCCGTGATCCCTTGCCTCAGCGGCAACTTAATAAGTTGCCAGCACGATTTGCCATCCATCCATAGTGAATGGACAGACCAGACCTAACATTTATAAAAAAAAAAATCGTCGTCTGCTACATTGTCTAACGGATGGTGGTTTTGACCAAAATTTCTCGAAGGTAGTTAATGAGTCGGGAAGGATTCACAGGCAAATAGGGGCACAGTATTGTAGATTTCACCGTCCGCTAGATTATGTGGTGGACGGCGAAGTTTACTTTAAAAAAAAGATATGGCCCGTCTATCCGCAATGGATGGACTGCCAAATGACGCTGGCAACTTTTATATATATATTGAGATATCGATATGATTGTCCACCGACGGATGGACATGCCAAATCGAAGTTTCACTTAAGTTTTCCCGTTGTTCGCTACATAATGTAGCGAACGGGGATTTTGACCAAAATGCACCGAAGGGATTTAATGAGTCAGAGGGATTCTCAGGAAAATTGTTGGGTGGTGGGGGGGGGGGGAGGCAGTATCGTAATTTTCACCATCCGCTACATGAAGTTTACTTAATGAAGAACTAGATCTGGCCCGTCCATCTGCGATGGATGAACGGCCAGATACCACTGGCAATTTGCATATGTTGCCTGCACTATATATATATATATATATAACACAGACATACATAAATACCCTTGTGTGTTTGTGTATATATGTTTGCGTGCTTGTGTGCCTTGCTTGCTTGTGTGACCATTCTTAATCCTAATTTTGCATGACTTGCCTACCTGCCCATTTCGCATGACACCCAGCTTATTCGCCTAGGCGAGTTTTATCTAATGTTTGCGTGCTAGCATGCTTGCCTGTGCATGTTCGATATCCTATTTTCGGATTGTTTTCTGGTCCAATTACTCAAATTTGTTGCTCAGCTCAGTGATTTTGAACAGTGTAAGGCCCGTGTCAGATTCCCCCCCCCCCCCCCTCGATTTCAGAAGCAACATTTTCCTTATATCACGTGAATTGATATGTTTGACACTCAAAAACCAGCTGTCTTTTGTGACATTGTTGGCTCTGGCTTTCGGTGGTGCTTCCGAAATTTCCATGTGTCCAAGCGACGCGACCCAACCGTTTTGACACGTTGTTGGCTCCGGCTCTTAAGATTGCCTTTTTTTTTTTTTTTTTGTATCTAAGCAACCAATTGTTTGTACACGCTCTTGGCTTCGGCTCTTAGATATGAGTCTCGTGTGCCTAAGGGACCAACCATTTGTACACGTTGGTTCCGGCTCTTAGGCTCATCTTTTTTATACATATCCAAGCGACCAACCGTTTGTACATATTGTTGGCTCCGACTCTTGGGTATATTCTAGTGTTCCGAAGCGACCAACCATTTGTACACGTTGTTGGTTCCAGCTCTTAAGTTCACCTCTTTTTATACATCCAAGTGACCAACCTTTTGTTCAAGTTGTTGGCTCCGGCTCTTGGAGGCATTACAATGTTCCTAAGAGACCAATTGTTTGTATACGTTGTTGGCTCCAGCTTTTGGGTATATTCTAGTGTTCCTAAGCGACATACTGTTTGTACACGTTGTTGTCCCCGACTCTTAGGTTCACCCCCTTTTATACATTCAAGTGAGCAACTATTTGTATACGTTGTTGGCTTCGGCTCTTAGGTTCATCTTTTCCTCATGTCTAAGCGACCAACGTTTGTACATATTTTTGGCTCCAGCTCTTGGATATAAGTCCTTATGTCTAAGATGTAACGACCCGGTCCACGGCCCCACCACAGGGCATTGCCTCCCTCAAAAGGGCTAGCCAAGTAGGTACTTATGAGTTCATAGGCAGGGTCTTATAAGGCCAATCGCAAACTCTCCCATAACCGATGTGGGATATTACAATCTCCCTACCTTATTCCTTAGCGTCCTCGCTAAGGCTCGATCACACATAGCCCAGAATCTTCCTCTCTAGCCAATGTGGGATATACCCAGCTCACCCTTCGTTGCCCCAACCATCCTCTTGATGTGGGATATACCGGGGCTTGCCTTCGTTTCCCCCAACCATCGGCAACCCGACTAGACAGCCCAGCCCGAGCTTTCGAGAGTCGGCTCTGATACCATCTGTAACGACCCGGTCCACGGCCCCACCACAGGGCATTGCCTCCCTCAAAAGGACTAGCTAAGTAGGTACTTATGAGTTCATAGGCAGGGTCTTATAAGGCCAATCGCAAACTCTCCCATAACCGATGTGGGATATTACAATTAAAATCCCTTACACAACAAAATTGATCGAGTCCGATGATTTTCCAGATTTAAAGAATGAAACCCAAGCCACAGCAAAAAGCGTTAAAATCCCTTACCTTAGACGCAATTCGACGGAAGCTCAATCCTCCCAAGCCACGCTACTTGATTAAGCCGAAAATTCTCCAAAGGAACAAACAATTTAAGGCTGAAAAATGGAGAAGAGAGTGGGAGAGGCTGCGAGCAGGGGAAACAAGAGGAGGCTGGAAGAGAAAGAAGAAGGACTATTTATATTAAAGCCCTAATTGGCAATTTACACAAAACCCCCCTGAACTTTATCCACTTATTCAAAAGGCACCAAAACTTTCATAATATTGCAAAAAGACCACAAACTTGCTTATTTAGTTATTTAATTATTTTAAAGTAATAATATAGCATAAAAAATATTGGGGTATTACATAAGAGACCAATCGTTTCGACACGTTGTTGGCTCCAGCTCTTAGACATAATTTTGTTTAGTATCCTTGGACGACCAACCATTTCGACACGTTGTTGGCTCCGCCTCCAGACAAGGTTCAGTACCATTTTTTCCTTGTAACATTGTTCGACAACCAATCGTTGTTATTGTTGGCTCCGACTTCGAACATTGCTTGTTCCTTAACAAACTACGTTAGTCTGATTCCTCCTTCGAGGATATGCAGAAAGCCCTGTAAAGGTCTGACCTCATATCTGTGTCATCATCCGCGAGTCTGTTTAGGGTCTTGTGGTTTTTTTTCCGTGTTTTACTACAAAAATGTGTTATTTTTGGATGATGTTCGTGCATAAGCTCCCTCACTGAGGGGTTATGTAGACACTCCATTTTTGTAGTTATTGTTACTTAAATAAATATTGGACTTCATTATTGATTAGAGTGTATTATTCTGCTTAGGCCTAGTAATATAACTTAATCAATTTAATTGGGTCCAGTCCAATCCAATCCAGTCTAATTGTCTAGTCCAATTATCCAATCTAATTTTTCAGTCTAGCGGTCCAGCCCAGTCCAAGTGTCTAGATTTTTATTTTGTCTAGATAATTTAGAAAATTATTCTGTGAATTATCCTTGATGCAAGGTATTAAATCAATGATTTATGAAGACATATACTGAATCTATCTGGTACATCCTACCTACAAAATCAGAGATAATTACCGAATTAGGGTCAAATAATGTCTTGAAATTCAAGAAAAATTATTACAAAATTATGGAATGAACCGACCGCTTTTCGACAAACCAGCCGGCTAGTTGACTTTTATCAATTAGCAATTTTTATCAAATATTCTAACTTATCTCCAGATTGCAGATTAACATAGTCATCTTTATCAGTTCTGGTGCCCCAGAGCTCTATAAATAAGCCTCTTGGCCTTCATTTTCAAAGCCTCTATTCAATTCAGCTTTTTCTCCCTATAACTTTTATACCATTTCTTTGTGAAATGGTATATCATCTTTGTAGAGAAATTAGCTCCTCATGCTCAATCACAAAGTTATTTAATCTCTTGCATCATGGATCCTTTAGAGAGCGTCTTTTATTCATCTAGACAAGCAAATTCGCGAGGTAAATTTTAATAGCTTTCTACCCTAGTTCATTGGAATAGAGTTGTCTCCCATTTTCGTGATCACATTTCCATTAAAAATCATAAAAAAGAATCTTTTCATTTCTTAGTGTAAATCTGAGATGAAAGTGCAGGCCGCCTCTCGTAGGGCCAGAGTCGAGCTACGATGGTTTTGATTCCGGTTAGTCCGATTGGATACTTATATCATTCATACCTCGATGTGGAGTTCAAGTCAATAATATAAAAGTAAACTTAAGGTTTGTTTTATTGCATATTTACAAGTTATGTGTTAAAAAGACTAAAAACCAATATAAATGAACTAGAGACCGAAAGAGTACGACAGGTGCCTAATACTTTCCGCTATACAACTTAGTCCCCAAACTCATTTCCCTATTTTTAATAGATTAATTATCTTTTAGACATCTTTAGAGTTATTTCTTGATTTTTTTTTTCTTATTTTCCCTTACTAATAAGATGTCGACTCCCGAAAAATCCCTTTAAGGGATTTTTCCAAGGCGGTTGCTACAAGGTGATTAGAGGCTCTAGCACACTTGGAAAGTTTTGAGCATTCGTATCATTAGTCTAATTGAGCAATTTATTTACCTTTGAGAACTTTACTCGGAGGATTCCGCTGTGGGTTTATAATTTTGTTTTAGTTGGATTTAAGAGGATGGATTCTCTTTATCTTTATCTAATGGAGACACTTTGTTACTAATGGATTAATTGTTGTGTTTTTATACCTTAGCATAGCTGAAAATATAGTGGAATATATTTCAGTTTAGGACCTTGAATTTCAGTAACGGCTCCCAAAGTTGGTGTTGTTACAAAAGCTAAATATTGTCCACATTGTTAGAGTAAGATCTAAAGTATCTAATCCTGAATATATCCACAGCCTGGATACCTATGATCTTGCTCTGATGCAAAAGAGGCTAAAGAGACTGTTTCAGCCAGTAGTCTCTTGCTTCATAGTATTATCCTGCAGTAATGGACAGCAATGCTAGCTTAGCATATATCATACAAAGGCGGCTAGTTAACGGCCTTATGCTCTTTCATTCGACCATCTGGGCAAGTAAACATTTTGAGTTTCTACCAATAATTGTATGCACAAGCTGATATTGCTTGACCCACATTCTTGTATTTTTTTAAAAGACCATTGCTTGATAGGTATACGAGTTAGATGAAATTTGGAGCTAATTATTGAATTTCATATTATCTTTCCCGTTTTAGTGAGGGCACAACGATAACACGGTCGATGAGGTGCTTCCGAGTGAAAATAAACGGTCCCCCCCTTAAAAGCTTCGAAGAGAAAAGAAAGTCAAGAAAGTTGATTGGGTGTGAATATGTTTGAAATTTGGGTTTCTGAAAGGGTGACATGCATATAACCACTATAATTTGGGTTCAATATACAAGAGTAGCCAATATCATACAACTTTTCTTCACTATAATATGATCAAAGATCCATGTGATAGCGGTTCAGCAATTTTTTAAAAATAAAGTTGATATAGTACGTATAGAACGTAAAATTTGCAATAAAACCAAGAGGGGTAACCAGTAGAAAACTTCCTTGAGCTTGATACTGAATAAAAATTTATGTAATACTAACCCATAAAATTGATTCAATGGGCAGTGGACAAAAAGCGTATCCTCTAACTCCCAGAATTAGTTGTACATTTTGGTTAGTTGTTATTAAAAAAATATAGCGCACGTATTTTACGAATTAGTGCATTTTGAAAACTATTTTACAAAATCATGCACATCACACTATCCTTTGTCTCTCCTCTCTCTCTTGTTCGTTTGACAATAGAAATAAGAGCCATCAGCCCAAATTCTAGTCTAGCAATTTAGATGCCTGTGATTTTTATCCTCTCTCGTATAGTTTAGAAAGCTCTTTTATTTACTATAAAGTTGAAAACACGTCTTAAATAAGGGTTGTATTGATTTGAATATGCAAGTTCGGAGACAAAAAAAAAAAAAAAGAAAACAACAATACTCGATTTATTCTGCAATCATACTAACAAGATGGGGAAGGCATCAAAGAATTAAAAAAAAAAAGTCTTAGTGCAGGGCAGACAGCCTATAGCTTCTCCCTGTGGAGACGTTGGGAACAGCAAGTGTGTAATCAAGAAAAATGGGGGAATTGTTGCCATCTGCGAGGCTGCTGCTTTCTTGTCTTTTCAGTGAGGATCCCAGTCCTTTCCCCTTCCTTGTCGCCTCTCTCTTTTTCACTCCTTTCTGTAAAAGTCGCTCTATAGTCTCATCAAATGTTTCATTATCAATCTCCTCAAATGATACCTATCGCAGCTGTAATTCCGTGAACTCACCGATCAATCATGGCCCTCATCACGTTCCCTGGTGATTATCGTCGTTAGTGTCCCAATCACGTCAATTTTGACAATGACTCTCCTTCATACACCACTTTAACACCTAGTATTACTTGCCAAAAACCCTGGAAAGCTTTTGGCGGTAGCTAGAATGATAAGCGTGGGACATGCTTAATAGTTGCCCTTAACAAGTTTATGATATATATATATGTGTGTGTGTGTGTGTGTGTAGCTCAAGTATGTGTTTCGACTTTGGACAAAAACTCTACGGATCTTTGTATTTTTTTTAACAGTCGAGATAACATGATAGGATACATCAGAAGAAAAAGGAAAAGAAGGCATGTTAAGAACTCTGGCTTTTACTCGATAGATACCCTAGAAGAGAAAGCTAAGTCAAGTCTTTGTGTTGGCGAGAGCAAGAGAAATAATCAATTGATCGTCACCGATTTGGGACGACTCTCTAAACATATTCTAACTCAGCATGTCCTTATTTCTTCTCCCTCCAGCTGGCAAGAAACAAATATTTTGTTTCCTTGCTGTTGCCGTGCTCTGCGGGTGATGGTGATAACTATACCTATGAATACTGTACAGGAAGAGGTATCGATTTTCTTCGTAAGTGGTACATACAGATACAGTTGTGGTACCTTCTTTGACCGCAAAAAACTCTATGTATCTTAGTATGCTTTTGTAAATAATTAAAAAAAAAAAGCCATAATTTGCAAAAAAGCTGTTACTTTCTCTCCCTCTCAAAACATACACTAAATTGTATCATTAGTTTTACTTAAGGGCTATGCGCAAAAAAATTAAGGCATTTTTACTTAATACTCCATAACCGAGTTATTATTAAATAAAGTTGTAACCATCAAAGAGAAAGAAAAGTTAATATAACCACAAAATTAAAGTCGGTGAAAAAGTAAAGTTGGTCCCAGTTATCACAAAGCCTTTTTGTCTCTTCCATTCTTTTTTTTTGGGGAATTGTCTCTTCCATAATCCATTCTCTATTTGACAGCAGCCGCTCAATTTTGCCACCAACCAGCCTCGGCTCCCCCCACCGCGACCCCCCCCCACCCCCCCCCCCAACACCCCACCCACACACACACAATTATCTTTGTGTACTGTAGATATTGAACCAGCGGCACAAGTCACAACCACCGCCATCATCATCCCCCCATTATCTTAGTGTACTGTAAAGTTACCATTGTCACAACCACCACCATCATCACTGCATCGAGCTTCAATTTTACAATGGTTAAATTGCAGATTTGGAAGAATTCATTTAGATCTGAATTTGTATAGTCTTGTGATGGCCGGGCTGAGGACACCATTTAGATCTGAATTTGTATGACACCACGCTAATGTTTGGCGGTTGCATTTCTGAGGAGGTACTAATTACGAGGAAAAAGGGAAAAAGGTGCTTATGAGATTAACGGTTCGCCAGCAATGATGGTAGCACTTGACTTACGCTTCCACAAAAGTTTGGACAATTCGGAACAAAGTTGCATATCTCGAACAAAACTAGAATTTTGCCCGGTATTTTTTTATTTTTTTTTTTGTGACGTAACGTTTCGGCTGGTACAACCTGTATTTTACCCGTACTTTGATTGATACAAAACATTGGGAGTTTTGTATCGGTAGAAGGAAAAAATAATACGTACCGACCAGCATTCCCGGGACTATACCTTTGAAATTGAAATTACCTATTTGCCCTTAACAAATTAAACACTATAAAAGGGTATAATTATCTATGCCAAATGAGAAATTCTCTATGACGTAACAAAACATCAGTTCTTCCATACATATATGTATGTATCTCAATTCTATCACAGCCTGCAATAAATTTTCTCAAGTTCTGGTGTCTTTTCAATTCTGAAAATCAAAACCATCCACCAAACAGTCAAAATTGAACTCATAGTTTGTTTAACCAACTTGTTCCAATGATGTTGAACTATTAACAAATGTCGCACTTTTATTAAAACCTTCGAGCAAAAGAATCCTTATCGCTTCCAAGCCATTTTGAAATGTGAAATCCAACTGAAAAGATAAGAACCCAACATTTAGAATCTAAGATCTTTCTAGCTAATCATTTTTCCAGGAAAATGACAAATTACACTTGCCTCTTCACGTTCTTGTTTGCTGAATTTGCGAAGAACGAAGTTGACAGGATCCATTCTCCCAGGAGGCCTCCCAATGCCTACACAAAACGCTTGTAGATTAACGCAAGTATATAAAGACATGTTAGAAAAATTGGTGGTTCTCGGGAAGCTACCTATTCTTAAACGAGGAAAATCACGACTTCCTTTCAGGTGATTGATCACACTCTTCATCCTGTGAGAGAGAGAGAGAGAAAAAGGTTACCTCAAAAATAAAGTCTTTGTTCAAGGTGAAGTTTCCAATTGTGCAGTAGAAGAAGCACTACCTTGTTGCATCTTAAGGTTACTTAATCTTCTCTTAATATGAATACTAAGTTCTCATTGATCTGCACAATGGCAAAAGTCCATTGCTCCTCTGTATCTCCACCCCCCTTCAAAAGGTAACTTGAAATCTCCTTCATCTTTTTATCACAAAATTTCCTGTAAATTTCCTTTGTCGGTCTTTTTTTTTCATTACAGCTTTTTCTTGTTCTATTTTCCCATTTATTATTGGTCCCTGTGACTCTCTGCTCAGATGAAGCAACTGTTTGCTCCATGGTAAAAAAGACGAGTATTTTACACCCATGACAAAGACGCTTCTAATTGTTTGTACCGTTGCAGTGTTCCATACACAAATTGAAACTTCATACTGATAGAACTCAATTCAATGAATATCTTGGATCATAACTTCCAAGAAGGTTTAGCATGTATATTGTAATATAGTAAGCAGAGAAACCATAACAGTGACATGGTATATACCCATTGTGTCCTCCGTGTCCACCTTTTGGCAATAACCGCAACTTTGCAAAAGGTAAATCCAAGTCGTCAAAGATCTGAGAAGAAAGATAGTTTAAGCATGGAGAGAGGTAAATGCTTAAGCTCAAACAAGGTAGATACTTTACCACAAGTACTTGGTTCACTGGAATTTTGTAATATGACACGATTGCTCCCACCTTTAAAATTTGCCAAAAAGTTGACCAACGATTAGTTAACAAAATAGAAAACTAAATGGAAGAAACTATTCTGGCGATGAGTTTACTTACAGACTCACCGCTGGCATTCATGAAAGTTTGTGGTTTAGCAAGCATAACTGGAACATTCCCAATGAAACCTAGGGCAAGGAAAGGCAAAACACAAATAAAATTAGAAAGAAGCCAATTCAACAAAGACCAAATAATACTACTTGATACTTCTTGTAAGACAGGAAGTTGATAGGTTTTATTAAATTTTTTTTTTTTACACATCAATTTCTACAAGTATAGGAAGAGTTACAACCTGTGCCAAAAGCTATTAACCTAAGGAAAGGAACAGCACTTTGATTTCGATGTAATTATTGAGTTGAATTACCAATTTGCCCATATATAGTAGAGCAAGAGGCATCCCTAAGACATGTAGGTTCCAAGAAGGTGGTCATTTTAAGCATTGCGACATCTTCCTACTAATCGTAACTTGATAGGCTCCATCCCTTAGTTGCATGAAGTGGGGGCGCAGGCTAGGGAGCGTAAGCACCTGGAAGAATCTAGCTTGGGAGCGGCTTGAATAAATAAATGCGTAAAGAGCACAACAATTTGTTTAATATATCTTCCACTTAATTATGGTGTACACACTTTTTTTCTCGAAATACCATAAGCGACAGTGAATTGTTACTTTGTACTCGTCACATCAAGTGGCTACCAGCTCCTTGCAAGATAACAAAGATAAAAAATAGTTATGCTGCTAATGTTCACTTCTAGAGACATTTCTAGGCGGCATATCTTCCATCTAATAGGGTTAGACATGGGGCCTAAAACAAATTGGAGAGAGAGAGCGAGAGCACTGATTGACAAGCTATGTTCTCTAAATGAGGATAGTCAGCAATGGACAAGGAGACTTTAAAAACTTGAAGAAAGAGGCAAACAACGGATTGACTAGAAAAGGGCTTGATTTTCAGGAACTCCCTCACTTGTTCCATGCATTTCTGTCTAGATAACAGGATAGAGTTCCATGTTAGCTTGCGACCCGAAGCCATGGAGCTCCCAACTTGGGATGGCAAAAGCAGATTTCCTAGAAAGAAGTGTCACTATATGAGGAGTTTCCTACATCTAAGCTCAATCCGCTTTAACCTTAGTTGCATGGAGCGGGGGCAGAAACGTGGGCGGGTACAGGGGCGATCGGAGGCGGGGAAGCGTAAGCACCTAGAAGAATCCAAGTGGGGAGTGGCTTCATTAAATAGATATTAATTAAATTGAAAAAGAATCGTCGTTCATTTAATAAAATAATAACCAGCTACTCTATCTTTTCATTCGGCAGAAAATCTAAAATAGGTGCGGAGTACTTGCGCAAATCTTTTCAGCATTCAAGTAAGAGCCTCAAGTGGCCACCCACAACCATGTACCGTTTGACAAAAGGACTACGAAAGACCCAGTCCCACATGCTCTTTGCCTCCTAGCGAATTCACCAGCCCAAGTAAATACAAGAAGTAAGAACAACTTGCGTTTCTCTTAGCACAACGCTCGGTCAGCTTTCTCTTCCTCTTTCTCTCTAAATACCCTAAACCTACATCAACAATGACCAATAAGAAAAATGTGCCAGCGAAAGGGAAGAATCTAAGGCTAAATGAGATCGCAATCCCAACCCACCTGGGATCGCGCTCCCAACAAGCTCCCAAGTTGGGAGCGCAAATTCTCGAATCTCAAGGAGACCTACGAGAATCCCGCAATAAAGACTTTAACAACTTATCTGTATACAGTACGAATACTCTATCATCTTCTCTAAGGCTTCAATGATATTGGATTTCTTCTAAATTTCAAGGTAATAGTTCCTTTCATAGGCTGTACTACACTCAGATTCTAATGGGCCATGATGAACGACCCAGTGCCACTGAAGGGTTTTCCTGTTGTGACAACAAAAGGAAAATAAAAAATATAAAATACAGAAGTTATATGTTTGATGAATTTGCATAATCAATTTTCAGTAAGATCTGAAGACCTGAACTTATAATAAAAAGAACATCTGAAGACCTGAACTTATAATAAAAAGAACATCTGAAGACCTGAACACCAAGAAAGTGGCAACAAAACCACCTCATGCCCAAACTGATTAGAGAATGTAGCCATTAGTAGCTTGTAGATTCAAATGCTTTGCAAATCATAATCATAATTTTGTTTAAAAAGGTTAAACCATTGGCCATTTCACAAGCCATTGGCTCATCCTATAAAAGAAACTGATGAATAGTAGAAATAGATCTAGCAGCAGCGCAAATCAGATTGGTCTCTGTCTTCGTCTCAAGGATCGTGGGGGTCCTACACATGTTGTACTGGTGGTGGTTCCAGAACTTACAAGACTGATGGTTCTTCTTTGCAATGTACATGTGTTGGGGGTCCTCCGCAAGGAATAACATGGCATAAGCTGACCAAGTTAAAAGTCAAAGACTAAGAAACTGACTTGGATTCAATGTTCAAAGCGTCAAACCTCGACCTTCCTTGACAGTTGACCAAAAGAAGCAAGATACAAAGATATTACTCCCAAGTCATAGTTCCTCAAGGAGCATGAGCCCCAAGGCTCCCTCTTCCCAAACCTTGAGGTTCCTCACCCTCGAGGTCTCCCTATTATAATCAACCTTGAAGTGCAACTCAATAGTCATCCCCGAGGAATCGAGGATGGGACTTAGTGCCGACAAGTCGCGAAGTCATCCCCTGTTCCTCAGAGGTGAGGCCCTGCACGACTCACGGATACAAGTGGCTAGGCGGCCAAGACCAGGAGGAGTCACAATGGCGAGGCCTCATGTGAACCATGCTGAAATAAATGACTAAGCCCGCAGCCTTGCACATTATACTACTCATATTTCGTGATGACACGTGGTGCCCTCTCAAATGTCAAGGTGTCACCAGCTCCTTGACTGTCCTATGTCAGGACCATCGCTCAAACCACGCCCTTTAGATGAAGGATACAGGATTTGGTCCTAGCCATTCCTCCTCTGTTCCCAATTAGTTGACTGCAGCAAAGTAGAGGTACAAGGGCCTACCTCACAGTCATTGATCAAGTGAGAGGGCACGTAACGGTCAAGTGAACCTCTATTAACCCAGCATAAATACCTTGCCTTGGCATAAAAAAATAAAAAGGAGAAATCATACAATATCCTAAACTCTACCCACTTCCCTTCTCACATAAAACTTGGGAAAATTTTCACTCTCACGTAGCGAAAAAAGACCTAAACTTGAAAGCCCACACATAACCCACCTGCTGCCTCTCCAGTCTCAACTCGGACATGGTTCTCACCCTCGCTACTCGTCTCTCTAGGGCCGTGCATCCTTATGCGCCGCAAGATCAGCCACTCACACTCTCTTACGTGGCATTTCGACCATGTGCTCTGAGGGTCGTGTTTCTAAGATAGTTCAGCTTTCAGCGGTTCTCTATTCTTGCTTTAGCAAATTACTCTCTTGATTGCTGAAGTACTTTGCCTTGGAGATGGTCTGCAACTTGTTTGGTATATGGGCTTGATGTACTTTATGTATTCCTCTTGATATCTTATAACTAACAATCTATGTTACATGGACTCTTCAAATTCCTTAAGTACCCGTGTTGGAAACTTGACACTTGGACATTAGTATGGAATATGTGTCCGTCACATTTAATAGGACATGCTACTAAAACACTATCTTGTAGTGTTTATCTTAATGCTTTATTGCTTTGCGATGACATAGGTATTCAATTAACAGAATGTTTCATGCAAAATACCATTTTTACCTTAAGAACAACTAAAAAATTAGATAAGAATACTTTGTCGTGTCGCTAAGTCTTGGGTTTTACAAATTAGACAAATGTGACGTCTGGACACATATCTGACCCTGATACACTTATCGAGTCCGTGCAACATAGCTTATATGAATGATTATAATAGTGAGCAGATTACTCACATCTACATAGAGGGAGCATCTTTGCCTCTCTCTCAGAAGTCCTTTAAAGCTATTTCGCTTACTTGAGATCTCCTGGTGCTTGCTAGCATATAACTTGAATAAAAATGGCACCCAAGCGTATCAGGGCACCTAAGGTTTATAATTAAGCTTCATCTAGAGGTTAAGGCTTTACGTCCACCCTTGTAACTCTAGGTAAGACTTTTATGTTGTAAAGCCTCTCTATGGGTTCTCTTCAACAAAATGGGAATAAGTTCCTAAGTGGTTATATCTTGCTGTGACAGCTGGGACACTTCTCCACGTAATGGTTTTCATACCTGAAAACATGACAAGCATGGAGGACTACAGGGCTAGAGGGCACTTTAATGATATTCCGCATTGAATGGTGTTGATGCAGAAAAAAAAAAAACTAAAATCAAGAGCAAATTTAAACGAAAAGAACCTTTTCCAAACAGGGCTTTAAAGGAAACACTGCTCATGGAGATCCCCTCAGCTTCAGCTATAGCGTCTACTAACTCAAAACCTACCTAGAAAGATCAGAAGGTAAAACAGCATGAGAGATAGTCAGATAAAATGCTGATATAAGTCATATAGCTAGCCACGGCTGCTTTTACCTTTTAATAAAGCTTGTCAATTAGAATTACTAAAGCAATGAAAATTTAGCTAAGCAGAACAGAATCTAACCTAACCAATATGGAGGTAACATAATACAAATTTTAATGAGGTATCTCCATATGAAACAAACAAATGCTTTGCTTGCACACCTAAAAAAACAGAGACTTTAGCATACAAAAATGCTAAATAGAGATAAACATAAATCGCCATATGTAAACTGCTCATCGACCTAAGCATTCATAGTTCAGCAAGAGTCCACTTCCTTGTACGGCATGTCTTAATTGCCCACATTCTGAACCAGAGAGCATAATTGTCATCACCTTTTTCCTATGAAATTTTCCCTTCAACTAGAGAGGTAGATTATGACATCGCGGCACGCCAGAAGCACACCTCCCAACCTGCTTTTATCCAATGGACATCAATCTTTCCCTCCTTGTGCAATCTTGCTCTGAACATACCAAAAAAGGCCCTTAGTATAGTATTCCTTGCGCATCTATATTTACATCACCCTTTGTCTTGCTTCTATCTAACCTAAAGCCGTAGGATTCAAGTATATCTCCATAACCGCAACTTTCACATTTAGCCCTATACTAGTCTCAACTAGCACTCTGTCATTGCTAATAACATACACCATGGAACCTCTTCCTATATTTATTTTGAAAAGCTCACCAAGAACAAAACTAGAGATATACAGTCTTAAAATGGATAATTAGTATTCACCAGTCACGGAATAATCAAGCTACTTAGCGCTCCATCGTAAACTAAATGCACGAGTACATGGCATATGTTTGCTCACATGCGTAAAGAAAATGGAGAATGAGTAAAAACCTAGTTCAACAGCATTGAACTAACATAACATGCATATATTTGGAGCGAGCGAGAGAGAGAGAGAGAGGGAGGGAGAGAAGTATACGGACATTGTGGCGGGTGCCGTTGTAAATCTTGCCGGGATTTCCAAGTCCGACAATGAGCCATGGCTGGGGATTCGGCTTCGGCTCGACCACCGCCGGTCCCGCCGCCGGCGAGGAGGAAGCGGCGGCGGTGTGAAGGGAGGCGACGGAGAAGGAGAGTTGACCCTTCATGTCGTTGTAGGGCCGTGGAGGAATTAGGGATTTCGAGCAGAGGAAGCGGCAATTGTAGGGAAATCGAATGGCAGGAATTGCGCCAAAAACCCGCATGTTGAACTAAGACGAGGCGAAAAAGGTTTAGTATGGAGAGTTTTTACATCAACGGGCTTGTTCTTGAGTTCTGATCGGACAGAAAAGAATAGGAAGGAAGAGAACACATACACACCCACACACACACACTTAGATATCACGGAAACAGTCATGTGCCATTTCAGTTACTTCAAAGACCGTAAATGCATGATCCTCAAAAGAAGATAATTCTAACAGAAAAATAATTAACTTTTGAAAAGTTAAACGCTATTTTAGTTATCATTTTCTCTATTTTCAAATTTATAACTAAAATTTGTTTGTTTGTTTATCATTTTCGGATTAAGATTTCAAACTACCAAACTCAATGACCTTTTTTAAGATGATCTGAGGATTTTATTCAAGAAAACTAGAAAGGTTACTCACGCTTACGAGCTTACCCCACTAACATCCGCTCAAGCATGCTAATCATTTTCTGAGGGAGATTATATGAGGCCGTTTGGGATTGATTATGAAAAGCAGATTTCAACTTAAATCTGAATCAGTTTTCAAAATCAGATTTAATCTATTTCAAGCAGAATCAGTTTGTTATTTGGCAAAATTAGCTGTGAACTAGCTTAAAGTTACAAAAAAGTGCTTGGATAGAAAATGATTAAATCAGTTTTGATATGGCAAAATGACCATAAAGGACAGTACATAAATAAAGTTTCTAATCCATTTAGTGAAGCAATGTTAATATAACTTTCATTTGAAAATAACTACAATATACGAAAAAATTATTGAGAAGCTATTTTCAACCACCCATAAAAGTTGTTACTTTTTATTCTGAATTAAAAATACCAACAATCTCACATTAGTGCTTATAGTACAATAACTTATCCAAATTACAAATAAAGTCTACCTTAAAAGTCACACCCAATAATTAGTTAAAAGGGTATAAAATGTCTTTTTGTGAAAACATGGGGATAAGATGGTAAATTAAATGGTCAAACATGATTATGAAAAAAGTGATTATTTCATAATCCTCACTTTCCAGGATTATGGATTTAATCGATTTTTAGTTTTTTTAGCCAGATTAAATCCTATAATATCGTTTGTCAAACACTCACACACACTTGATTTAATTTAAATTTAATCAGGTTTGACCATCCCAAAATCAACCCCAAACACCCTCTATGCATATAATAAAAACGAGATGTCGTGCACACGTGATGCGTGTACGAGTCATTTATTGTATCAGTCGTAAAAAATCTGTTTCGGCAATATATCATCAAAATTAAAAAAGTTAGATATAATATCATAGAGCTGAAGAAGTTTATCTTAATTTACATATCAAACCTATCACTTTCAAATAAATAACACCAAAGATTGCATAAAGAAACAATTAGACTTTATTTCTTATCAACTACGTCTTGTAATTGTTTTCCTGAAATTTCAGCCATAGCCCTGCAAAATATAGTATACACATCACAAAGTCACAATCTTAGTAACATATATAAGTTTTAATTGTGGCCAAAAAAAAAAAATTATTCCATACCTAGTCAAAGAACGAGTGAACGACATATCATTTTATATTCAGTAATGTGCATCTTCTTTCTCCGCAAGTACTCATTGAAAAACTTCAAAAACAGTGTGATAATGAGTTTGATTTTATAATGAACAACAACTAGAATTAGAAAAACGTACGACAATGAAAAATACTGGCATTTAGAATAGTGTAATTACCACTCCTACATCTTTGTTGTCTTCCTTCCGTAGCAGGTGCCTGTAATTATTTTACGAAAGTTTTAACCTCTCAACCTCAATCTGTACACAAATTTCATATAGTTGCATACTTGAAAATTTTATTTTCGTCCCACTCACCACTCATATCTTCGATATTGTATTCCAACCTATATAAAGATACTGTTAGAAATGTTTATTTGGATTGTATGGAAGTCGCATGTTAAAGTATATCATTTATTTATCACCTTTGTTAAGTCCCACTCAATTTTTTGCACTACCTTATTCCAGCAGACATAGAAAAGAATAATATTAAAGGCAATATGGTATATGTAAAATAGCTAATGTTATAAGAGATGGTGAACATACGGCTCTTGCTCCTGCGTTCTTAACTCTCGTAATACCATTCGTCCCAATTCAAATCCAGACATTCTAACTGTGATGGGCAACCCAGAGCATATGATCCTATTTTTTATTACCTACTGTGATGGTATGATCCTATTTTTTATTACCTATAAGTTTAGTTTCATATAATCAGACATTTCTTTTTGTAAGATGTTATATGGTAATTAGATTTAAAAGTCTGTTTGATACCTTCGGCCTGTTCACTGTGCTTCCATTGTTGCATCCTATCCACGTGTAACAAAGATCCAATTGATTAAGAAGATTGTTAAAGGTGTCTTTATTAGCTCTGACACTGTACATGCCGTAGTCAACCTTATTTCCTGCATTTTCGGTCATTTTATGTTAAACATGTAGAAGCTTTATATTCCTTGAGTTCAATGTAGAGACAGAGTATAACTTGGAAACCATTGCGTGTGTGTAATAGCTGGAAGTAAAAGTCCAATGATTCTTATGTGGGTCCTTAAACAACATTCTTTGTGTATACTGCATCCATGTTGTCAATCCTTCCTTTCTTAACCAATATCTTTGTTGCTTCCTTTGATGTTCCTCTGAACAATGCCACGTATAGTTGCCCGTGACTGAAGACATGATCCGGAAGGTAGATCCCCACATTCGCTATCGTTTGACCCTGTGCTTTGTTGATTGTGAAAGCAAAACTGAGGCGCACTGGAAACTGGTAACAAACCATCTTAAATGGAAGATTTGCACTATCAGTTATTCTCAATTTTATTTTAGGCAAGAAAGCCCTTGTGCCATTATGGTGTCCCGTCATAACTTCAACGTCTATATAGGTGTCGTGAAGGTCACGACACAACAGCCTTGTACCGTTGCATAAACCAATCTTTGGATCAATATTCCTTAGCAACATAACATGAGACCTTTTTTTCAATCTCAGAACATGTGGGGCCAAACCACTGGGTGTAATGTAGTTGAGAAATTACGGCTGGTATAGAAGACGTGCGTCATTCTCAACTTTATCATATGAGTAGTAGATACGTTCATCCCCCAAATATTTTTGGATCACATTCTCATTCAACATATCCACATGCTCATTTAGTGGTGTTACCAGTGCTCTGTTAGTCATATATCTCTGGTTGTTAGCATGCGAATCTAAATTGGGAAAAACTCCATCAATTAATCTGTCGACGGACTGCGGTCCTTCCCAATCTACAACCATGGTTGAATTAACCTCAATCATCTCATCAGCAACAGTGGGTTCAATTCCTTCTCCAACTCATAATAAGTACTCGGCAAATTGTTGGTCATTCCTACTTCTCATATTCTCCTTCAGCCGAAGAACTTTGGCCTCGAACCATAAGTAATTAAGTATGATCTCGCGATGCACACATCAATCGTTTCTGACTTTCCACCTTTTGGCACAACCAGTAGAACTTGACAAAAATCACCACCCAAAACCACAACCTTTCCCCCAAAATGAAGATCAACACCAATGATGTCGGGTAAGGTTCGATCAAGAGCTTCAAGTGCATATCTATGAGTCATTGTTGCTTCATCCCAAATTAGAACCGAAGCCCGCCTCAATAATTCAGCTCGATCAGATTGTTTGCTTATTTAGCAAACAGACGAAGCCTCAGGAGTCAGTGGCAGCTTGAACACCGAATGGGTTGTTGTACCTCCAGGCAATAACGTTGCTGCTATTCTAGAAGATGCCGCTGCAATCACTATGTTACCATCACTTCTAATTGTTGCCAGAAGGGCACAGTAGAGATGTGTTTTCCTAGTTCCTCATGGGCCATCAACAAAATATACTGCACTCTTATTACGCTGTATCGTTCCCATTATAGCATCGAATGCACACTTCTGGTCATTATTAAGTACACCAACTGATTCCAAGTCTTCATGTGAAATAGTAATAGATAACTGATCTTGTATTATTTTTGGGATTCCGGCAGTATCGTCAAAATCTCCTCTCATCCTTGGGACATTAACTCTGCAACACTCATGTTATAAGTTTGCAATAAAGCATTAATGTCTCGAAGAAGCCTGTTCGTGATATAAACATTGGTTGTAGTTCTTGAAGATGGGTAATCCTCAACCATAAAATGATAAATTTCATCCCATAATTGGCGTACTCTACTCTGTTCACAGTATACCAATATTTTCACAAACAAACGTCGCAATGCTGAAGGCATGCGTGTTCGAGCTGCCTCCAACAGACACTGACGGACACTATTATCATTCTCAAGTATGCCTCTTTTCTCGGCAACTTGCTTGAAAGTTGGATATATGACTCCATTTACGGTGAGTAAATCTTCAAAAGATTGTGGCCCTCTTACATGATTAAGCAAGATCCTTAAATGAAATAATTCACTATCAGATGGCGAAACTGTATAGATTCTTCCAATTACTTTTTGGTTGCTACGCCTTCTGCTCCAAGTTTTTTCACCTGACACCCATCGGTAATGCTCTGGAATTTCACGATACAAATACTGCCTTGCACTTATTTCTTCGCGATTCAATCTGAAGAACTCTGTGAGCATTGTACGACTGTTTCGATCATTGGCCAGCATATCAGAATTGGTTTGATGAGCATAGAACCTCACATGTTGCCTACCTGGCAGATGAATGTGAAGACGGTCAACCGACGGATACATACGACTGATGGGAAACTTAAACAATTGCCAGAATGCTTCGGGTGCGCATATCCATCTTGCATCTACGAAGTGCTTAACTTCATCGTAAGAAGGACCTGGACGAACTTCAAGACATACTTGGTCAGGACCCTTGTGCACATACTTGTACAGGTATTTGACACTTGTTAGTGTACCACAAATTTCAACATTGATGTGGCAGTCATATTTCATTAGCACCCATGGATTATAAGGCACTACTCAACGATTGTCAACCATAACCTCCCAACGTTGATCTAAAGCAATAGACCTCCTGTCATCCCTCCTGCGATATATCGGGTATGAGTCATCCCCTAATCTTGTTATCACAGAATATGCTTTTGGAAATTGTCTTTTACAACTTCTATTCTTCATGCACGGGTTTCTTTGGTTTTGTACACCACATGGGTCATGTATCATATCCCTTAAAACTGCATTGTACAATTCAGGCTCTTCATCCCTGTAAGGTATCTCAGCTCTGACAATGTGGTCATAATCTTCAGGGGTATGCAACTTATCATCTTCATGCAAGATTAGAATGAAATGAACATGTGGCAGCCCTCGTTTCTAAAATTCAAACACCAGAACATGGACAACCACCTTGCCGAATATTCCTCTATCCATAATGTCTTTCTTCAATTCTTTGTATCTTGCTCGGAATACCCTAGTAAGCAAATTAGGAGGATCTTGTGGTTTCTGTCCCGGTAGGAGCTCAGCTGCAATTTCTGGCCATGATGGGTTGCAAGTCATGGTGAGGAAAATGTATGGCTTCCCGTATCTTTGTACTAATGTCATTGCATCTTGATAGCGTTGGTACATGTCACGGGGACTTATAGTAAATGTTGATGGCAATATTGTCTGTCGACCAACATGTCCTATTACGACATAAGTAAATGCATTAGATATGTTCTTCTAGGAATTTCAATTCAAGTACTTAAAAGTTATACCTGCATCATTTTCACCTATGTCTAACATATCCTGTAAATCTTGGTACATTTCTCCTCATATATCTTCATGGTGCTAACGTATCCATCTTAACCTATGAGACTCAAGCTTCACGTAATAATCGACAACATATTGCTGAAGTAAGCATCCACCTCGAAGCAGAAGAGATGGATGAGCTTGATGAATCTAAGAAAAGAAATTATAAGTAGGTTTAGGTTAAGAGAATGTTTGAATTCGATCAATATTTTCAATGTGTTAAAAGACTCTTTTACCTGTAGCATGAAAGCGTAGTAGTCACGGCATGTAACACTTGAGCCATCATTGTTTCTGTTATTAATATCCCACCCATAGCTCCCGCATGGTAGCAACAATGGATATTGGAGAGGGTCATAATATCCAGCAACATCTGGAACATTCATAAGGTTTCCAGATATTGTTTGAACCACAATGTCTCTTGGATTTAAGTTGCCTCCATCTTCACCACCTATTAATACAGCAGCAACTTCTGATGCAGTTGGGAGATTGTATTGGTGACTCTCTAATGGTTGCTCTTTTATTAGTAGCCTACAGTTTCTTATATCTGATCTTTGCGACAGATGTCTGAACATATGCACGAAAGGATTATGGGCATCCAAGATTTGCTTCAACTTGTCACAGATCTCGCGTTGCAAAACTTTACTTTCGGCTAATCAGTTGTCATTTTCATGTTCAGTATCGTATATGTACATATGTAGATAACGTGGTCTAGCCTCTGAGTCCGGAAGTAGGCTACATATCTTATGATAAATTGCACCTTGTGCAAGAAATGTATATACACCACTATTCCTACTCGTGACCAGTGCCTCATCAATATGTACACCCATAGATGTAAACGCAAAAACATGGTTGTATGCTCGAATATGTTGCTTGAAAAGCATCCTACTTTCACTTTGGTCAGAAAAAAAAGAGCAACCATCTCTGGAGGGCACAGTACCAAAGGAAGGGAAGTCTTTCCATTTGATCAACAGAAATCGTACGATTCGTTATAGAATAGGTGTGCGGCGTAATGAGGACATGTGCACATCGGAGGTATCTGGAACCTAGATATTCCATGACTTTCATGATAATCTCTCGCTAAGTTATGGGATCCCCTAACCCCTCCTCTGTAAGGAACAACTGAATGCACTCTGCTACGTCTTATGGAGTTTTCTGTGATGATTGTTATTGAAAGAGGTAAATAAGTTATGACACGAAAGTTTAAAGTACGCATTGAGATTATATATCAAATGAATAATTAGAATAATTGGTCCTTTCATCGTGCATACCTGTTTGAGGCAAACTCCGAGCAACATCATTTGCTATTTGTGCAGTTAACGACTCCAAGTGAGCAACTGTGTCAATCGCATTGCCGTTAGTAATAGTAAATGCAATAAAGACGAACATAATATTCATCACCAGTCATACATTCAACGGTTGTCGACCTTTGTGACAGATAAGTTGCACGACGTCTTTGTAAATGTGCATCTCGTTGTTCGGACGACATTTGTTGTCTTCGTTCAGCTTGATAATTTCTCTATCACTCCCTTTGTTGTTCTACATTTGATGCACGCAGAGGCGTGTGTTGGAAAATTGTGGATGCTTCGTCTTGCACAAAGGGAAGTGCTTCTGTACTTTCTTCGGTTGCATTAACACTCGAGATCTGCAATGTGCGTCGCCGATAGTTGTTCTGACGTGCTGCGAGGTGTACTTCTATTTGCTCAGCACTCGTACTTTCTCTTCTCTGTCTCCTTTGTTCGCTTCTTGATTGTGGTTGATGATGTTCGTTCGCAACAATAGAAATTCTTCTTGGGTAAGTTCGCCAGCTGAATATCAAGTCTCTACGAATCTATCTACGTTCTCTTTGGCGGTGTCTCTCTACATCATCTGAGTCAGTTTTATTCATGCCTAGGAGCCATTTCCATAACTATATATTGCAATATGTCAATGACGCTTAAAATTTTGACATTTCCTTAATGTGCAGCGAAGCAACGTGATTGCAGCGCTAGATGTATCTTTTCCACTCTTATCAAACTAATAGTTATTACTTAAGGTAATCTATACCAAGCGTCGCTAGTGTTAAATCATAACCTTATTTCCGCTAAATGAAGCAACACATTTTTGCCTCTAATATGTTTAAATCCATTTTTTCATTCTAGATACATAAAGTAGCGAGTGTTGCAATATTTGAGCAATAGTGTCATTAAAAAATGTTGGTGCTACTACTCCTCATTTTAGAAGCACATAACTGTCGCTGCTCATGGCAGGTGTTTCTTTAAGCGTCGCTAACCACATATTGTCCCAACGGATTTCAGAGGCACGAAAGTGTTGTTATAAATAGTGGGAGACTTATTAAGCGTGCCACACGCATCACCATATGCCGCCAACTGCTTAGTATTTATATTAACTATCGATGCGCATGGTAGGTGTTTCTTAAAGCGTCGCTAACCACATATTGTCCCAACGGATTTCAGAGGCACGAAAGTGTTGTTATAAATAGTGGGAGACTTATTAAGCGTGGCACACGCATCACCGTATGCCATCAACTGCTTAGTATTTGAATAGCTATTTTTTTAAAAGAGTAAATATTTAGGCGATATTTGATCAAAGCTAGAGATGTACATATAACATCACGAAACCCTAGGAAGTCTATTCTACGTTACATATTGAACCTAAACAGTTTCAAATAAGTAACACCAAAGATTAGGTGAAAAAAACCAATTAGACTATGTTTCTTCTTCATTATGTCTCATAAAATAATTATATTCTCGTTAAATATCGTGGGTGTTAATAAAAAAAATGGTTTTACTTTTATAAGGATTTTTGTTTTTAGAGAATTGGCTTTCAAATCTTATAAGTTTTGCAACATAGTTGTTATTTTCTTTGCTAAAAAGTATTTTCTTAAATTTTCTTCTATAAAGACTTTTGTTTTTATATAAAGACTTTTCTTCTATGAATTTTACCCTAATCCGACTAGCCAAATGATGCTTCATTTTATCTTAGAGAAATAAAAAATGTTATAAATATTGACTTCACTTATTATTATATCCTAGATCGACTTGTAAAGAACGAAACAATTCGAGGTAGTATTATGTCGAAGATTGAATTTTAATATTAACAATTGGAGGTACATAAAATTAACTTTAAATTATATAAGTCAACTTTGTTAAGTATGGGTAAAACTATAACTTTGAGAACCACAAAATTAACTTTAAATATAACTTTGAGTATGGGTAAAATTAAATATCATGTATAAGTATTTATTATCACTTTTGAGTAATTTAAATTTAAGTTACAGAAAAAACCTAAAATTAATTAATATTGAAGTTGTTTCGGTAAAAAAAACTACAATAAAATGTTAAAGATTGAAGATCCAAATAAAACCACAATACTGAAGTTGTATGGGCCAAATAAGGACTACAAAAAATTACAATATTATTTAAAGATGCAAATAATATTAAAATCATGTTGTACAAATAACTTTGCATGTTATACAAAAAACAACCATGGAATAAACGTGTCACACACCGTCGGCCGCCGTCAACACCCTCCGGCGACACCATCTGGCAAAACCGTCGACAACAATCTCCGGTGTCGTCGCCGGGATCACCCGCAACCGACCACCCATCCCAAAAACTCAAACAACCACCAATCGGCCGTCACGCAACCCACCGTAACCAGCGTTCACCTACGTCGACGACCACCACACCGCTGACATCACCAGGGGCGGAGCCACATGGGAACTAGGGGGGCTAGTGCACCCCCTGAACTTTTGAATAAAAAAATTGGGAATTGCACCCCAGTCCCCACCCCCACCTCTTAGTTCTCTATCCCCGTCTCCCGTGACCCTGCCCCCCCCCCCCCCCCTCTCTCTCTCTCTCTCTCTCCGCCGTGACTCACTCTGACCGTGACGACGGTGAAGCACCATCGCATCTCTCTCTATGCCCTACTCTCTCACTCTCACCCAGACCGGCCAGACGTCCAGACACAGTGAGACACCCACTCACTGACGGCGACGGTGATGGGCCAGTCTACCTTGCTCTGTCGATTTGATTTGAGGCAGACCAGGTGTTCAATATGATTTCTTCAAGGCATGTTCTCTCTCTCTCTCTCTCTCTCTCTTTCCTGATTTGAGGACGCATTTCTGCAATTCTACCAATCTGCCTCCTAATTGATTTGGGTTTATGTTTCATCAGTCAATAGAAGGTTGTTCCATTTCCACCATGAAGATAAGCTCATAACTCAAAAGCCCCCTGCTTTCTGTTTGTTCTAAAATTAAGCTTACAACTGATGATTTGGAATCGGATATTTATAGGCTCGCTCTTTTTACCTGGTCTCCAAAAGTGTAAAAACCTAGGGTTTATGTTTGTCTCCCATCCCCCTAAAATCTAGGGTTTATAAACACTCACCAAGAATGAATAGACCCACCTTCAGAATCACCCAAAAATACCCAACAATGCATCTAGATTGTTGATTCCTCTAAAATATTACACATACCCGGTGCACTATCTTTGGTCTCACTGAAAGCTGTAATACCAATTGCTAAAACCAGACCAAGAAGCATAACTAGGACGTTTACACCAACAAAGTCGTCAGAGGTAGAATTTATTTGTATATAAGGCACCCATTTGCTTGTATTTGCACTCCTCTGTTTGTGTGTTCGTGCGTGGATGTAGTGATTAAATGTGCATTCTTTGACTGTGTTAGGCGCATTCTGAGTTGTTGATTACGAATCTGTAAAAATTTTCTGAGCTATCTACTTGTTAAATTTCATGAACATATGCATTCTGAATTTCTGATTCCTAAGCAGAGTTTTAGTAAATTGTGTGTTGTGAACTTTTGCTGTACAATATGGTTATATGGATGTAAATCTCTCTAGCATGTCTAACTATTTTTTTTTCCCAGTTTTGCTTTATTTGTAATTTGAATGATTTGTGTTATGGGAAGTGGAAACTTGGGGATGTATCTGAACTCGTTTGGAGTGTTGAGAAATGGGCAATCTGGATTGGATGGAAGAGTGTGGAGAGATGAGAAATGTTCTCTGAATGTGCTTGATAATATCTCATCAAACCTAAAAAAACCATGTCAATTGGTTAGGGCAGATCCAACAATATCAGCCTAAAAACCATGAAAATTTGGTAAATTCTTCATGAACTCCAACAAGATCAACCTAAAAAAATTTAGTGATTTCAATATATTTTTTTGCACCCCTAGAGTAAGTGAAATTCTGGAAATTCTGGTTTGGCCACTGGACATCACCTTTTTTCCCTGTAACCGACCACCATCCCAAAAACTCGAACAGCTACCAATCGGCTGTCACGCAACCCACCGTAACCGGCGATCACCTACGCCGACGACCACCACACCGCCGACATCACCCATTTTTCCTGCAACTGACCAGCATCCCAAAAACTTCGAATCCAAAAAATTCAACTCCTCTTCAACAGCCACCAACCGGCCGTCGCGCAACCCACCATAACCGGCGACCACCTACGACGACCGCTCATTCGGTTGGTGAACACGCAACGGACAACCACCACACCGCCAATAGAAGCCACCCACCGCCGGTCGCCGCAGCGTAACCCACCATAACCGGCGACCACCTACGCCGACCGATCACCATCGGCCACATCGCCAACAAACACCACCACCGCGGCCGATCTACCACAACCCAGCACCGCCAGCTAGCCGATCTACCACGACCCAGCACCGCCAGCCAGCCGATCTACCATGACCCAGCACCACCATCGACAATTGCAAACCCACGGCCGCGAACAACCCTCAACCCAACTACCGTCGTCGCCGCAACCCAACTTCCCAGCAACCAATCCAACAACAACGCCGGCCGATTGGTGGCTGGCAAAGAGAAATACGAATTGGAAAATGAGTTTTACCTTTAATTCTGCTTGAGAATCGTAGCAGATGAAAGTAAAAGACTGGTTTGTTCAGAGGAAATGCAAAGAGCTCAAATGAAAAAGATATGCAAGACACATTACCACTAAAATGAAAAAGAAATGCAGAACGTGAAAAAAAAAGAGCTGAAATGAAAAAGAAATGCAAGACACATTACCACTGAAATGAAAACGAAATGCAGAGCGTGAAAAAAAAATTGCAGACTATCACACCTGTAATGTATTTTCTGCAGGTTGGAGCTTCTCAATGGAGATGAAGATGGAGATGCAAGAAAATGAAGTTAAGTAATTTGAGAGTGGGGGAGAGTTTTTAGGTAACCGAAGATGTGGTGAGTGGGGAATGAGTACTTCACATTTTTTTCCTCAAATTGGACACTTGTCAACGTATGAGTCATTCTCAATGTAACACCAAAAGAGTATTACACTAAAAAAAAAACTTCTCATTATAAGTAGTATAGATACAAACATTGGAACACCCATTTTTAGCTAGATTGTCTGAACATCGATCTCTTTTACAAAAATACGGTTGACAATCATCTCTTATAGTTGTTCCATCAAATGTATGCCGTCAATAGATAATAGTAACAATAGATGCAAATTCATGTAAGAGGTTATCGGTCGATGGTTACTAAAACAGTAATGTAACATCCCAGAATTTTTGGAAACATCCCGAAATTTTTGAAACGTTAACATTCACTCCGATCATATACATTTAGGCAATAAAACCCTCAAAGTCAACCAATTTTGTTCCACCAGCCAATCAGAGCAACTAAAACATTGAGTAAGATAATACTCTAAGTGTACTGTCATAGTTGAAACATCAAGTCTACGTTAACCATTCTAAATAACAAAAATAACCCACGTAGGGGTTCTAATGACCAAGACCGAAGCTTAAATTCTCTTTCCCTCGCTCGGTTCAAATCTAATCCACACCCAATGTGATTTATTGTTTATTATCATTTGCGGAAAGGAAGTCAAACGGGAGTGAACTTTTGAGAGCTCAATAAGGTCGCTCAAATGAAAAAATTACGAAATAATTCACAGATGCTTCAAAAGAATCATAACTAGTTTGATCAGATATCAAAAACAAAAAAAAATCAGATATGATGCAAACAATCACAGATACACCAACTAGTCCGTCAAGGTACTAGCCCACACAAATACACCGGCTAGTCTGTCAAGGTACTAGCCCACACTAAATCACCGACTAGTCCGTCAAGGTACTAGCCCACACCAAATTCTCTAATATACACCAACTCCCGCTTAAACACATCAGTGCAGAATCTCATGTCAATTAACAGAATGACAACAAACGATAATAAAACGATTAAATCGATGCACAACGAGAAATAAATACGGAGCATCGAATAGGATTTTCATTAAACGTGTAAGGCAAAACAGGGCATTAAAGGCAAATAATGCACATTTGAACTATAACGGAGTTCAAAGAAAATTCGATAACAATACAGAAAAAAATTATGAGGTCAAATAGATGAAACTAAGTTTCGGGTAAAAATCCCTTACCTCGATCCAAGTGAGCTGAAGCTAAAACCCTCTCGATCAAATTAATTAAGCTTGATATATTTTAGGCCTACACCCATATTAGACCTTAATTAATGGTAAAGCCCAGTAATTATTTAATTAAAATGACTAAAAAATGGGGTGCATACAGAGCCCTTCGATAAGGGAGTAGGCGAGCAGGCGACCATCACCAAAAAATATATTTTTGCAGTGAAAAGACCACAAGAGTCTAAATGGACTTGCTAATAATTATATCGCTATGAAGTGGGACCTTTAAAGGGATTCTTACGTATCCTTACCAAAGGAATCACACCAACGTAATTTGGTAAAAGAGATAATGCTCAAAGCCAAGAATAATAGCAATGATGATTGATCATCGAGAGACAGGGAATATGTCTGTTGCCAAAGTCACCAAATTCATTTGTGTGGTCGACAGTCAAAAAACTTACAATAACTTGCATCTAGATACCGGAGCCATAAATCGATTTGAATGGTCATCTAGATGTGCCAAAAAAGAATAACTTTATTCAGTGTCGGAGCCACCAAATCGATTTGTGTGATCGCCGTACAAAGCCCTATATCTATATACCGGAGCCACCAAATTGATTTGGATGGTCAACAACCAAGAGGGTGAGCTATTGCTAGATGCTGGAGCCACTAAATTGATTTAAGTGGTCGTCTAGATATACAAAGGATATCTTTGCTCGTTATTAGAGCCACCAAATCGATTTGAGTGGTTGCCGGTCAACATCGTGATTTGACTAAATGCTACAGCCAACACTGTGCTCAAGCGACAAATAGTTTGACAAAATCAGGACTTATATCTAAGAGCCAGCGCTAACGACACTCTCAAGCAGTTGGTCGCTTGGATATGAGGATGAGAATCTTCTAAAGTATCACTCAAAGTCGAAGCCAACGATATCCAAGGACAGGTGGTTGTTGAGTGCCAAATATATCAATTAATCTCAAATTGATAACACAACGCGAAGTACCACATTCACAAGGGTGTTGGATTCACCAGCATGATATGTAAGCATACACGCACAAAATCATACAAAGGAGAAAATCTTTGAGCATCTACTCATGCCATTATAAAGGCAAAGGAATTTCAAATCCAAGATTTTGTTTTTCAGGGGACTTAAAACCTATCGATTAGTCAGAGAGCTAAGAGTGCCAAAAATAAAATTTCAAGCACCGGCTAGTTAGTCAGTGAGTTTGATAGATTTAGAAAATCGATCGGTTTATCTGTTCAGATCTGTGTGTAATTTTTAGGGTTTTTTGTAGACTTCAATTCAATATTTATTCACTTTCTCTCTCAAATTCGACCGCAAGGACCCCATTCTAACCCTCTACAGTTAGACTTACCTTCTATAAATTCTTGAAATCTCTTATTCTTCTTCCTTAATTTTGCTTCATGGAATTTCAAAGTATAAGAAACAGACATGAAGGACGGGATCAAATTAGGCAAGTTAATCCCTCAATCTTCACACCGGATCAAGATGCACACCATAGCCATCATTTTTTCATAGAGGAGTATGTGATACCCTGAAAAATATCAAAATTAATCTAACAATGAATTAGATTAATTAAAGGGGGCTATCTTTATTAGTAGCATTATTTTGATGATAATTAAGTGTTAAGAGGTTAAATGAGGGGTTAGTGTGGCCTTGGGGTCAAAACGTAATTTTACTAAAGTGTAAATTTTAAAAACTTTGGGGGCTAAATTGCAAATTTTGAAAGTTGGGTGTTATGTGTCAAGTTTTTAGAGAAAATTTTCTCAAGAGGTGCCACCTCCTACCAGGTTATGCTGACTAATCCAAATAAATTTATGGATTGGATTAGTTTGAAACAAAAGAAAGAGGAATTGTTGGGGGAGGAAAATGGAAATTTGGGAAAAGCTTGAAACATGAATAGTGACCGTGAAAGAGAGAAACAAAGAAGCAGAAAAAGAAAAACAAATATAGGGAGCTGAGCTCGGGGAAGGGAAGGAAGAAAAATAAAGAAGAAAAAGGGAAGAGAAGAAGAAAAGTTTCGGGAAAAACCCTAGGGGTAATCCCTTGTTCTTTTAAGCAAATTTTAAGGTGTTAATTGTGAATGTGTATGAAGGTTGTGTGTGTTTCTGTAATATGTGTTCGAGGGTGTGAAAAAGTGGTGAAATTATGTTATACAGTTTGTATTTATGAGTTTAGGAGGGAAAGGGGAGGACTTTTTCAGTGGGTTACCGAGAAATCATGTGTGTTTGTGCGTGTTGTGTGACTATGCAGTATATGTTCCAAGTGACTGTGTGTGTGGGTGTGTTACGAGTATGTGTATTGTGTGTGTAATTGTGTAAATATGTGGGTAAGTGTGCGTTTTAAAGGGATTAGAGGGGGTGTTAGGGGTTATGGGATGATAGTGTGTGGCAGTGTGGGTGTGCGTGAGTTGGGGTTGTGAAATTAAGCTTCGGCAGAAGGATGGAGGTTGAAGAAAGTGTGTGTTTCGAAGGTGAAATAGTAGGTGTAGTGATTTGAATAGTGATTGTTTTTGTCATTAAATGTGACAAATTTCCTTAAATACGTTTTTAGCTCAAAAATGACTTCGGCATGCTTAAAATAATAGTTTAAAGTGTTTTTAAATTTTTTCTGGTGCCGAGAATCACCAGGGGATATTTTGGTAATTTTTGAAATAAAATTTTTCGAGGGACTTTTGGTCCGAAAATGGATGTAATACATCTAAAAAGTGGTTTGGAAGCAGTTTTGGGGTGTTGGTGGTGTAACAACCATCAGGGGGTATTTTGCCATGGTGGCCCTAAATTTTTGGGAACGCGTGTTATTAAGCATCCGAAGTGGTGGGAAGTGAGGAACGATGTTAATACGTCTGAAATGAAGGGGTTTGTTATCGCTGATGTGTCAATAAGGTTAGGTTAATGATTCGGTTATCGGATCAGATTAACTAGCCGTTGTACGACGTTATGAACGGTTAAATGGGAATTAAGACTTCAACTCATATTATAATTACATTAGCAAATTACTATAAAAGAATGAGTAAGGCATAAGAATCTTCATATTTTTTAGAGATAGAGGAGAAGAAAAAAAGAAAACGGCCTGGTTAAAGGCTTTCGGGTTTCAAGGATAAGGTTTTGACCGATCAATGTAAATTCGATACTTTTTTAGGCAATGGTTTTCTCATGCATTTGACAATTGATTTATTGTTCAGAGGAATTCATTGATGCTCTAAAATCATAATTATATTCTTGATCGTTATGATAAATAGTTATTCAAAATTTTTATTATTGACTTTGATCTGTGATTTTTTCGTTGTGAATTTTCATAGTAACTTAAAGAGTCCATATCTTTTTTGTTTCTTGTCCAATTTTAGTTTTCTTATACTTTTTGAAAACCCCAAATAATCTACTACAACTTTCTAGGTTTGAGTTCTCCCAAATTCAACTGCTTAATATTTGAAAATGAGGCAACAACCCGAGTGGTCCATGTACTATACGCGTTTTGCCATATTAGTCTCTAAATAAAATATTTATCCATTTTAGTCCTTAAACATTACGTCGTTTGCCAACGTGGTCCTTTTTTCCATTTCCGTCCAAAAATGTCCATTTGTGGACCCCACACGAGGGGCACAAAGGACACTTCCCCTCTCTTGGTCATTCCGCTTTCAATTCACTCAGCAGCAGCAGCAGCAGTACCAGCCGCTCCCTTAGCCATGGTCGCTGAAGAAGAAAAATCCATCCAAGACGGGTTCTCCCTCCTGATCTTGCTTGCTCGCTCACCGACCGGGTCATCGAATCAACCCAGGAGACCGAATCCTTCAAGCCAGACTGCTCCGAGCTCGCCAAGCAGACCACCCAGCTCGTCCACCTCTTCCGCTCCACCGTCCACCTCACCTCATCCACCCAGTCTCTCTACGAGCCCAGCCCCCCCCCCCCCTCCCGCCACATCGCCTCCGACCTGTCCAAGCACCTGGACCGAGCCCCCGCCCTGGACCGCAAATGAAAGCACAGCAGTGTGCTTCGGCAGGTCTCGGTCTCGCTCTTAACTCATTTTTCTATCCATGACATTGTTGGTCTCAAGTTTCGGTCTCGCTCTTGCTGGCTCGATAGAGTTATCCACGGGGCCACGAAAGTGCCTGAGCTACAGTGGAGTTTCCCCTTGGTTGACATAACTTGCATCGTCTTCGCCTGCATAAACCTACTTCTTCCAAAATCCATTCATTCATCGAACTTCAAAATTAACGCAACACAACAAAACAAACACATCACATCACATCACTCTCAAACAAACAAGGCCGCAATCGGCACCGCAACTCTCCGGTCATGAGCACTCTGGTGGTAATAGGAGTAAGTGTCGCAACACCTCAATTTCTCCCGATCTCTGGTCATACATCTTTTAGCGTTTGTCTTGTTGTGGATCCGTTTAATTTTGTCGATATCTTTTCAAGAGGTTTGACATTCTTCTTTTTGGAATTCGCTTACGGCAGGGCACGAGCTTCTACACGGGATTCGCTAATGAGGGTTCAGGTAACTGTGGTGAACTTGGTAGCGAAGATGGCCGAGATGGACGGCAGCGTGGCAAATGAATGAAATCTATAATTTTTAATGTTTAATGCCCAATGTGTCTTCATTTACATATGAGTTCAATGCAATTCCAAGTGACAACTCACAACAGGGTGTGTTGTTTTAGAGGGAAGGGAAACAGAAGGGTAAGGGAGAGGGAAGTGTCCTTTGTGCCCCTCGTGTGGGGTCCACAAACGGACATTTTGGACGGAAATGGAGAAAAGGACCACGTTGGCAAACGGCGTAATGTTTAAGGACTAAAATGAATATTTTTTTTGTTTAGGGACTAATATGACAAAACGCGTATAGTACAGAGACCACCCGGGTTGTTGCCTCTTTGAAAAAATATCTAAAATAATTTATGCTTATATTTCTGGCAATTCAAGTTAGTCAAATTCAGGCCCCGTTTGACACTAATGTTTTTTCCAGTTTTTTTTTCCAATTCAAGTTAGTCAAAAGCGCTTTTGGTAACCATTTTTTTTTCTTCTCCATTTAAAAAACCAGTTTTAAAACTGAAGAAGAAAAAAAAAACTCCAAAAATGAGTTTTTTTTTTTTGAGACCACCACCACCACCCTCCCACCGCCGGCAGCCACCTCAGGTGACCACCGGCGGTGACTGCCGGCAGTCGCTGGAGGTTGTCGGCATCGTCGGCGGCCGGCAGCCACCGCCAGCCGCCAGCCACCACCACCGTCGGTCACCGCTACGCCTCACCACCGCCACAAAAAAAAAAAATTCAAAAAAAAAAACTGGGTTATCAAACACCAAAAAAAAAAAAACTGGGTTATCAAACACCCACTTGTTTTTATAAAAAAATAAAATTTCACTGCTCTTTAATTATTATTTTTTTGGAAACTGAAAACTAAAAAAAATAAAATTGTCAAACGAAGCCTTAAAGTTTACTCTATCTCCTTTATTACTCATTGGTTTTTTTATAATCTTAACAGTCTTCTTCAACTTTGTAGTTTAAGGTTTTATCAGAATCATTTTGTTTCTTGGTCAAAACTGAGTTTGAAAGTTATTCATCAGGGCAGACTTTTCTGTTTTTGATACCGTAAATCAGCCCATCTTGATTTGATCTATCTCATTTACTTCTTATTGGGTTTTTTATGATTCTAGGCATTCTGGAATCCTTAAAGAGTCATCTTTAACTTCTTATTTTCGTATTTTATCATCATGCATCTATTTCCTGATTAAACTTCAGTTTGAAGTTATTAGTTAGTGCAGATCAATGTACTTTGACTTGCTGTATCTTAGTTGTTTCCTATCAGTTTTTTATGACCTTAGACGTTACAAAAACAGTAATGAGTCCTCTTTAATTTTTTAGTTTTAATTTTTCTTAGAATTTGTACACTTCATTGTTGAAGTTGCCCTTGAATAACATTAAAATCATATGAACGAGAATGAATTAGTCGGTTTTAAACTTGGTGTCTATTAAATTAATTGGATATATGCTTTTATAATCTCGTGAGCCGTGACACAGTGTATGTGACTTATCTGTTTTCTGACTTACCTACGTGGATTGGAACGTGGGTTAGCTCAGCCGAATGAGCTAAAGATCGTGATCTTAATTTCTAAAACTTGTCTCAAGTGTTAGTGATGGCATGTGTGACACATTTCTAAATGGCTCCCCTGGTCTTTATCTTTACATTGATTGAATATTTGGATTTTGATATTTGATTTATTTGAAGACGTTTTTGAACTTATCTAAAGTATTATTTTGAAATATAAGATATTGTCATCAGAACTTGTGAAAATATTTCGAACTTAATTTTGTATTATTTTGTGCACATCAAAACTTTTTTATCTATAGTAAATGTAGTTATCTGTGGAAATTCTTTTTTTTTTTTTACATTGTATTTTCGCTGATACAAGTTATTTGATCTCGTTACTAATCTAATTTTGACTTGAAAGTTAGTGCATTGATTTTGGTATTCGACATACACCTTAGTATCGTATTTTATCGACTCCATTTACTGTTATCGATATAGCGTGCTTTGTGCACTGTGGGTGGGTGTGTGTGATTAGCTTTACTAGGTTTGTGCTCACCCCTCTACTTTCAGTTTATTGGCTAGTTTTTGGAGTTGTGCAAGGGATTATAAGGCATGTAAGAAGCTTCTTGGTCAAAGATCTTTCTTATGTACCAATTGTCAGATAGATTATAAGAGATAACTAAGTAGCCTTTGTTATATTTTGGTTTAGATTTTATTTTGGAACACCATGTAAGAATAATTGAGGTTAATGTAACTGTTTTAAACCGGTGGCATTTATTAATGTTTCTTGGAGACTTATTGTTATATGCTCTCAATACCCAATTGCAAGACTTTTGGACATTTTAGGGTTTTTTTGGCTTTCATTACTTGTAATTAATGCTCAGGAAAAGATCGGGGCATTACACTTTCAAACTGCCCATAGTTTTGCCACACAATTCAATATTGCTCTACCTGAAAGTTCAAAACTAATTTGCTAATGCCTACAAAAATCACCAACCAAATATTCGATTCTCGCATTTCCAATCACCAACTTGACTGCTTCATCCATAATTAATTTGAGAAAATCTATTCACGAAGGAGACCAAGCAAAGAGAGCAATGTAGCAAAATTACTTACCAATGGACTACCGATAAACAAAATAGTTTCATTTATCCTTCATAGAGTTCAAGAATTTTTTAGTCTGCAAGAGATTTTTTTTTGTGAATTACCTTATCACGCCAATAACATAGCGAATGTAACACTTAAGTTCGTTTTATATTATGCTACTATGACGAAGTAGCCGTTGAAAGTGTTTCACACGCCTTCCATAACCTTTTCTTTCCAACTAGCATCATGATTATCCCCTCTGCTAAAGATGTAATAGTCTTTCAACAGGAAATTGTCGGGTTTGGCACTTTCGAAATAATTTATCCAAGCTATTTTTATCGGATTTGCAATCCCAATCATGATGCTATTTAGCTTATATTTATCAATTGTATCATCTAAGTTTTCCCAGCTAAAAGAGTGACCTGCCTGGTGCTGTTTTAAGTAATCTCCCTCGTTTTAGGAGGCCTTTGCTCTATCAACTTCTTCCGGAAAGCAAGATATGAAAGAGCATCTGTTCGAAGCTATATCTGAATTTGAAACTTTGTGCAACTACTAAATCTATTAATGAGCACTCTAGCAACCACAGTATAATCCAAAATTTAGTCTGACGACAATTTGTCACAGACCAACCAAGACCTTCTCTAGCAAGCAATCTATTTCTTCTTATCAATACTTCTTCAAGTATGAGAAATGAAGCTGACTGTAAAGTTGGCCTCCAAAATGTCTTGTGATCTGCCGTGTACTTTTTATGAAGAATATGAGTGCATATTGAAGAATCGTCGCAAAGGACTCTCCATTTTAATTTCATCATATATGTCTAATTAATAACAGACATCTTACGCATTCCCAAACCACTGTTCACCTTGCTCTAACAAACCTTATGCCATTTAACAAGTTTGATTCACCTATTGCAAGTGGTTCCTCCCTAAAGGAAATGTCTATTGCAATGATCTACCGGTTTACAAACTCTTAAGTACCATAGTGGTTTGCATGGAATAAGCTTGGATAGATGAAATAACCAACTTGATTTATGTACCTGTATCCATAAGAGATAGAAATGCAAGTTTCTATCCAAAGAGCTGTTTTTAACTATTTTAAATGCTTTAAATATATGCACCTAAGTGTGTTACCTAGATTCTGGGTGAGAGGAACAAAGCATCGTATGTTGTTAATTCTAGACACATTTATGAGGATGATTGGGGTTACAAAATGCTTAGGTTTAGGTAGACTTGCCTCTTGGCCCGAAGCTGCACAAAATGCTCAATAACATTGGAGAGAACTTTTGCTTGCATAGTGAAAGCCTCAGAGAAAAAGAGTAAGGTATTAACCAAGAAAAGGTGAGAAATAGTATGGCCACCACGAGGTGGTTTAATATGCTTCATTCTATATATGAACTCCATTACTAATGAAATAAGATCATGATTCCGCTTTGAAACCGAACAAGAAAGGCATTATCATGTCTTTCTGGCATAGTCCTTAAGACAAAAAAAATCTTTGCATTCTCTATCCCTTCCACGATAGAGAGAATCTGTTGGTGGAAACAAGTTCATGATTGGCACCATCCAATTTATTGGGACACCAATAGAATTCAATTAACACACTAATATGCCTTAGCTAGGTCAAGCTTCATAACTACCCCCTCTTTATACCTTTTGTCTGCACAAAGTACAAAGAATCTCTTGAACAAACCACAATATCATATTTAGTTTGTCATTTTAAAATAAATAACATTGTGTGGGAGTAACCAGCCAAGGGTGAAAAGGATGTAAACGATTAACTAATACCTTTGAGATGATCTTTATTGTGATATTACACACATATAATCATATGCGAGGGGTCAAAAGTACAAAAGCACATTAAAAAAAAGATAGTAGTATCATTAATACCCCCAGGGTGACAACCAATCTCAAAAGCCACTTGAACAAAATCGTGAAGAGATTGCCCCACCATCTCCAACACTTTGGATAGTATCATTAGTTGGATACTATCTAGATGTTGAGACTTGAAGAGCTTCATGCTAAACATGGCCTTTCTAGCTCCTCCAAAGACAGTATCACCAACAACTCTATCACATCCAATGGCAATAGGTAGGTATGAAGTCGGCACATCACTGAAATGGGAATGGGTATTTGTATCTTCACATGGATCCGTCCTCCCATCAAATTTCTCCATATCCGGCATCTTAAACTTCAGAGGGAGTCTGTCGCCCTAGCCTATGGTTAGGGTATCAAGGTCCATTAAGTCAGTGATCTGTGACTCAAGCGTAACCAATTTTTTCTCCCATTTCGGGGCAATAGTATTTCCCTCATCATTAGATTCATACTGCCCAACACATTCGAGCCCGAACTTCTCCCTTTTCTTCACTTCTTTCACTTTGATATTTGGTTCCTCTCTAGATTCTTTGTTTTCCTCTTTTTTTCATGAGTACTACTACACTCGAGGCGACTTTGGTCTGTTAAGCTTCTAGGCGGTGAGGTTAGCTTGAAAATCCTTTCGTAGATCACCAAGGATTTGGATGAGATAATTTGGCTGAGGGAATCCTACGGCCATTGGAATCCACGTAACTTTTCCATATCCTAATACCAGAACTTCTTATTGATACAAGAGCTCGTTACCTTGCAAAAGAAAATATTTTGAGCTTTTTTAAACTTTTTTTTACTTTTATTTTTTATTTTTATTTTTATTAAGTGCGTTGGACTAAGCAAAAGCATCGACTACATTACTAATCGAAACAAGTCCGAAAAAGATAATCTAGGAAGTGCTAGGAAAACCAAATGAGATAAAACTAAGGTTCTGACTTGGGACCGTGCTCAGTTCGGCATCGGGAAAGCCTTTGAACATTGGCTAATTTGTGGCAATCTGGCTAGTTGAATATACGATGTCCTCCTCTTGATCAAACGTAGAAAGATCTACTGCCCGAGGAGATGTCTCACCCCCGCTTACTTGGTGCACTGGCATAAAATCTTCTTTCATAGTGGACTCAGTAGGAGGACTGATCAAATCATTGTCGATGAGATCTTGAATAGCGTGCCTCAAGGTGATACATTTCTTCGTATGATGTCCATGTGCTTGGTAATATTCACATCGAGCTTGCATGTTAGGTCCGTTCACGTGGTAGTAGGGGGTAACTTGGCAATTATATCTTTATCGAGCAGTAGTTCAAATACTTTAGCTCTAGGGACATGCAGATTGGAAAACTTTTGCCTAGTGACAGTCAGCTCCCATGAAACCACGTCTCGAAATCTAACTGTATTATTTTTTGCAAACATCCTTGGTTGAGCGTTAGGATTCCTTTGACCAGCTTTGTATATTGGCTTCCCATCCCTGATTATGGTTCCTTTCTTGATGAAGTCTTTCATTTGAGTGAGAGAATCTGTCAACGCCGTGAATGTAGTAAGGGTGTATCGTTTTTGTTCGGCAAGGTCCTTTTTAAGTAATTCTAACTCCATAGCCGTCTTTGCCTGTTGAGCAGTCAAGACAAGAAGACCTTCCCAGAACCCTTTTGGCATATCTCTAAGAATCTGGCCAAGGTCGTGGATGTGCGGGTATTCTTTAGCCATTGGGGTATGAGAGAATTCTCTGAATTGGTCTCGATGCCAAAGTATAGAGCCGATGCCAGAGCTTATTACCTTCTAAGAGAGAAAAGGAAGATATTTTATTTTTTTTAATTATTATGAATAAATATTTTTACTGTTACCCTAAGGATTATTCATAGGACTTATTATTACATTATATTTATACATATGTATGTATATATATTCTACCCTAAGGATCAAAGGGAACTTAGGAAAAATGATTCAAGTTAAGAAACTATAGTCTAGAGCACACCACAATATAATACATTAAACGGGTCGATTTGTACCCGTACAGGACCCTGGACACTGATTAACTAGCCAGTCAACCTTGTGAATTAACAAACCGGTTGTTTAATGGGTAATTTCAGGTTTTTGGGAGAATGTCTAGAAAAATTGGGATACTGACTAACAGTCCGGTTAGCCTTGTCAATTAACCAGTCGATTGGTCAGTGAAGTAGTCATGGATGTTTGAAAAATTATGTGGAAGTGATGGTGTTGACTAACCGTCCGGTAACCTGGTGTATTAACTAGCTGGATAGTCAGTAGGTTTGAAGTTTTGGAATTGAAAATTCTTGGGAAGGTCAAAGTTCTGACTAACCATCCAGTAACCGGCCGGGTTAACTGGTTGGTTTGTCAGTGGGTTAAAATTTTTGGAGTTGAAAATTTTGGGAAGGTCAGGGTCCTGACTAACCGACCAACTGGTTAGTGGGTTAGAATTTTTGGAGTTGAAAAATCTTGGGAAGGCTAGGGTTCTGACTAACCGTCCAATAACCGGCTAGGTTAATCAGCCAGTTGATTGGTGGGTTGAAAGTTTTGGACTTAGGAATTTTCTGGGAATTTTTCAAAATGACAAGGTTCTGACAGACTGTCTGGTCAGCCTGATGGATTAAATGGCCGGTTGGTCAGTGGGGTTGACTAGGGTATAAACCAGCCAGTTTCAAATTTTTTTCAAGTAATGCCTAATCGTTCTGTTGGGAGCACGGATAATCGGCCGGGGTTAGTCAGAGTTTCCTATTTTTTGCAAAATTACTAATTTAGCTTATAGAATACTGGTAGTTTCTCTGCCAACATGCCATAGGCCAATACATGTATTCTCCCAACAAAGGGCAGAACAATGAATGGTCTGGGTGTGAGTTTTTCTCCTTATAACACCAGTGTAAAGGTCACTATATTGGCTCTACTGTACCATATACCTCATGTCCGCAACTAGAAAGTTAATAATTGGCTATCATCAATACGTATACAATGGGCTATCACCGGTACGTATACAAGTTGTTTAATATAACAAGAAATCAAGAGGAATTTTTAATATGAGGCACGTGGAGTTGAGAGCCTGATCGAGAGATCGCCTTGAGCCCAGGAGGACCAAAGCCTCGAATGTGTCGCTCTCGAATGGGTGGGTTGAGGTGAGATATGCGCGTGTGTGAGGTATGGAAATAAAAGTGCATGTACCACAGTTATGTCATATTATACATACCACATAAAAATACAAGAGAAATACAACAAGGCCAAAAACAAAAACAAAAAATTAAAGTGTAGTCCTCTTAGTATTTTTGGTTCTCGGCGGAGACGCCACTATGGTGAACTGCCTCGAGAAAAATACCCGGAATGATTTTTAGGAGTCGCCATATTATTTAATTAAAGGAAAATAAGAAAACCCTAGAAATGACTCAAAAGTGTCCAAAAGGACGACTAGTCTATCGAAAACTGGGAGATGGGTTCGAGGAATAAGTTACAAAACATGAAGGTGTTAAGCGCCCGCCAAGCCCTTTCAGTATCTACTTCGTTTCTAATGATTGTTTGATGTAAAGAACAGATACTATGTAAGATACAACAAGACTCACCCTAAGCTATTTTTTATTATTTTAGCTTGAACTTGACAACAAGGGTTAAGTGGCCTACGTGTCCGATCAGACTAACCGGAATCAGAACCACCCTTGTTCGACACTGATCCTACGAGAAATAATCTACATTTCGAGCCTAGACGTAGATAAAGAAATGTAGAAAACTCTTTTTATGTTTTCGAAAATAAATGTGACTACGGAAAATGGGAGACGCTCTAGACCATTACTATCTAAGCTAATCTAGAAAACTGTAAATGTACCTCAAGAAGACGCTGGCTTAGAAGACTTCAGAACTCCTTATGATGAATCATGATGCGTGTGACTTGTGTATACAGAAATTAATATGAAGTGCTAAATTTCTCTTAAAGATGATCTACCACTTCTATGAAATAAATAGTATAAAAGCTTTAAGGAGAAAAAGCTTATCCCCTAAAAATATAGCTCAAAGACCCTATTTATAGAGGTCTGGGCGTCAGAAATGATAAGGATGACTGTCTCAATCTGTAATTTGGTGATAGAGCTGAATATTTGATGAAAATTTAAAACTTAAAACAATTCAACTAACCGGCCGATTAAGCCGACGAGCTGACCGGCAACTGGCCGATTTATCAAAAACTGGTCGGTTCTCCCAAAAAAAAAAAATCCTAATTTTGGGACATTATCTTTCCCTAATTCAGTAATTATCTCTAAAAATACAGTTAGATGAACCAGATTCGGCAAATATCTCCAGATTTCATATCAATCAAGGATTAATTACATATATCAAGTATAAATCAAAAGATATTTCTAAGTCATCTAATCAATCACAATCGTTTAACCTTAACTTAGGTTAAACCTTAACTTAGGTTAAACCTTAACTAACTAAGTTAGTTATCCAATGGACCTGATCTAATTTAAGCTAAAACTGGACTTGACACAATTGGACTGAACTGACTAAACTAAATTAAGTAAAGAAGACCTATCACATATTATCATGTTTATACCCAACAATAAATAATAAACTTTATTTACTAATATAGTCCAACATAAATTAATAAAAAATAATTTTGGTAATTTTGAAGTTATTAGTATTGAAATAAACAAGTTGATACATGTTTTTCAATTTTTTGAAAAGGCATCTTTTTAACATTTTCGGAAACATCAAATGGAAACCATAATTTCTATTTGATATGCTGTGTGTAATGACCGTTATTGCAACTGCAACTCTATTCACGTATCGCAAAAGGAATTTTGGACAATTATTTAAAAATTGTCCAAATGTAAATTGTTATAGTGGTTTCTTATAAGGAAAATTGCATTTCAGAACAGTAGACATTCAGTTACAAGAGTATTGCATTCCACATAATTTTTCCATTCCAAGTAGTCTGCTGTAACTAAATAAAGAAGACTTAAGAGCCAACAAGAGTTCCATAATAAAGCCACGTAACACGTGAACCAACCCAAATCTCATGGTAGTGTTAACAATACCCTGTCGTGCAAGCAAATACCAACCGGTGCATAAACCCATTCACACGTGAAATGCCACTGGTCTATCTTCAGCAGATTAGTTTATCTCATAGGTTTTGAATTTCATAATTTAAAATTTCAAATGTAAACAAGAACCCATGGTTCTCTCCACTACTTTCTCACTCAAGAGCCTTCTTTGATTAAAAGCTCAATTTTTTTTCCCGATCCATGGCAAACCCCGTAGTTCTCTTCAATGCTCTATCCCACCTTCCTACCAAACTTACATACACCAACTTTACTGTATGGCGAACTTAGCTATATATATTGATGGCTCAACTCCACCACCTCCGCAAACAATTCCTGAATCCTTCACCTCCACCAAACAAATTCCCAACCCATAGTATATTATCTGGCTTCGCCATGATAAACTCATTCTCAACGCTATACTTGGCAGTTGCGTTGAAACCATTCAATCTCACATCTCCACTATCTCCTCCTCACAGGAAGCATGGGAACGTCTCTTAGTTCTCTTCGCCAATAGATCTCACTCGCGAGTCATGTCCCTCAAAGAACATCCCCTCAACAACCCTCGTGGCACTCGTTCTATTTCAGAATATCTTCAACACATGCGAGCTATTGCTGATGATCTTGCTCTTGTTGAGAATCCTCTCTCTGAAGATGACTTGGTTCTTTATACTCTTAGTGGTGTCCGTCCTAAATTCAAAGAAATTGTTCCCACCATCCGACCTCGTGAAACACCCATCTCATTTGATGAACTCTACGACAAACTTGGCAACTGTGAACTCCATCTTAAGAAGGAAGATCCCTCCCTTTTATCTCTACCGCTACGGCGAATTACTCATGGCCCAAACAGGTTCACACCTTGAAATCCATCTAACAATGGTAGTGCCTCTTTTGGGCATCGCACTGACCATTTCCATCCTCGAAATGCCAATCAGTTCCCTGGTCTTCCAAATATCACCCCTTCCAGCCACAACAATTGGTCGAGCTCCAACGCCTAAAATCGCACGGCCACCCCTCAGTCCTCTCTCTTTACAATCGCTTCTGTGACCGTCCGAGACATGCTACAAATGAATATCGCAAACTTGCCCGCTTTCTCTGTGAAAATGACGTTCAAACCATGCATTTTGTTCAGGCTGCTGCACCCACTACAAATGTCACCACACTCGATCGTCCGATCTCCCATCCTGGATATTTGACACTGGCGCCTCCCATCATGTTACATCTAACACTGACAATCTCCAAACATGTTCGGACTATGGCGACCCCGATGAAATCAACATCAGTGATGGTTTAGGTTTGTAGTTATCTCATGTTGGCCAAGCCAAACTGAGCACCCCACATACCACATTTGCCTTAGATGATGTCTTATGTGTTCTGTCAATTAATGGGAACCTCATTTCTATTGCAAAATTTAGTCACTCTAATAATGTCTCACTTGAGTTTTTCCCTCTACATTCTATGGTGAAGAATCTACGCACGGGGGTGCATCTTCTTCGCGGGGAGAACGTAAATAGTGTTTATTGCCTATCCTCCTCACCCACTCCACAAGTTCACTGTATCTCAAAATCTTAACTCTTTGAATGGCATCGGCGTCTCGATCACCCATCACGACGAGTTCTACGCTTAGTCCTTGAATCACAGAAGTTAGGATCGTCTTTCTCTTTCCAAAAATCATTTCAAAAAAAAAAATAAACAAATTGCAGTAAGTCCAAACATTTCTTATATAGAATTAAGTTTTGACTTCCAAGGATATCACCTTTATAAAATGGATGCTCTAGCACCTTTATAAAATGGATGCTCTAGCAGATGCGAGAGCATCCTATTGCCTGGTAAGACCAGGCATCTTACCAAAAGAAAAATGAATCAAAACAGATCAATTCATGAGCATGTGAATGGCAAATGAAGATGACTTCGAACCAGAATATGAAGCATATCATATTCCGGTTATAATTAATGGAAAACGATTTCGTTATAGAGCGATTAATCCAATTTGACTCTTCAAACAACGATCTTCTATTAGGAAACGCTGCTTATAATAGCCTGAAAATCGACCATTTTTCAGGAAGAGTTCCATATTGAAATATAACATAAAAAATCTCATTGTTAAAATATGCTACTCAAAGATGTAAATTTGGTTTTCATCCAGATAAACTAGGAGAAATCCAAAAGTATATCAAGAGTGAATTTCTTTACGCAACCCAGCGTGTGAGAAGAATAAAGCAAGCTCATGGAAAAGGTTACTTGAAGACGAAGTAACAAAAGAAGATGAAAGTTGGATTAGAAATAAACCAACATTATCAATGCAAATAAGGAAAATAAGTTCCTAGTGTTGATAACATAAAAAAGATGTTATAAAATAATTTTAATGATGATCCGTTAAAATTATGGGAAAAAGACAAACCTTGGGCGGCATTGATAAAGATTATATGGTTAACGTAAAAGACAAACTTTCAAGGATAAAGATTATGTTGTTAACGTAAAACCAATGCAATATGGTCTTGATATGGTCCAAGAGTTTGAGCAACAGATTCCTGAAATACTAAAATAAGGGTTAATAAGATCCAACGAGAGTCCTCGTCCAAGTCCGGTTTTCATGGTAAATAATCATGCAAAACAGGCTAGAGGAAAAGTCAGTTAGTCATAGAATATAGAGCTTTAAAACGCAACAACAGTAAAAAAATGGCTATAAAATTCAAAACAAGGATATGCTGATAAACAAAATTGAGCTAGCCAAATTTTTCTCGAAGTTTGATTTAAAAAATGATTATTGGCAAAATAGAAGAATCGTCAATTGCATTAACTGCCTTTAGCGCACCACAAGAACATTATGAATGGAAGGTACTACCATTCGGATTGAGAAATGCTCCACCTCTATTCCAAAGAAGGATGGATAACATTTTTTGAAAGCACGGAGACTGCTTTGTAGTATACATATATGATAGATTAATATTCTCCAAAATCAGATAAGAGAATATAAATCATCTAAAAAAGATAGCACGAGAATTCATTGATCATGGATTAATACTATCACAAAAGAAATGTGAATAGGAACAAGCCATCATTAACTTTCTAAGATTGAGAATAGAAGACAGTAGAAAATTTTGTCCTTCAAGATCACATAGCTGAAACAAAAAAGTTATTTCCAAAACAAATCAATGATATAAATTAATTTCAAAGATTTACCAGGTTGTTAAATTACACGAGGAAATTTGTCCCGTATTTATAAAACCTAATGAAAGCTTTAACTAAAAAACTTAGAAAAGGAAAGTGGATATGGAAAAAAAGAAGTTACCCAAAATGTTCTTTGGATTAAAGGTCAAGTTAAAACCTTGTTATCAATCCTTCTTTAAAATAAAGGTTTTTCAATCCGAATGGTAACACCGCCCATTCATAGTGCTCTTGAGGTGCGCTAAAGGAAGTTAATGGAATTGATGATTCTTCCATTTTGATTTGCCAATATTCACTTTTTAAATCAAACTTTGAGAAAAAAGTCGGTCAGCTGGATTTTATTTATCAGTATATCCTTGTTTCAAATTTTACAGCCATATTTGATTGTTGCTGCATTTAAAGCTTTATAATATATGACTAATCTGGCTTTTTCTCTAGCCTATTCAGCATAATGTTTTACCATGAAAGCCAGACTTGAATGAGGAATCTTGCTGGGTCTTATTAACCCTTATTTTGTTTTAGTATTTCAGGAATTCGTCGTTCAAAATCCTGGACAATCTCGAGACTAGGTTGCATTGGTTTTACGTTAACCACATAATCTTTATCCTTGAGGGTCAATGTCACCCAAGATTTATCCTTTTCCCATAATTTTAGCGGATCATCACTAAAATTATTTTCTAACATCTTTTTTATGCTATCAAGACTAGGAATTTATTTTCCTTGTTTGCATTGATAATGTTGATTTATTTCTTTAACCCAACTGTCATTTTCTTTGGTTAACTCTTCCTTGGTTACTTCTTCTTCAAGTAACCTTTTTCATGAGGCTGTTTTGTTCTCTTCACCACGCTGAGCCGCGTAGAGAGACTCACTCTTTATATGTTTTTGAATTTCTCTTAGTTTTTTTGGATGAAAACCAAATTTACATCTGAGCAGCATATTTCAACAGTGGAATTTTTTAACGTTGTATTTCAATATGAAACAGTTCCTGAATAAATGGTCGATTTCAGCTTGTTTTAGGAAAGCATTTTCTATTAGAAAATCATCTTCGAAAGAGTCAAATTGGATTAATCGCTCTACAATGAACTGTTTTCCATTTATTGTGACTGGAATATGATATGCTTCATATTCTAGCTTTGACATTCGCATACTCATGAGTTGATATGTTTTTCAGAGGGTAAAAGTCCTAGTCGTGCCAGGCAATAGGATGCTCCAGTACCTACTAAAGCATCTATTTTATAAAGGTGATAACCTTGGAAGTTAAAACTTAATTCTACTTAAGAATTGTTTGAATTTACTGCCATCCGTTTATTACTCATCTTTTCGGAGGTTCTTTTACCCTTGATAATACTCATAATGTCTTGAATACTCTTTTCAAGCTCATCTCTTGTCAAGCCCATTTCTTTCAGTTTTTTCTTGACAGTGTCATGTATTGATGTTGCGGTCATTACATGTATAGTTTCTACATGTGATGACATACTTCATCTAATTGAAATGGTAATTGTTTTGTACCCTATGATGTCTTTATCATAACTTTCTTCATCTTTGGTAGATTCTTCTACCATTTTTTTCCTTTCCTTTGCCCTTTGGATTTGTAGACGTGGAAGGTATAGAAGAGATATATTGTCTTCTTGGCTCTTCGAGGATGACATCACCTTTATTTTTCCTAATTTGCATGTGTTCTAGTTTTTAATGGCCAATCCTTCTCCTATCATCCATTTTTTTAGGTCATGATAGTTGCTTTGGATTTATCTTCTATGCTTTTATTGCTCGGACATTACTACTTGTTTGTTCAAATAATTATACTTCAATTTTTAGCATTTTACTTAGTGGATTTGTGGTATTTACTACTATGTAGACTAGATGATATTGTACTGCAATATTTTTGCAGACTTCTCGTAACTCGATCATGCCTTGAGTCTAAATCCTCAGTCCTAATGCTTTGTGAAGATAAGAATCTTTTAAGGACATGAATTAATTTGGTGTAGTTTTAAACGAAACTAGTCTGTTATACAAGTTACTTTGGATTCCTCCTATTAGGGCTTTTTCAAAAAAAAATCACCTATTGTCTGTTAAACAACAGATTACTGGTATATCTCTGCCATCTATGAATAATGGACAAAGACAAACTTGTATCATGTCAATATGGACATAGTGATATCCTTCTTTAAGGTATTGTTTTACCTCATATGGCTTGAAGAGAGGAATGTTTAATATTCTTTCCTCAGTCAGTCCTATAGAGGTTTCCCTTTCGGAAATCTCGGTTTCCCCTTCAAAAATCTCTACATTCATCTTACTTCGAAACCTGAATATGAAATTTTTGTATATTTCTCCAACCTTGATTTTACGCATCTCCCGATAGTTTATAGTAGAAATAGAAGGTTCTTCTTCAATTGATTCACTCTGACTAATTATATCATCAGATAAGGGAATCATCTCTTCTTCGTGGTTGTAAGTTTCTAACATCATGAAGATTGTCCCTACGCCTTGTAAAGTTTTGTTTAAACTTTCTTCGTCATCTGATGTTGTTTCATCATCAGACTCGTAGTCATATTCTGAAACAACTTCTTCTGCTTCGTCTTTAGAATCTAATTAATATGCCCAGGCTGACTCGTATCTTTCTTCGGCGAATACGAAAGATCTTATATTTTGTTTTCTTTTCTTACTTGGACATTTATTTGCATAACGTCCTTTTTCTCCACATAACCAGTAACAATCGCACTATTCTAGTTATTTTTCTTTTGGACATGAAAGTTTTTTATACGGAATATTAGATTTTTTCTAATATATCTTCCCCCATGGTTTTGGCTTTTCTTTTGATGGATTAAATTTTCTTTTCTGAAATTTTTTTCATTTATTCACATATCTTTTTTCTTTTCCAAACCTTTTCTTCTCGAATTTTCACTTCATGAAGTTTGGTTTCTTTTCGCATCCATAATTGTTTACCATGTTATCGACTTTATAACAACAGTAGTAACCCATAAGAGTTTTTTTCATATCTTTTATTGTTTGTCCTGCAGTACAATATTTCTTTAGAACTTCTTCTACAACTGTTATTCTTCCTCCTAAAGAATCGCAAAGCGTTTTGCCATTTAGGAGTTTAACAAATTCTTTTTCCGCTAGCAAGTCCCATGGTTTTGGGAGTTTGGTAATAAATTGCTTCTGTCAATGGACCCTGTTTCTGAGTTCCAACTTGTAATTTTTTTTTTTAAATTCACAAACGTAATTTTTAAAATAGTATCACATATTTGTCGTTTTGTCAAATTTGTTAAGGCAATTTTTTCTTGAATACCTATATTACTTATAGATACTCCGCAGAACTCTCGTTTGAAGTTATCTACGTAAAACATTATCCATTCTTCGGAAATGTTAAGCTTGCTTTGGGCTTTAATTATCATTTCGTTATCTGTTATGCTATTCCAGAACCTAGATGCGTTTCCTTGTAGGGTTGCTCGAATAAAATGTTTCATAACATGCATTTTTATTAAATTACTACCTATTATGACAATTCTTAAGGCTTGTGCCCAATTATCGATTATTTCTTCAGTGTTTAAAAGACAATCAATATCAAGATATATGTTGAATTGATTTACGTGTTCATTTCTTCCGTTTTTTGGAACAAAATCTTGTTTTAAATTTGTCCTTATAGGAGAATTCTTAAATTTAGAATTTCTTTCTAAATTTAACTCTGAATTCCACGCTCCCACATAGTTTGAATCGATTTCTTCGTTCCATTAATTCACATCAGGAAATGCTTTATTTACTTATGATATGGCTCTTTTTTCTTCTTGTTTATATAGTTGTTCCTTTAGAACAGCTTGATCTTTTTCATCCATCACTGGTTTTTTTAATGATCTTTCTTTTTTTACTTTGTCTAAGTAGTCATTTATTATTTTTTATATTTATTCTACACCCATTCCCTTTACGAGATCTTTGGTGTCTTTTGAACCACTCGAAGAGGGTTTTCTTTCACATTCGCTACTATTGTATGTTATAACTTCTTCAAATATACATATGAAGTTTCGTTGCTATAACAATTCTTGGTAGTGTCATAATTTTCAATATGTAATAAGAAGTTATTTGAATTTAGGACGTGGTCTTCACTTCCTAGCCTTTTATCTGAATTGTGTAATTTAGTTAATATCTGATATGTTATTTTGTTTAGATTTCTACAGATGTTTAGAGCTTCTTGAGATACATCCATCATTTGATTTAATAATCTGGTTATCTCAGTTTTTGTAACAACATGGTCTATGTATATAATGCATGTCATATGATTTAATAAACAAGAAATTTTCATGAGGTTTTTAATTGGATCTCGCCTTTGATTAGACTCTGATACCAATTTTGTTGGGCCAAATTCTCATTTGGTTAGGAATGACATAATATAAACTTAAAGATGGGTCAATTTTAGTTTTTTGAGAAGTATGAGTTGTTTAAATAAACTGTTTAGGGGTTGAGGGGTTAAAAATGAAATTAACCAAAGAGCTGACAACTTAATATATATATAATTTGTGAACGGTCCAGATCTATTTTTCACACTTTTTTTAAGTCTGTCTGTTACATTATGTAGCTGACGGTAAATACCCATCAATTGACTGTGCAGCAAAAGAATCTATGCGCTACATAATGTAACGGACAGAATATGAAAAGGCCGACAATTCCATTCACCTCTCTCTCTCTCTCAACTACAGCGTCTTCTGCCTCCCCAACAATCCACCTCCATCATCACCAGCACCTTTAGGCAGAAGGTTGATAACTTCGCCGTGCAGACGCGACCTCTTCGACAGCTCCGCCGCCGCGAAAGCAACCTCCTCTGTTACTCCGCAAGCCGCGGTCGTGGCGTCCTCGGCAACTTCTCTTCTAATTCAATAAGTATCTTCTCTAGATTTTTTCTAATTCAATTGGACTTAGATATATTTCAATTAATAGTCTCTTGCGTGGAGCTTTGGATGGTGATGGATAGGCAGTGGTGGTGGGTGAAATGGTGGTGGTGGTCGTCGGTGGTAGCCTTAGCAAAAATAGTGCCACCAAGAGTTGTACCCATAATGAAATGAGTTTTCCTTTGCTTCTTCTTTTGTTTCTTGTTCCTTATTTTTGAATCCATCACAAATCCAATATTGGAATTGAGAAGCCAATTTTATGTTTGTGGAATCAACAATAAAGGATTCGTTTTGGTTTGTGGAATTCCACGGTTATTGGATTAAGTACAACAAAGAACACAAAGCATGAACACAGACCAAACAAAAAACAAAGAACACAATCAACACAGACATGAACACAGATAACTTCTTGATTGTCCGCTACATTATATAACAGACGACGAATTTTTTTTAACAAAGTTATATATATATATATGTGTGTGTGTGTGTGTGAACACAGAACAAATAAAAAACAAAGAACACAATCAACATAGACATGAACACAAATAACTTCTTGCTTGTCCGCTACATTATATAACAAACGACAAAAAAAATTATATATATATATATATATATATATATATATATATATATATATATGTGTGTGTGTGTGTGTGTGTGTGTGTGTGTGTGTGTGTGTGTACGCGTGTGCGCGCAGAGCTCCAGAACTGCAGTTTATATAAAAAAGCATAAAGACTTGGTTTTCCTTCTGCAAATGGTACGACAACGAATAACATCTAGAACAAGCGATCTGTCATAGAATCTAGCTTATAGTGGTGAAGTTCTCAATAGTGTTAGGTCTATAATAGGCTTCTAGTATATATCGTCTTCCCTCGGGTCGTAATATTTCCTTTATTGTGTGTGTGTGTGTGTGCATAAACTTTGTACATCCACCTTGTAGCAGCAGGGGGAAAGTAATGCAATTTCGTGACCTAGTGCCATTTTTCCTAGTACTAACACCTTGAAATTACCAAAATAAAAAAACTCCTTGAAGAATGATTTGAGAGTTCGGCCTGAATAAAATTTTCAACAAACCTTTTAGAGGTAAGCCTCGTAACGTCTCTCCTTTCTTAGTGCCAGCCTAGCAAGAGGAGAATGTAGCTCGAGAGAGTCATTACTCGAGTTTTTGCCTTTAATAATCTATTTTTAATACTTAATTACTTTTTTACCCCATTTTGAACCTTATTTACCTATCTACTCCACTTTTAAAAATCGTAATTTCAAACAGAGATTTCAAGGTAAGAAAACGTGATTTAAAACCACGTTTTCAAAAGAAATTTCTGTTTCAAATCACGTTTTCTTCTCTTAAAATCTCTGTTTGAAACCACGATTTTCAAAAGTGAGTTAGATAGGTAAATAAGGTTCAAAATGAAGTAAAGAAGTAATAAAGTATTAAAAATGGATTATTAAGGGCAAAAACTCTTCATTACTCACGTACACTTCTTGCGCTTGCACTTCAGAACTCGTGCTGATTATAACAGGATGTCGTGCTTGTGTGTTGACAATCATAGCATAGTAGTGCACTTTGACCAAGCAAAATTGAAGTTTTCTTATCCTCTTTGTCAAGCTCAAGGCAGAAAATAATATACATCCTTGTAACCATATTTACAACGCAAGAACCAAGAAAAAAAGGAGGATACTATAAAGCATGAGGGAGATCAATGGTTTTCTCTCCAATGAGGGATTCCTCGGGACCGTGGCTGCAAAAAACACATTTTCCGATTAACAAATTAATTAACTCCCCACGAGGAACAAGGGAAAGCAGTCATTACCTAAGATAGCTCAGAGCTGACATCTTGTACAGACAGGTGAAGACCAGAATGTGCAACCCAATAGTGTAGAAAAATGCGAAGCTTCGAGCATATCTGCAAGAGATTGTTTTGAAAGTAAATAAAACAATACTGAAGACTGAGAATGCAGAGAAGTTTAGTAGTAGTTTATTATCTACTGATGCATGTAGATAGACTAGAGTTGGAGCCCCAAAAAGAAAATCGTAACCACTGACCTGCTTGTAGCCATCGTGGTACAAATTATGCATGAGAGACCAGAGAAAGCGTGCATAAGATGCATAGCCAATATAATACATGTCCCAGAACATCTCTTAAACATAAAATACCAAGAAATGCAAAAATGGCTGTGTTCAAGGATAGAGCCCTATAAAGTGAATAAAGTTTTATTTTGATACATTTATGTTACAATAATATTAACATCATACTAAATGGTAGCAAGAAGAGCCCTGACATGGGCTTGTTGCATTATTGCATGGTGATTTCTTTTTTGTTCTTTTTAGTCTAATAAAGCTAAAACTTTTGAAGCTTAACTTTAACACGTCAGGTAAGGATATTGAGTAGTAGTACCATAGAAGAGAGCTTAAATGCACAAAATGAGACTATGCACTGGGGTTTCAGCTCAAGCAGACTTCACATAATTCATATCACAGACACCAGAGATTAAAACATAACAAAGAAAACACCATATCCATGACCTTAAGTATACGTTATTCCTACTGCAGCCCAAGCTTGAGCGCAACTACTGCAGCCGCATTTGCTATACATAAACTGTAGGAACAATATGTTTAGGAATTGAAATAACGATCACTCAATTCGACATCACTCTATAATCTCGATGAAGAACGGCCAAAACATTACTTAAGCTCAGAAAATCATATGGCTGGTCATAGTTGTATGTTAATATTTTCACTATAAACTCCCTCTCCCCCTTCCTCCACTGTTGAATGGTTGTGCACATCATACATTAGTAAGTTCAAAAATAGTGGCCTAAAGTAAGCAATGAGAGCAATCTTCCTGATGCCCTATTCTACACATGCCCAATCATGCAACTTCTATAGGCATTACAGCTAAGAACCAACTTTCTTCACTTTTACATGACACCTAACCTGTGGCTCCAACAAGGTCACCGGGGAGGGGTGCAAATTTTTTACTGAAGCTCCACAGTAACAGGCAATACCATCAAGTCTTGCTAAGTTGGTGGTTAAAAAAAAAAGCAAGCAGAACAGATAGAATTCAAAGAAACACCAAGAAGGCCTGTAAAATCATACTTGTTGCCAAGAAGAAAGCGACCACTGCTGAGTGTGATTCTATCTCGTATACCAAGCTCCTTGTACCTTTGATCCCTTTCCTAATCACCATCCGCAAATATGGTAAGTACGTGATCCATGAAAATAGCACATCAAGGAATACCATCCCCTGCTGAGCAAGAGAAAAGAATGCATGCAATAATAAGCTAATGGCAATTATAAAAGGTTATATCTTTTAGCTTTAGATGGCATTGCTAGTCCATCAGTAAGTCTACTTCTCCATGTTGAAACCATGAGGATAGACAAGATGGCTAGAACCTCATTTGTAAGATGCCCTAGGGACCTACTCCTAAAGTTTTATCCCACTGTAACACTTACGGGACAGTGAGCAGTGCAAGATCGTTGCGATTATTAGTAACATTTAGCTTCTCTCCATCTTAATCGTAAGGTGAAGTAAAATCTCAAGGTTTTGATTAAGGACCGAGGTTAGTTAACCATGGTACTATAAACATGATATAAGCACAAATTGGGAAGTACCCTAAGGTAATCTGAAAGCGATAGGGCTATATACAACTTAACCTTTTTAAAAATTTAATTCTTGTAAAGACTAAGGAGCCACTTTGAGGCGAAATTGATCCCAACAAATGCGACCGATAACCTACAAAACAGTGATGGACTGATATTATCTTATCGACGAGTGCATTATACTGTATTCTTCACATTGTTTGTACTTTATACTAGCACTACTATGGAGGAGAGAGTAGACTAATTAATCTCAGCACATGCTTCTTTTTCTTCTCTGTCTCTCTCTGGTATAAAACCCTAAAAGTGCAGTTCAACTTGGTATAGCAACCACCCAACTCTTTTCAAGCTTTGCATTTCACTACCCAAGCCTTTTTCATTTCCATATATACAGGATTAGTACCTAACCGTCTTTGGCCTCCACCAATGACAATGCTTTGGCTGGATACCCATAGTGCCTTTACACATAGCTAACAAGCACCTATAGATCCATGCCCCAGGAATTCCGCAACTTACTCGAAAGGCAGGATATCGAACTAAGCTAATAACGTAGCTTTGAGTCCAATTTTTTGCTTAATCAAGTAATGTCGAATTGTAAGCTGTAATGAAACCTATGAACTGTAAAGCAAGCTTGGAAAGAAAACTTTGTAAACCTTTTTTGAGAATGCAGCAAAAGGGTTTATATCGTCCTCGTATATCTTCTTATACTTGGATTCTACATCTGAGCTGAAACCACTTTCTAGATCTTCTGCATGCTGAAAATGAGAAATTTTGAGCTAGAAGTTAACTAGTGCAATAAGAAGATAAAATTGGCTTTGCAGTAGAGCACCTTCTTTGTTCCTCTAGAGACTACTTTCTCGAGATTGTAGTCTTGAACGTAACGAATTTTTCCATAAAGTTTAACATTATCAGCTTTGGTCCTCTCCAGTTCTGTTGTCAGCACCCCTATTTTCTCCTTTAGCCGCCTTATTTCCTAGCACAATAAGAATTAAATGAAGTCAACTTAACTTGCCTTAGAAAATGAATAGACTTGAAAGAAAAAATTCAGGGACAGAAACACGTTAAGAAACAAAAAGGTAAAGAAAGAATCACTAAGTCAATCTTCTTTAGTAAGTATCATACCTCTTCCGTTTCTCGCAAGCGTGTACGAAAACGATCTCGTTGACTGCAGATAACTTTGAGCATTGAGCTCTGATCCTGATCTGAAGAAACATGTTTTTGTTCTGAATTCTGTTTTGCAAAAGTTTCCTGATACATTAGTGGAAAGAGCAACATTTCCAACACAAATCTAAAGCTTCTTTCTACAGTATCTTTACAAGACAAGAAATGAAAGGCAATATTCAATTTTGTCAAACATCCAATAGCTCCGAACAGATAATTGCGCACACACAAAAGGGTAAGGTGAAAGACAAGGAAAAGGTAACTCTGTATCTATCTATATATATGTGTGTATGGAAATTCTTATGCATATAAGATGTAGACAATACTTTGAATGCTATATATGAACGCACAAAGGTAGATTCAATACCACATGGTTTCCTGCATATTGTGTAAACTACCTTCTTAGTCCTTACTGCCACTGCTTCCTGAGCTATTTTTTTATGTTGGGGACTGCGTAAATTCTTTGTTCCTCAACACGGAATATAGGACACAGCAATTTGGAGCTACTACATGGAAAGAATGACCAGTTGTCTACCACCAAGAATTCTTTATCTATTTTATCTGCCACTGCACTTATGTTCCAGTACCTGGGTCTTCCATCATCGTTAATGACTCTCTTCGTATAACCAACATGAGAGTAGTTTTAATAATAACTCCGAAGTTTGGACTTTCCGAAAACCAGGGGCAGTTTCATAATTTCCTGGTCTATAGATTAGGGGTCAAATAATGGACCAGGGTATTTCCGTAGTTTTCCTATTAGTAGTATTGCTTCAACTTTTTTCCGCACAACTGACTAATAAATCATGTTGTCTTGCCGTTTTCTTTTTTGGGCTTAGGGAGGCAAAAGTTGTAAGGGAGACTAGTGTTTGAGATTTAATCGACAAACAACTATGACATTAATGGTAAATTTTTGATGTGCAAGAACGTAATAGTTTAAATTTTTAGGCTTTAGTTAGCTTGGTAATTTAAAACCCTTATTGAGATAAAAGAATTATAGACTAAATCGTTATAGGATTCAGGTTACGATTACGTAACCTTGATTGTATTTGAAGGTATTGTCATTGAATTTGAGAGGGGTTTATACGCATGTTATTGTTCCAGCGTTCCTTTGTTTATCGTTCAGCAATTTGTAAGTTGTTCAACTTTGATAATCTGAACATCGTGACAGTTGCTAAATTTATTTTTACTATTGCCTACACGCGATATTAAATGGACTCTTCAAACTGCGTGAAGTAAACGTGTCGGACACTAGACACTTGGACACGGGTAGAAAAGAAAGCAAAGAATCTAAATAAAAAACAAATTTGATTCGGAACATAAAAATGAATAGAGCAGATTCAAATACAAGAAATTCTCTGATAAAACCAAAAAAAAAAGATAGCTCAATTTCAAGTTAAGGATTAGTAATCTTTTTTAGAAATCGAATGGATTCGGTCTTATACATACGCGAGGAAGGTAATCAAAAAAGAAAGAAGATGGTAGGGGATATGTGTCGAACACATCCCGTAGGATATGCCACTAAAAACTATGTTATAGTGTTTCTTTTAGTTCGTATTGCTTTGAAATGATAGCCTTTCGTAATTAAAACGATATGCATATCATAAACCAGCATGTAAACTAAGGAATAACTAAGAAACAAGAGTAGATGGGAATATTTAGCCGTGTCCCCGTGTCTTGGATTTTGAAAAATAGACGAATCTAACATTTGGACACGTATCCGACTCGGACACTCGTAAGTCCATGTAACATAGCCTACAAGTTCAAAGCTGAGTTATTGGTTAAATTTCGAGGCAGATAATTACATTAGGTGCCAATACCATGCTAATGCTATTCACCAGCTAGCATGATGTCTCTACAATAGCTAACACTGGGTTGAGTCCTACATATTCAATTTCCTTCCTTAACAACTGAATCACTAGGCATGTAAATTATCTTTCTAAGAAGTTTCATAATTAATTCGTGGAAAAGAGTGATTTCACTTTAGTGCTTTAACTCCTATGATCTCATCGCTTAAACTTATCCGTAACGCTCTTATCACCTCATGCTCACTGGATTGGGTTTGCCCATCAAATGGTGGTTCTACTGAATTCGAGGACAGAGAGAAGACTTATAGATCAACTCCAGATATCACATGAGCAAAACATTCATGTACCCATATAGGATTAGAACTCCCTGCTATAAAGGCAATAGAGAACTGAAACCCCTTCTTGTTTACTGCATGATTGCTACTTCATATATGCTCTAATGCTCTATAGATAGAATTGTGAAAAAGCTATAAATAAATGCTCTAAAAGATGAAGTACCTCCGATGGCTCTGCTTTAGACTCTGAAAGCTCCCAATCATCAAACAAGGTACCTCTTCGATCTTTAGAACTATAGCCCTGCATTCAAAATAGACAAAAACTGAGAATACAATATGAACAAGCTTCACACGTTAAACTTAGCAACAATATAATGACTAGCATTACGTGAGAACCCTAAGAGGGTCTACACAATAACCTACACCGACTACTAATGAACCAACCAAAAGATTCAAATACTCACTCTCGCTGCTCAATAAGGCCTTCCAACCTATTTACATTATCCAACTCACCCTCAAACTCGTAAAAGTTCTACTAAAATTTCAACGAGTTTGTTACAGAATCCGACTCAACCAATGCTTAATAATCTAGAAGTCACCAAGACGCACAACAAAACCCCTGGGAAACCTTGCCAGAAGTACACCAAAACCCAACAACAAATCATTGACCCTCGATTTCTGGAGAGACAGATCTTTCTCTCTGCTTGGAAACAACGCAAAAAACTTCAACATCACAATGTCCCGCATGGACACGCAGTCAACTTGGAAAATCACCCTTGGACTTTGCCCTAACACGCAAATAAGACGGCTCCAACCACGGCCATATAAACCACATCATACCCTCCCCTCAAGTTAAAGCTCATTCAACTGGAAGCACAATTAGAGGCCTCCACCATATAGGGATCAAGCTAGTAAAAAATGATTGCTTCTGCAGTCTGGGACTGATAAAGAAAAAAAAACCATAGCCAAAATTTCTACCAAGATGAGGGCCAACGGTTCAGGTGACGATACAGAAATGCTTCAGCACCTACGTCTTAAAAACACCAAGGCAGCCCAACCCTTTATTTAGCAACTTTTATTCACTTGATAAAAATAACCCAACAATGGCCCACATGTATAGCCGCCCATATCGAAATTTCCAGCATATGGGCCGGTTGCCCTGGTACTGGTTCACAGCCAACAACAAGATACCAGCTTTCGGATCTTCAAGTGGATAAACAAGGAAAAGGCTACCGGTCAAGTATTTATTAGCATAATTAATTTCGGGGTAATCACATTTGACCCCCCTCAACTATTTATAATTCGACCCGGACAAATTTAGACGTGAAACCCAAAATCATCCCTAATCATTCACTAAAATGCCAAAATCATCAATGTTACTGTATAGAAAAAAAACCACCAGATACTCTAACCGCAATCATCAGCACCACCCCCCACCCTGCTGTCACCATCATCGACCAACGCCCCCACCCCCCAGCCGCCGCCATCGACCAATGCCCCCCCCCCCCTCCCCCCCGGGCCCCCCACCCCCGCCGGCCATCATCGACTAACAGCCCACACCCCAAAAACCACCTCGCTAACGCCATCTCAACAGAAATGGCTCATGGCCTCATTTCTTGAGACTCGAGCTGCCATCAATATTATCCTTTCACAGTTGGTCAACCAACATGTAAGTTTGCAGTTGAATTGCAATGGTCGTGGTGGTGCGAGGGAGAATCACCCAATTGCGAACCACTGTAGTTGGGTTTGGGTCTCAATCCATGGATGTCTAGGGATCTTCCTCGCTAATCGTAGGAGGATGAGGAAGATCTGGTCAAAGACGGTGAAGGGCATTCCGTCCTTTACTGCGGCGGTTATTCTTTAATTAAGATGCCGTAAAACCACCAATTATTTCTTAATTTTTCCAAATTGATAGATGAGGCCGGGTCAATTGTCCAAATCAATTCCCAAGGGGGTCGACCAGGAAACCCGAAATAGATGAGGGGGGTCATTTGTGATTTTTTTTTTCTCTGCACACAAAGCTTAGGAGTCAGGTAGTAGGGACACCATATTCAGTACATCTCTCTTCTCCCTACACTACAGCTTTGTGTTTCTTTCTCTCTTCCCACTAACTTCTCTTCTGTCTCCGGCGTCTCCTTTTCTCTTGCTCCTGACAAACCGATACAACACTTCGTCTTCTCTATTATACAATTTATTTCCCTCCATTCTAATAATACAATTTCACCTTTACTTCTCTTTCATTTCCACTTATCATTTTTTTCCCCCTCAACATCCACGCAGCCATAAATGCTCCTTTTGCGCTTGGCAACTTCTGTAAACCTTTGCACCTCACAGAACCTCGAGCTACCATCTTCCTAGTCAAGCTGTGTAACAATAAACTGCTGGAATCACTGTGGCGAGGTCAAACGCCATGAGGAAGCACCAAAAATCTTGGTCTGCTACATTTGGACCCCACAAATCATCATGAAAATGGAAAGAACCATAAATCTTGGTCTACTACGTTTGGATCCCAGTCCCACAAATCATCATGAAACTGGAAGGTGATAGGCCAAGCAAACTAACCAATTCGGTAACCGCAGTTGCTACACACAACCCCAACCAAGCACAAAGCCCAGATCTGCCTTGCGAACAACACTGCCTTGACCAAGTTGCAAGCACAGAAAAAGTAAAAGAGCATATTTGAAGTATCAAACACCTTCCATACCCATAGAACACAGGTTGACATGACCAAACCCTTGGTCTAGCCAAGACTTAGTTCCCGCGGACAATCACGACACAGCTGAAACCAAGTAATATAAATCTTGCAGGCTAGCCAGACAGACCGCTACAAACCAGTAACCAGCCGCTTTATTACAGGGAAGCCAAACAATCGCCAACCACAGAAATAAACTTGCCAACAGATTAAAGGTGCTGAAAATATAGAACCAAAACATCCAATTACTTATCCTTAATGATAACTAGCAAGCATAAACCAAAAGAAAACAAAACAACAAATATCTTCCACATTAATACACAGTCATGCGCTGGAATTGTGAAGCACTACAGGTTTCCGAAAACCTAATGCCCTGATACCATGTAAGCATTAATAGTGATTGAACTGACTCCAAGAGGGTATATAAAGTAACCAAAGACCCACTACTAAGGGAACAACTGGACAACTAAATACCCTCACTACCAAATAAACCCTTTCGAGAATGTTCTACATTTAGTATCTGACATTTTAACTTTTATCCTGAGATTAAACGGTGCTAGAAGCTGTTACTAAGCTGTTACTACAATAGCTGCAGATTCAAGCCTCATCCACCCCTCCCCCCAAACCCCAACCAATCGAAAGAGTATTCTCTTTTCATATGCGTGGTGGCTTTCTTTGTGTAATGGGAGTTGCCTCTGACATAGGTGTAATGCATTGCACAATAACTACAAAAACAAAGTTGGCTCTCATTTATGCCAAAGCACAGGCCAATTGTTATCACAGTGAGATAATAGCAAAGTAACTTAACATGCAGATAAAATAGCTGATCAGTGAAGAGTCACATAAATTAGAACTAATCAGTACAAACCTTTAATATATCATCTTCTAACTTCTGTATCAGTCTTTGTTGTTCATTGACCTTTGCTGTAAGTTCTGCTATCATGCTTTCAGCTTTTTCCAGCAAAGATGTTTTTTCAGAAAGTCTGACCTGAAACCAGTAGAAGACATTTGTTAATTTATCAGCTGATGTTTCCAACAATTTGTAAATCGCAAGTAAAATGGCAACTCTCTCGTCTCCAGAACAATGTTATACGCATCTAGCGGCCTTTTAAGTCTTTCTTCTCAGCTCTTCTTCAACAGCGTTGAAATGCGTTCATATCAACGCCTGGGCAGAAGGTACCTTGGTTTGACCCCTATGCTAGTAAGATGGAAATATATATTTGTATGTACAACACTGTTATTTGCATCTAGCGGGTTTTTATTTCGTATGTACAACACTGTTATTTGAAAGGCGTTCATATCAGCGCGTGGGCGGGAGGTGCCTTAGTTTGACCCCTATGCACCTACCTGTGATTGTCCACTAGATCTCAACGAGTATAAAATGCATGAACTGGGAAAGACAATACCAAGAGTGAGAAAGTAATGCATGAATTTCGTACCTTCAACTGCGTGAGTTCGTGTTCCATTTTACGGTTCTTATCAAGAAGTAAAGACTCAAGTTTGCTCATCTCTTCCCCACTAGTAGCTACTTCCCAGTCTTCAGCTTCAATTGAATTATAACCCACTGCCTACAGTTGTAGCACCCAAAGTTACACACAGGTTCATACCTATGTAAAGAATGATGGACTACCATTCCAAATGCAAGAAAATAAGTACATATCATGATTTCCAAGGGTAAGACGATCAGTTTCAAAAAGAAATGGGCGAAGCAGGCCATTCACGTCCAGAAAAGGAAACCAGGATCAGGATGATATTAAGAACATGAACTTAAAATATGACCTAAAAAATAGTAAGAACAAATCTCAGTCACATTTTATGATAACTGAAAAATCTCAAAGCAGACATCTTAACAAGTAAGAAACTTAAGCCTCTGGCTACCCTTTACTATGCTACTAATGGCTCAAAAACAACACGTCTATTCCATTCCAAAAACTAGCAAGCACGGAATATTTCTTCATCACGATTGCTTGTAACATCATTTGACCATATCGAAGTTGAGTCTGTAAATTTCTTGAGGAGTGGAAAAGATGTAGGTTCCTAAACAATCTAATTCTTAATTTTTGAATTGAAGTAGTAAAACTAGGAAATCATTGGCTTTGATGGGAAACAAAGAGATCATTGTATTTTGCATATCAAATTTCCTGGGTTGAACATAAATCAAGCAACTTTCCTCTTATCCACCACCCGAGTAAGACCTTCCATAAGAACTGCAAAGAAAGGACCTCCAGTTCTCAAATGAGAGGCCTCCTCCGAACCAGGACTAAGCAACTCTGAAAACTGAAGAAAGATAGTGAGAAAGAGAAGAAAAAGGCGGTGAGAGAAGCGGGTTCTCCAGTTTATTTGGGAGAGGCTTTTCACCTAACTTAAAGATGACTAATAAGGTTTTGTACTCAAGATCGAGTTAAATGAATGCTAAATTAAGATCTTCCATGCACTTATTATCAGTCTATTAGATTCTTCTTTTCATGCAGCTAAAACCTGATAGAGATTGTGAGAGAATTTGATAAAATTCTGTGTGACACTTGAAGCTGAAGAGAAAATAAGAAGCAACTTTAAGTTTAGTCACAGTAAGGAAAATTGATGATCACCTGCATAATCTTAACTTTTTTCCGAAGGTCATCCACTAACTTCACTGTTGGCCTTGCCTGAAGCTCTTTCTTGATCTCCTCAAGAGCAAAATCCTGCGGATTAAAAAAGTGTATCACATGAAAAAGGCATATAATAGACAAACTTAAACATTAAAGCTGTGAAATAGAATAAAGAAGCTATCCTGACGGGCGAATTTTGTTATGAGTTAAACACAGGTGTTCGTTGATTTATGTTATGAGTTCTTTCTATCATCATTTGACACTACAAAAAAAGGAAAAAGAGGCGATTTTGTTATGAACTTAATGGCTACTCCAATCTCATGCAAAATTGGACATGGCTAAGAATTTTACAGTGCTGGTAATATCCAATTTAGGAGTTTTTCTTTCCTCTTCAATAAAGCAGATGAGAATCCATCAATCTTAGGTCAACTCATATTAAGATATCTGGTCAGCAGTATTATACTTATTATTATTATTTGACTTTGAAGGTTAGAAGTCTGCAGTCATTGACTACATAAATCCTTATAGGTGATTTGGGAGCACATAACGGTTTTTAGCAATTTTAACTCCACATCTGTCGCAATAGGTTCAAGTTTCTACTGACTCCTCCTGCCAGAAAACAAGGAATCGGCCAGGGCACTCCTGCCATAGCCCTTGTTCCTTTTTACGTATGTTGGATATGACAAATGGCCTGCTGACAGAACTAAAGAGAACCCCCCAAAAAAAAACATATGAGAAAACATAATACCTAAAAAAATGACTGTAATTCTTTAAATGAAAAAGGATAAAGGTAAAAAAGCTCAATTTCGGTTTAATCTAGCAGACAGCTGAAGCTAGAGCAGGAGCCAGGAAAAATAGTCATGCAACATGGTGGCATACCTCACGAAAGGAATATTACATGGCACTTCACATCAGATGGATAAATTTCATGATTTTCTATTCTTTAAGCAATAACAGGATCAGTATAAATTCATGCCTTCGTATGCTGACTCAGAAATGTATTTCTTGTAAACAATGAACTAGCACTGGAAGGATGATAAATTATACCTTTTCATTCAACAATGCATTCAACTTCTTGATTTCGTTGATGTGCTGTTCTCGCTCATTTGATAAGGTGCTTTCAACACTGTGAAGTTCCATGTTTAGTTCAGAGATAACCTTTTCCTTGGCGCTCAATGAATTCTCAAGGATGCTATTTGGATCCATGTCCTCACTACAACCAGATAAATGAACTGTAAGGCCACACGCATAACTCAACAGATCATGCACGCGACGAGGCAAATTTAATTTATTAGTACCAGTTTTTGCCCATAAGTAAGATGCTATTAGATAGTCAAGGCCAAAGGAGCCGAATGCAAGCACACAAGAAGTATGCGATGAGGTAGGAAAAAGGAGAAACTCTCCACCCAGAAGCACCAAAAAAAAAAAAAAACAAACAAACAAAGCTTCTACAAAACTTAACAAGCCAAGGAATCCATTCAGAGAAACATGTCTTTAAAGTGCAGATACACCTCAAAGTGACTCGTTAAACATTCAAAATGGCGATTTTTTTTCCAGCCAAAGATGCCAACAGAAAATTAAGGAGCTATTATCCAAGAAAACATGCAACACCAAAAAGTTGCATTTCATAAATATGTTGCACGTATCTGAAATTTAAATGTGATTATTAAATCGAATGGCCAGGTTTTTAACCGAATAATATGTAAGCACGAGTTGTTGTGATCAGATTCAGTCTTACAGAACCATGTGGTCACTGCAAATAACATACTTGCAAAAACATTTCCCCAAACAATCCGAATGGTTACTCTTGGAACCAGCAAGATAAGATACTTTCTTCTAGACAAGTTCGTAACACATAAATTCCTCCCAAAAAAATTACCTTCTCCTATCTCCATTCTCTTCATTTGCTGACTGCAACTGAGAACGAAGTACTCCCTGCACAGAATTCAGCTTATTCTTGAGGCAATTACTAACTGCTTTAACTTTTTTTCCTTCACAAGTAATTGAATACATCTACAACTATGGCAAGGAAAAGAAGTAAAATATTAAGAAAAATCTCACCTACTAATGGAGTGAAATCCTTAGGAGGGTGCGTGGATGTAGGATGGCGCCGTTACGACGCCTACAGATCGGATAGAATGAGATAAACATACTTTTGATGGAGTGGAGATGCCTGTGCATTGTTTGCATGCCTGTTTCTGTGGATTATGGACTTCCCTCTTCAACTATGGCTTTTCTAAATTTTGTTGATGACTTTGTATCAGGGCTGTGACTTAGCTTAGGCAATCTCATGCCATGTTAGGAGGGGAGGCTTGATTTGAATCACCGTTTTTTTTACCCTTGCTCTTGTTGTGCTTTCGGATTGGACTCTAGTTGAAAAAGCACTATCTCGTTGAAAACTTATAATATCGTAGCTGCTCATGGTTATTTTGGTGAGTAGAATTTGACAATGGGTTTGAGTCAGTGATTGGAAAAGCAGATGATTAATCATCTGCTTCCGGTTTTTGGGTTGCATAGGACTTTTCCTTTGGGGTTAGCTTTGCTGTTGCTTCTTCTTATACATCTAGTGTACATGGGCTTCACCCACTTGGGGTTTCTTTAAGTACATAAGGTGCTTATTAAAAGATATTCCCACAAAAATACACTAAGATTAACAGATGCAAAGAAACCTATATAGTAATCCTTCTATCAAGTACCTTAGAGAAAATTAGATACCATGCAACCCTTCTAGCTCAGCATACATGTTATGTTCATTACCTTCTCTCTCTCAAGACTTAGAAGGCGAGTTTGAGCCCGTTCAACTTCATCCATTAGAAGATTGACCTCCGATTGCTTTGCCGCTCGATCTTCCTCTGAAAATGTTTGGAAAAAAATGAGTTATATATGACCACTAAGAGAAATCTCACAACACTTGCATTAGGATGGAAGGTCAATGTGACGAGCTAATATAACACAACAATAAAATAGAATCAAGAAAACTTTTAAAAGCTATGAACCTGACTGGGCTCGGTATTCAAACAGCTGGCTTTGTGCAAGTTCATGCAATTTCTGCATATTGGAAACACTATCCTGAGCTTGTCGTAGTTGATCCTGCAACAATTGCTCCCTGCATAATAGAGAGAAATATTCTTGTGATTGTTATTGATGCTTGCAATAAATATCATGAATAATGTTAAAGCCTGTATGTCATTGTTTGGCGAAAGCTTTGACAGAATAAACTTTTAGGTCAGAACTTAGATATGACACTAACTTTGATAGCAATCTACTCCTTGTTAGGTATGCCTACAGAAATATAATACATTACGAGGCCTCCATTCAAACTTAATGGTGATGCAACTGTTAGAAAATAACCTGTTGGTTGATTTTTCTTTTTTTTAGTTTTTGTTTTCATTTCCTTTCATTCAGTTCTGCTCTATATCTTTTTCTTGGTTAAGTTCGTTCTTGATATCAATTTTCAGAAATAGAAACTAATAACAAACATGTTCTACTCCACAAAACAGGTTAGAAGCTGCAATAAAAAGGCAATTTTTTTCCATGGCACAATAAATATGGTACCTTTCTTTCAAAACCTCTAGTGTTTTCTGATTCTCCTCTGCCAAACTGCGTTGCTTTATTTCCACAACTTCCTTCACTTTTTCTTCCATCTGACACCAGAGAAAACAAAATAAAATGATATTCACAAACAGATATAACCGTCACTACAATTAAAACTTGCAAGATGTCAACTGCTAACAATGTAATCACCTAAAAATGAAATCTCTCCCATGCCAGCTCAGTGGAATAAAAATTGATAATACTGAATGCAAAAGAAATTGTAAGGCCATGCTATACAAAGTAGTGCCACAGGGAACATATCCAGAAAAATCATAATGAACTTAAAAAACATTACATTTAACACATTCAAGTAAGAACTCTCTCTTACAAAGGCAAAATTTAATCAGGAGAAAAGAAGAAACAACCAAGATCTAGCCAGCAAAACAGACAGATACTAGTAAAAGGTAGAAGTGACCAAGCAAGAGAAGACAAGATGATCTACGACTCCAAAAGATATTTGGCCATCAATAATGGCAGATGTGGTAAGGATTTGAACTAGGCTTTATTAGTACATGTCTTCAGACAAGCAGGCTTTATTAGTACATGCCTCAAGGGCTACGTATTGTGATGCCAAAGCTTGGGACAAGCATAATAGTGAACCACTGGAAGAATGCAGCTTAGAAAAAATGAGGCTGAGTAGCTAGGATTTGTCATAAATGACTTTGCTTTTAGTCAAGACATGGTCTATGACCCCAAAGGTTGACATAAAAAAGGCACGCCCAAGAAACTTCACCGTGCTTGAGTCAGAACTTAACTTTTACTTGCCACTTTTTTTAATCCATTTAGATGTCCATGTAACTATAACTATTTTACATAAAAGAGAGAAAAGATAACTAAAGCAAGATTGATCTCTAAACAGGGGAAAAAAACACAGAATGACAAATAGCAGTGTCTCTTCTACCTATAATCAACTTAGTCACACTGAACCTCATAATTATCGGTCCAAAATGCCACTTGTATAAAAATCGACCCACCGGAAGCCTACTAATGTCTGCATCACTTCTGGCATGATTAATTGAAAAACTTTAATTTCTCTTGCAATAAATTGTTGCTGATTTGATTGGAGAGAAGAACCTGAGAGATTATTTTCCATTGTCCAATGTTACTCTATGAAACTAGGAGAGTTGGATAAAGGCATACCCTCCAGCTTTGTTTACTTCATGTGTCCGTCATTTGGACTCAAACGCACTATTACGTTTGACAGCCCTCTTGCTGTTGCCTCAAACAAGGGCTCTGTCCACTTGAATTACAAATTAGGTGATCCTTTATATAACGTCTGAAGAAGGAAGAGGTGAAAAGCATAAAGGATTAAATGATCAAGATTCCAGCATCGAGTTCATAAGTATCCTAATACGTAAATACGTTACTGCTAATCTGTCTTAGATGTTTCTCACGTTTTGAAATACTAAGAGCTCATGTTATTTGCCCATCCCCATGGTATTAATGATGACAATTATAGCCATTTCAGACTTTCGTAAGCCAGTAACACATTTACATGTGTGTGTGTGTGTGTGTATCAGTAAAAAGCAGGAGGTGGAATGAACTCACAACCACTGCAAGCGATGCTAACCTGCTGTTCTAGCTGACGGGTGCGCTCTTCAAGTCTTCTTATAGTTGCTTGTTGATTTTTCAAATGAGTTGCTTCAGTTCTATATTCCTCGAGTTCAACCTTCATCTTTCGATTCTCAGACTCTAATTCGGACAATTTCAAATCTTTCTCCTGCACAAAAGTGAAAGTCATTGCCCACATACAGGTCATAAAAACCCTCCTTAACTCAAGGTCACTTCAAAAGTCATATGAATTATTCTCGATCAAATTTATTCCAACAATGAATTATAAAGAGCTCAAGTTAATGCATAATTGGGTCTCTTTTGGTGAAAATTAGTGCAAAGGGGTTCGAAGTCTCCTACCAATTGCTGAAGACCATGCATATTTATGTAAAGCCTCGATAAGGATTTTAAGTGATGCTATTCACAATCCAATTCAAAAATGCTTCAAGAAACAGAACAAACTAGTACTTACAGCAACTGAAGCAAGGACTGGATAAGGATCAGGAGCCTCATAAAGTTTCTGATAAATGTTAAGGAAAGCATTTTCTCCAAATTTTGCTCTCTTGGTAATGTTATCAACTTCTTCTTGGTAACCCTTTAGCAATGAATTAAACAAACTTAACTTTTCCTCTGCTGAAGCTTTTTTAAAATCTGCAAGAAACAGACCAAAAATAGTATCAGATAAGAAACCAATATCTTCATTCCGGATAGAATTATAAAGTAACCGAAACAATTGACAAGAAACCAAAATATAACAACTTCAAAAATGCAATAGCCTGTACAACACCTCTAGTGCTCTCCGCAAGCTTCCGACGGTTCTTTTGGCTGTTTTCCTGATTTTCAGCAATTCTAAGCCCCTGTTCATCCAGCACACTCCTCTCCTTTTCAAAATCAAATTCTGTAAACAACAAAAAAGAGATACTATGAACCATCATAAAATATTGATCACTTTAGTCCAAAGTGAAGAAGGCAAGCTATGCATTCAACATTGAATTTAGCATTACAACTTTGTCGATTGATGAACTAAAGAAAACCAAAATCAGGAACTGAATACTCGTAGTTCAGGGGAAGAAATGAAAGCAAGTTGGGTGGCAAAGAAATATGAGATACAACCTCTCTTGAACAAGTCATCAGCTCAACGTTCGCCGAGTAAAAAATACATGCACTATCTATTTGGATAGATAGCTAAAAAGCACAGATATGAGGATGCATGCGGATACGCCACAACGTCATTTCCACAGAAACAGGATCTGGGTTTGGCTGGGATACGGAAAATAGTACAAATAAACTAACTAATGCTTATTAACGTAAGTAACAATATTATTAAATATATGAGGCCAAATTAGTTAAGTTAAATTTTTGGAATCTTGAAATAGGTAAGTTTAATGGGTTCTTATATTGATATATTCAGATTGCGGATCATTTTACAATAACAAGACAATAAGCAAAAATGTTCCAGCTGTAACAAGTCCACCAATGGAACTATGCACGTGGACTATCAGAGGGACAATTGACAAAGCCCTAAAAGAATTTTTGCTAAGAAACAGAAAGGTCTTCGTTTGGTCAACAACGGCAGATCAGGAACGCTTAGCGGATGCGGATCTGCTGTCAGAGATCATTGTCACAGATCTGCATCGATATATATTTCAGCCCCTAACAGACCCCGATATGTATCCGGGACACACCAGCAATTTTACAGTTGGAAACTAAAATCGGATATGTCTTCACCTGCACCCAGTGCACATTCAGCCGCACCAGATACGTACCCGACATCCATACAAAGACCAAATTGATGTGTCGATGCTTCATAGCCAGATAAAAATAAGTAGCAGAGATGCCACAGTAGCTGGTCAAGCTTCAATACCTTCCAACGGACACTGCTAAAGCAACCTTCGTCATTTGTTTGGTGCAACGCTGAAGGCATCATACATTCTTGCTTACAGCAAAATTACTGGATTGGATGCTTCAGCACAAATTTGGAAAGTCCTTTATCTCCTCTTCACACGCAAATCAAGAAGAGTGAAGAGAGAGATATATTGGCGAGCAGTAGATTGAGTACTCCAGATCATTCTTGTCAGAGAAGTTTCACCATCAAAAGACAAGCTTTCCCTTCATCACCTATCTAAATAAATAGACTTCCCTCAGTTATCCGAACAGGAATATTAAGTACTCATGGACAAACTCAGAGAAATTTCCCAGACTATAGAGAGATGCCTTCCCTAAATCCTCTTAACAACCATAGTGAGGAATATTTTTCACTCTGCTCCAATTCAAGCCCCAAAAACAAGCCAAAAAAGATCCCTCTTCACATCAAATCCATGGCAAATCCTGCTGTTCTTTTAACAATATAACAACAACACCAAAAAATCACTGAATACCAAGAAAAGAAGACGAGACACGAACATCGCCTACATGTCAAGACCAGGGCTCTCTACAACGTCTCACAAAAACCTCTTAAAAACTACACAGCGTAGACAATAGATATCACATTCAAGAAAACAATGTGTGGTCAAGAACAGTGCTTTTAGGATGATGTTCGGACCAGGAACAGCTACGAAAACCCCATAAAACACTTCCCACATAAAATATCAATTTACAGTCTACGTAAAAGCTAAGAGATCAAACATGAAGAGCAGCACAAGCCAAAAATACAGGGTTCCTCCTCCACCCTTGGCAACAGCGCACTAAAATCATCTAGTCCAGATCCCTTTGAAATACCAGTTCGAGAAGAGAAAGAAATCTAAAGTATTCCGTGTGTCACAGAATATTATCACCTGATACATGCACCATTCACTCGTATCAACATAAAACCCATAAAACCAACCTTGATTTTTAGACCTCTTTTTATCACATAAAAAACATTTGACTGATCACATGAATCTTACATGTTGTAAACAACTAACCCTACATCACTATGACCCTATGCTATCAACTTGATGGGAAACTTATGCCAAGTAGCGCAGACATTGTAACATGTCCAACTGACATGAAGAGGGACAAGGGGCATGGCATGATGCAGACACTAAACTTATAACATCGACCTTCTATATCATTATGGAAATCCATGTTAATGTAAGAAAACAATCACATATATGTTGATAACATCATCTGACCAATTTGGATAAATAAATATATAACTTAGACATATCTTAGAGTGTTTTTCCCTTTGCATCCACGGGAGGGGGGCTAAGAGCGTTGTTTAAAGTTTATAATCATAATAAAAGCTGGTGGGTGTGACACTTTTAGGGATTAATTGAATAATCTAATAACTGTATGACATTTACTAGAATTCCATCAAAAATTCTGGCCTTGCTTTACAGGTACATTAAAGTTCATGGGTAAAGTGTAACAATACCAACATTACCACGTCTTATCTATAAAACACAAACACCACTGCGGAGCAGTTCTGACTTCTGAAACCATAGACACGATCAAAATCCCAGAGATCCCAAATCGAAGGTCAACAAGTTCGAATATATGCTCGATACTCGATGATTCAAATCTGAAGCACCCAGGTGAAGACTTTGTGGCCAAATCAACCATCAGAGGCACTAAAAGAAGCATCGTCCATGCATGTTGTGTCTGGGCCATGTCGGTGTATCCTCCTCATCATGTAAGCCTTGTCCCAAACACCTTATGGTTGGCAGCATGAATCCTGGTCTTTCTTTTCCCCCTATCCAAGCACATGCTCTTATAGATTCCTGGCAACCAGTTCTATCTCAGTACTTCACCCCGTATCCTTACCTGGTGTCCTTGTCTTACACCATCAACATGAAAAGATCAGTTTTCCTCACCGAAGCATCTAGAGGCCCACATTGGATATGACCAAACCATCTCAATCAGCATTCCCACATTCTTTACTCTATTTGTGCCTCCCACCTTTTGCGATTATCCTAACTTCTTACTCTGTCCAGCATCATGTGGCCGCTCATGCAGCAGAGCATTCGCATTTCAGTAGCATCCATCTTATGTTTAAGATGCTTCTTAGTTGTCCAACATCCCAAACCACATTTCAATCATGTGAGCGTCTCAATCATCGAAACTCCATAACCCTGTATCCCCATATTTGACCATGTAAGCCTCGTTACCCTTGTATAAAATCCATCCTTCAACTTGAGAGTTCAATTAAGATCGCGCTCCTTGTGCAATAATGATCCAAGATACCAGCAAATTTCCCTCTTAGCTACCTCTTGCCTATCGATATATATGACATCCCAACACTCCTCCTTGGCTTACTAAATTTGCAACCCAAAACTCCGCCTTACTTACCTCTCCATAACTCTAACAGCGTTTTGTCCCGTTCTAGTCTCACCAACTGCCAAGACATACATGCAGTGGCCAGTTTTTGCGTGTCACCGCATACATGACACTGCTGGCACATCTTAACGTGACGGTGCCTCCTAGCCTAGCGCAAACATTGGAACCAAATTCTTATTATCTTCTTCCTATGTAAGCTTGAAAACGCTAAAGCGCAGCAAAAAAAATGCAACTTCAGTCCGCATCATGCTATACGATCGAAATGATGTTAAGTTCGAATAAATTAGCCACACATTCACAATAGCTTACAACTACCTTAATAGTGATGAAATTGCTAGAGAGTGACAAAAGTGCGGTACCTTTCCAGAAAGTAGCGACGGAAGGAATAGGCGTAGAAGAAGTCGAGGATGAGTTGTTCGGTTTATCTCTATCTGATCCTCCTCCTCCTCCTCCTTGGGGAGCCTCCATTGATGAACTTTAGATCTGCAACAACGCTCTGGCTAGCTGCTGAATGTGTGTATTTGTGTGCATAAAATGATGAAGAAGGTGAGGAATTTTGCACTCGGGATCGGTTGCTAATGGCGAGGTAGTTTTCAACCAGATCTTAGATTTGCTTCAAGTTTAATTCCTCTGCATCTTTGGTCACAGGATCGGGGAGACGTGCGAACAGTTAAATATGTACGTCGCTGAAAGCGTGTTTGTTGCGTTACGCATTTAATCGCTAAAGCACGTACAACCAGAAAACTGGTTTTTTTCGGATTAAAAAAGACTATAAAAAGGCCGATAAACAAACAGATGACATCTCAATTTACTAGATATCACAAAATATATATATATATATATATATATATATATATTTGACTACAAAGAAAGTAGGGGGCTGATCCGTTGAGAGCATGGACAAAATATGAGAAGTTGCAAGTGCAATCTGACCGTCCATCCCGAAAGATGGACGGTCCAGATCGCGCCTTTTTCGAAAGCTGTCAGTCGTCCGCCATACAGTACGGCGAACGGGTTTTTTTACCTTATTGCCCATCTGCGCCTGTCCGCTACACTGTATGGTGGAGGACATTAAAGTCCTGATGGGAGACAGCAAAAAGACGTCTGCGATACTGTGTAGCGGACGTCCCTAGGCTGACACCTGTCAGGACATGTCCCGTCAGTTTTTCGGCAATGACGGTTATCTTGTCCTTATCTGTCACGTCAACAGTGTCCGCTATACAGTTTAGCGGACTTTATAGCCATCTGCGATATTGTATCGCGGACGTAATAGCCATCCGCGGTACTGTATTGTGGACGTTCAATATACTTTCAAACGACAGTAACTACGACACTCTTTTCCACTCTTTTTACTCACAAAATTTTTCAGCGGCGTTGGCAAGCATATCGGCGCAATTTCGTCTTAAGAACACCTTTAATACTCTAAATCGATCACGTAAGTTCACAAAATCTACACTGGGAGACGTTCGCTACACAGTATCGCGGACGTCTTTTGCTGTCTCCCATCAGGACTTTAATGTCCTCCGCCATACAGTGTAGCGGACAGGCGCGGAGGGGCAATAAGGTAAAAAAAAACGTCTGCCAAAAAAGTATATACAACTTCTCCTATTTTGCCAAAAAAATATATACAACCTCCGCCATACAGTGTAGCGGACAGGCGCTTACAACTTCTCCTATTTTGCCCACGCTCTCAACGGATCAGCTCCCAAGAAAGTATATACAACAAATACAAAATTTTTGTGCCAAAAAAAAAACAAGTACAAATATATAGTACAAAAGGCAATGATGTTGTCCTAGCACCCAGAATATCTTTTTTATTTTTATTGAATTGGATCATGGGGTAAATGCACTCTGACCCCCTCTACTTTAGGGCGGTTGCAATATGACCCCCTCTTCTAAAAAAAGTTGAACTAAACCTCCCCGCACTAATTAAAACTATGCAAAATTGACGTTTTTTATCCAAGTTAACACAGTTTTTGGGCGAAAAATGTTTGGCGCCTAGAACCTGCAATTTTAGGACGAAACTACCCTTTTGACCTAATAAAATACTAAAGACTTGCAAAAAATCACCCAAAAAATCACTAATTTCATTTCACTCCATTTGCAAACCCTAGAAATTTTACAAAAGGTGACCATTTTCATTTCAATTCATTTGCAAACCTTCATTTTTAAAGGGCAACCACAAAACAAAACCAAAAAAAAAAAAAGAATTTTATTATGAAATTTTGAATTTTCAAATTTTAATTTCAAAAATCCAGTGGGTATACCCGAACCCATACACCCCGACCCACGCCCGCCCTCTTTGGCACTTCCTCACAGTCACAGGCCGACCCAAATTCGACATGCTCCATGCCCACTTGACCCAACCCGACCGTGCCCTTCCCAAGCCTTAATTTTTTCCACTGAAAACCCTAATCTATATCCATGCGTCGCCAACCCACCTTCGGGGATCTCACGCCGGCGCTCCATTCTCTGTCGGTAGCCCCCTTCCCCCCGTTGACGGCGCCAACCCACCCTCTTCCTTCCTCTTCTCTCCCCCGCCCTCCACTGCCATAACCGACGAGCTCTCCGCCGGCAGCCCCTTCCCCGCCATCGGCAACGCCAACCCCCTCCCTCTCTCTTCTTTCCTCTTCTCTCCCCCGCCCTTCGCTGCCACAACAGCCGAGCTCTCCGTCGGCAGCCCCTTCCCTGCCATCAGTGACGTCAACCCCCTCCATCTATCTTCCTTCCTCTTCACTCCCTCTCCCCTCCCTCCCCCCCCCCCCCCCGCGCCTCGATGCCGTAACAACCCTGTTATGCCGTCAGTCCCCTTCCCCCCTGTCGGCGACACTGACCCCCCATCTTCCTTCCTCTTCTCTCATCTCGCCACTCGCGGCTGCAACAGCCCCGTGGCGCCGCCACCACCGCTGCTCCTTGCTCTTCTCTCCATTCTCCCTTCACCCACCCCAAATGGTTTGAGAGGATTTTCAGTTCTATTTAAAAGAAGGGTAGTTGTGACATTTTGACAAGCTCTGTTACGACCGTTCATTTTTGCATAGTTTGATGAGTGCGGGGAGGTTTAGTTCAACTTTTTTTAGAAGAGGGGGTCATATTGCAACCGCCTTAAAGTAAAGGGGGTCAAAGAGCATTTACCCATTGGATCATATCAAAAGAAAGCATGCAACAAACATTGTAACCCAAAAAATCAATCCAACCTTGTTTTCCAGACACATGTCCTCCAATACCCATGCCTTGAGACCAGTAAACACGACCATGCCCACGTGCATCTCCACAAGTCATCACCACCGACAATAATGCCACAAGCGCTCATCACAAACAAAGTCCAGAAGACCACCTACGCCCCCGCGAAACATCACTGTCTAACCTCCTCACTTATAATCTTTGTGACCTTCATGAAACAATCATCACTGCACCTCGTTACGGCAATACACCCGCCTATCAGCCTCACCAATCGTATCCCATCAACACCTTCCACCAACGCAGTGACACCTACTATCGCCAAGGCGGGTCCAACTAACCATTATGTAAAAGAGGGAGGGGGATAAAGGAACGGGAGTGGGGAAACAACCCTAGAAAAGACGAAGCCCCTTTGAATGAACTTACTTACGTTCTCCAACTTGGCGGCACCACCACGTCCAAACCAACATCACCATGCAGAGAAACCCACTACCACTGATCCAGACAGAGGTCCCACCAAACTCACCTCGAGCACCATAACCGGCAGCTAGTTAGCCCGCCAAAACCACACCTAGCAAACCAGCACAACCACACCCCTGATGCTACGACGCCACAGATTGATTAACGCAAACGACGGCCCATAAATAGCCCACAGTTAAATTTATAGATCTAGGTAGACGTTAGGCACATGAGTTAAAAAGAAGAATACACAACTAGGGAAAATTTATAATACCATGCCACCACACGGTGGAGTAAACCAGCGTTGGTGATAGAGGACAAACTAGATAAGCAAAGTTGAAGAGAGCAAAGGGGTTTGGGGATTTTTGAGGTTCAGAGAGTAGAGCTAATTTGCTATTACTCCACCATATTTATGCTCTCCCGAATTCCTTTTAAGTTGTTATATGGTCCACATCGATAACAAAATCTAGGTATAACGACAATAATTCACGGACTGATTGAAAGTGACTTCATGAAGAAAAAAGTTAGTTAAAAAAACTTCTTAATCCAATTTGATGTAAAGAGAGCTTTAATGAGGAGCGTCTAATAAATTCAAGAGGAGTACTTTTGCTATGAAATCAGTTGTACAGCTCAACTGAAAAATAGATATCATTATCAGTCACCAAAAAGCTAAAGAATGATCGAAACCAAAAATTAAAATGTGATGTTAAGGACCTTTCGCCCTGATTTTTCATGCTACAAAAGTTAGGATAAAGGAAATATTTTGGCCACAACCTGCGTTGTAGCAAGAGGCTAAAACCTCTAATATAGCAACATTAATGTCACTAACTAATTTAGTGATATTAAATTAATGATGCTAAGAAAGTGATCTTTAGATATGTTGCCAAAGGTTTATTACGAAAGTGTCACTAACCATATATATAGCAACCATTGATAAATAGTATTACACGAATTGTAGCTATAAGGCTACCACCGAGGTTTTAGCCAAAATCTATCCTAAGGCATCTACAAATATACTCATCAACAGAATTCAAATATTTACCTTTCACGTGATGAGGAAACCTCATTAATTAAAAATCATTAAACCAGATACCAAAATAAGTATCCCCACAAAACAATATGTGTTGCATCCAAACGAATGCACGATAGAAGACATGATGCAATTGAAGTGCATCAAATCATAGGCTCCCATGCCAGCCATGATACTTGCATTACGCGTCAATTCATATTCAACAAAGTTATTAGGTTGCAGTCATCAATGTTGGAAAAAAAACTAAGATAAGGCCTCATTTTTTGTGTGTTTATCCACACTATGAGTTCGTTTCCTTTGTTTTTGTATACCAACAGAAAGCATATGTTGTACGGTCATCATATCCGAAAGAGCATACATTCCTCATATTTTGGTGTTTTGTTATATGAATAGCATGTTATAATAACCTAACCAGAGGTTTGTCTATGGAGCTGCACACTAGTCGACACATGTGCAACTTATTGAGTGCTTGCTTGAAAAACCATTTGATATTGTAGGTTTCTCTTGTAATATATTTGTAATAGTAGACATTAGCGTATAAAACCTAGAATCGCAAAGAGTCATATACTAGACTTCCAAATTCTCATGGGTAGCTATTAGATCTGATTGATCACTAACATCCATCACGAAGTTGAAGTAGTATAACTAGGAGTAGGGTACTTCTTCTATAATAATTTAAGCTTAAGAGTAAGAATCGTATACTGCATTTACTGCTCAACAAAACAAAGGGGATCTCATAAGGAACAAAGACTCTAGTGGCTATAATGGAGACTGGAATATTGACTACAACAAATGGGATGTACACGAATTGAGTTCGAGCCGAACATGGGTGTGTTCGAACTCGATTCGTATAACTTGGGTTATGCTCGATACGGAGCTCGTGTTTGTCATGAGTCCTTAATCAATGTTCAAGCTCGGGTCGTGATCGGTTTGTTAATGCTCGAGCTCGACTTAGCTTGTTCATTTAACTATGGAAGTTGAGCTCAAGCTTGCAAGATCGTGTTCGATTGAGGAAGAAATATGCAAATGTAAAAAAGTTATTAAAAAAAAGCCCTAATATAATAAACTTTAACGGCAATTAACATTCATGGGTAAGTAACTGAATTTTGAATAATAATTTGGTCCAAACTTGCAGCTTGAGTTGTTCTTTTAGTTTCAGCTGAATGATTTCAAGGACTTGGCTCCAAGAATCTGAGAAGGAGAATGGATATGAATATTCCATGAATTGAAAGCAGCGAATGTTGGTGACGATTGGTGCGATTAGATCCATACGACATCCATGTTAGCCATGTGCTCTGAGAGAGAGAGTGTGTGTGTGTGTGTGAGGGGACCAGTGGGTTTTTTCTATTTAATGTTGTTTGGATGCAGGCTTACCTTATACTCTACTTTTGAATGGGGTTTAATAATATTATAGGGTATTAATACGTAAATAATATAATTTAAACAGAATAATATTGTGTTAATACGAGTTATTTACGAGCATAATCACCACACACTTGAAATGGTTAGCTTGGCTCGTTTACTAGACGAGCGTGATTTTTTGTTGGTGTTGCGTTCATTTCTTAATTAGACAAAACAAGAACGAGATGGTGGAGATCGAACAACGAGTTTTTCGTTGAATAGCTCAATTTATTTACAGCCCTAGTGATAAATGACCTAATGGTAACTACAATCTCATTGGGATAGAAGACATACGGTGGTTTTAATGGAGGTCAGATGGTGGTTACAACATATAATGGAATTGAGCCTAAAACGAGAGTTTCAATAGTACTTCCATATAAAATTGAAATACATCCCACTATAAAGTCACAACCTTAAAGGAATCAACAAAGTCAAAATTAGGATGAAAGATAAATGCTTCATGAAGGCTTTTCCACCTAAACATCTAAGCCCCCTATCTTTTTGTAAATTGCACGTCTGTATATCTCTCTTATTTGGGTCCCTTATGCCTCTCTTTCGATTGCATCTCTCTTTGTGACCCTCTCTCTCTCTCTCTCTCTCTCACACACACACACAAAATATTTATGTATACAACACTGAAAAGACACGGTCTTTCAACCTGCGTTAGATCCTCATTCCTCGCCATAACATGCTCTTGCCCAGATCTATGCTACGTAAAGATCATATTTTTTCACATACGTATTGTGCTAGTGTGCTTGAACTATTTTGACCCCCGCTTTGCCTCTGTTTTTTGCTAGTTCCTACTAATCAAATTAAATCTTGCTGTTTGGAATTATTTACGTTTATTCAGTTGGCTTTGCATAAGTTTATTTTTCTTTGATATAAGTGATCCGTGGATGGGTGAAGTAGCTAATGGCTTGCAGAGTTGTTTGGATCTATTGCACTACTGCCAACTTTACAATAAGACCTCAGCAAACTAGTCCAATCATCATGACGCCATGAAAGAGCCTGTCAATTTTTTAAGCTTTTAAGTGTCATTATCAATTAATCATGTTTACCAAGGAGAGGATACCTCTTGTGAATTTGTTGCTCTACCTTTACTGATATTTCAGATTCATCATGGTTTCCTAAACACTGGTGCTAAAACCCTAATGGTGAATGATACCGGCAACCTTTTATTTTGATTCCATATAAAGGTCTAGAAAAGGTTTATCTTCGATGATGGCAATTCCCTCAATATATCTCATGTTGGTGAATGCGAAGTTGATACAAGTTGTGGGGTTATTCCTTATAGCTAAAGTCATTGTACTTCCAAACCTTAAAAGAAACTTATTACCCGTGACAAAGTTATAACTCTTACAGTTGAGGAGTTGAAAACAAAGAATATTGGCAACGAAAACAAATAAGGATGGTCAGTATACCTTTGGAGACGGTCAAAAGGCACTTGCGTCTTTTGCATCTGAGGATATATGGCATTAGCGACTAGAACATTCCAACTCTAAGTTACTTCAATTTTTGAAACACAAATGTGATAGATGTTGCATCTGGGAACAAGAAAACATGTATTAATGCTAGTTGTCAATCAAGAAAGAGTTGTAAGCTTTCATTTATGCTAATAATTAAATCTCTAATTTTCCTTTGGCAAAAGTACATTGTGATGTATGGAGCATGCACTAATTTTATTTGTTAAAAAAGTTCTAGTAATATGTGATTATCATGGATAATGGTACACCGTTCACATGGTCATATACTCTAGAGGAGAAATATGATCTCTTTTCTTGTTTGACGAGTTTAAAGGTGTGGTTGATGATCAATATGACCATAGAACTAAGACTCTCAAATTAATGGTGTGGCAAACCTTCTAATTTCTTATTGTACTCTTGAGGGTCATGGAATGAAGCACCGAGAACTCCAAAACAACATGAAATCTCTCGAAGGAAGCATCGAAAGTTCTTAGCTTAAAAGCACCTAGGCACCCTGAAGCTACATGAAAGTCTCACCTGATGACCCATATTTTCTATTTTTACACGTCAAAGTCGAGGTGTTCTAATTTGCCTTTAGTAAGTATTTCCGTCTCAATTTTTAATTTTTGGAAACAAAACCATTAGGAGCAAAATCGTCAGCCCAAATTTGGTTCTTCTCTCGTCTTTTTCTATCTTTCACTTATACTTCTACAACTCACCTACCCCCCCTCCCCCCGGCCACACCCCAAGCCCCACCTACCACCATCATTCTGAGAAGACACCGCCCCCACCAAACCCATCACTGCCTCATGCAACGCCCCTAACACCCCTTATTCAGCCACCGTGACACACACACAACATGCATAGTCCCCCCTCATCCTCTCTCTCTCACACACACACACATACACACACACACACACAACCAACACACACGATCACGTACCCATCCGCTTCTGCCTAACCCATCCTCCATCCCGATATGCACACAGCCAACACACACAGTCACACACCCATCCATTATCTCTCCCTTTCCCATCCCCTTCCCCAATGCGCCCTCCCTCAACACACATGCACACGCACACACACACACACACACACACACACATACCACACACACATAGATAGGTGACACACGCAATTAATTCCCCTCGCTCTGCCCCCTTACAATATTACCCATCACCCTCCCCTTATCGAGCCCCATCTTACCACCCGTCCACTATCGCACAACCTTCCACTTATCTTCCCCCACCCACACACGACCCACCTACAAACTAAGCACACACATTCTCTACGTGAATGTATATGTTTTTATTTTTGTAAGCATGTGCATTTCTTATGTGTGTGTGTGTGTGTGTCTTTTTTCATGCGCTTCTGTATGTGGGTTTCTCTATTTTGTGTGTCTTCTATACGTAAAGGTGTACGTGTGGGTGGGGGTGGGTGAAGGATTTTGCAATAGTGGAAGGGTGGTAGATAGGGCTGGGTTAAGGGGGTTGCACCAAGTTTAAAATCTAAGCGTGTGCCATTATGTCTATATTTCTATGTGTGTTTGTATGTGTGTGTTCTTTGGGGGGAGGGATTTGTGCAATGGTGGAAAGGCAATAAGATGGGGCTGGTTAGGGGTGGGTGATAGGCAATGGGGTGAGCGGGTAGAGGGAGGCAAAAGGGTTAATTGTGTGTGTCGCATGTGTATGTTTTTATGTGTGTGTGTGTGTGTGAGAGAGAGAGAGAGAGAGGTTGTATGTCTCGCGCTCATACATGTGCGCGTGCGTGTGTGTGTGAGTCTGTGTTTGTCACGCATGTGTGTGTCACGGTGGCCAGATAAGGGGCGGTGCATGTGACAGTGTTGGGTTTGGTGGGGTAGTGCGTAGCTGCGGCATCTATCTCGGAGTTGTGGTGGAGGTGGGTAGGGCTTGGGATGTGGCAGCAGGGTGGTAGGTGGGCTGAAGAAGAAGTGTAAAATAGGAGGAAAAAATCAAACATGGGCTGACGAGTTTTCCTCTGACGGTTTTATCTCCAAGGTCAGAAATTTTGACGAAAGTACTTGCTAATGGAAATTTACTACATCCGGAACCTGACGTGTAAAAATAAAAAAGGGCGGGTCCTCAGGTGAGATTTTTGTGTAATTTCAAGGTACCTAGGTGTATTCAACCCAAAAAATTTTAACTTGGACTACCGATGTTATTTCATAGTCATGTCCCTCTTGACTTATGATGGAAGCTTTCAGCGACGTATGTTCATCCTTAACAATTTTCATCCTTTATTTTAGAGCTTAACTCTCCTTTCAACAAACTTCATGAAGAAGAGCCATTTTTCAAGCTTAAAGTTTTTTAGTGTTCTCCATATATACGTGACTATATTGAAAAATATATTCGGCCCAATGGTTTTCTTTGCCATGTTTTTTTTCTTATGATACAATCCACAACATAAGGGATATAAGTTGCCTCTATCCTCTAATAGGACGTTATACTAATCTAGGCATGTCATCCTTAGCGGACACACCTTTTCTTGAGATATAGTTTCAAAAAAGGAGACTTCAGCGTGACATACATACTTAGTCTGTGTTGCGTACTTCATCCATGAATCCCGAGTCTAATGAAGTTACCGTTGATTTAGTACCTTCCCCTCATCAATGCCACATATTTGACTTGTCCTCCAATTGTGGTTGAATCACAGTTCATGTTATTCCAAACCACATTTCATATGATTGTGATTCTTCAATGTTAGGTTCTTTTTCGCTCTTCGTATCATGATGTGCCAAAATGGGATTTGGCATACCTTGTGAAAAGAATCATTACTCTTGTTGTTTAATAAATTGAGTTGTACAAGGCAAACTGATGCCAATCACGTTAAGCATGATATAAGCCCAATTAGCATTTCAAAATTAAAAAATGACTCTTCTAGAATAAGAATTCTCCGTCTTGTGACTCATATATGCTTCCTCAACCACCTACCACCAAGTCTTATAGATGTTAAAACAAAGAAGAGGTCACTATGGATGATCCCCTTCGAAGTTCAGAGGCCTCCTAACGAATCGCCAACGTGATATCATACATATTGCGCAGCCTGACATAAGAAAACATCAAAATCACTACAAAACTTTGTTTAAAGCTACACCAAATACTCATCCTATGATCACTTGTAAGAAGCTTCAACATCAGGTCCCGAAGAGACCCTTATACATAGAAACATGGAAGAAATAGTTAGGCCTCATATTGTTACAGTGAAGCAAAACACCTTTGTTGGGTTATTGAGATGCAAAAAAAGCTTAAAGTGCCTTAAGATAGTTATATCTGGTACTTAATTCCTCGTACATCTAAGATGAATATACGATCTTGGATGCATTAAAAAACTCAAAATCAGTGTTGTTGCTAAAAATTCAATTATCGGGAAGTGAGTAGCCTCGTGATCAAACCTACGACCATTAGACCAGTCTTTTCAGTTGTTGTTATGAATGATTGGCAAATTTCTAAAACAAGATATTGAGAACGTCTTCTTCCATGGTCAGTTAAAGGAATAAGTATATATGGAGACCAATAATATCGCTCTCATGCGTGCAGATTAAAAAAAGTCTCTTTAGTAGGCCGAAACAAGCACCTTGAGCTTAGTTTGAGATGTTTAGTCAATTCCTACTTTTTCTTGGATTCAAGTGCGGCGAAGCATGCATTTCTTTGTTCACCATTTGCAGCACGTTATATTACTCTTCTACTGGTGTACATAAACCATATCATTATGACTGATAATCCCTACCAGTATTATCTTTCTTTATACAATGTATTGGAGTTTTCAATTTCCGTTGAAAGATATGGTAGGTTTAAACTTTTTGCTTTGGTATTAAGGTTCTTTAGCGAACATCTTAAAAAATTTACACCCGGAAAGGTCTAACTCGAGTCACCATCTTATTTTTAGGGTAAACAAGAAAATTCTGATATGACTCTGAATTGTCCAATTTAAGCTTCTAACTTATGAAACCTGAGATTCAGATTTAGGGACTAACTTATACAGTTAGAAGGTGTTAAGCACCTGTTGTACTCTAGTTGGTCTCTAAATTGTTTTTATTGGTCTCTAATTTGGTTTGAATTTGACAACGGGGGTCAAATCGCTTATATACTCGGTTGGACAAACCGGGATCAAAACCTAAAATCTCAGTTTTTGGCTCGACTTCTTCTAGTTGAACAAAAATCAAACTTGAACTCTTTTTGTAGTTTTTCAATTTTTGACCGAGATATGGTCGTGAGGAGGGGAAATGATCTAGACTTTCCTAATCTAATCTAGAAAAGCAATATATAAGTTACCTTGAGATCAAGCTTTCTAAGATGACTCAGGATGTCGTTGGAGTGGATCGACGACCCGAGTAGACTAAGGAAATGAGGATTATATTCGCTACTGTTGTAGGATTCCTACTAGAAGTACTGCACCAATTCTACATAAAGGTTCAAAATTTCTAGAGAGAAAATCAAACTCTAGTTCTGAAGCCTAATGGATCAATTTATAATGGTCGAGGAGCTAATAAAAAATGGTAAAGATGACTTTCCAGGCTAGTATCTTTGACAGAGAAGAATATATCATTTAAATCAGTCAACTTCTAGGTCGGTTCGTCAAAAATCGGTCGATTCATCCCTTAATTAAATAAGATTTTTTTTGAATTTTGAGAATTTTATTCCCTTAATTTCGTGAGAATCTCTAAAAAGATAGATGTGATGCATCACATTTCCGAAATTATCCCGAAGTCACATCCAAATTAAAGAAATTAAATTACATCAAAGATTGGTCAAAATTAATTTTGAGCCATCTAAATCAAGTTAAAATATATAACCTTGTGTTAAACTCAACTAGTTGGACTGGTTTAACCAACTGGGCCAGAATCTAACCTGGTTGGACTACTGATAAGGCTGGACTCTAACTAGAATGGACCACCTATTGGATTGGGCTTAATTAAATTAAGCTCATATTTATTATTAGGCCTAGACCCATAATGATGATAAAGACCTTAAATTAGTAATAGAGTCCAATAACTAATAAATAAAGGAGACTAAAACAAGAGTACAAAAAGGGGTGTCTACATGCTTATTGAAACAATAATGACGTGTTTGTAATTCAAGCCGAATATTCAGATGATTTACTTTATTCATTTTCAATAGGAATGGTTGTAAGGCAATACCCGCCCGACTTGTAGCCAAACTCCATGCCTTATCTACGTCAGTTTTATCTTATTGACTTTTGCAACATTGTTGGTGCTATACAACACTTTACATTAATGAAGCATGTTTTGTCCTAGTGGGGGACTGACGCCCTGACAAAAGAAGACAAGAGGAGCCCGCCCCCAATACTCGTGTGATCTCAAGACTGTGAAGAAGCTATTGAAGGAATAGATTGAGCATTATGACAACTTCCATCTGCCACCGGTAAGGACGCCTCCCACAGAAGCGGACAAAACTCGACCCAACTATTGCCCTTATCACCAGGTTGTTGAGCACTACCTGAAGGATTGCAACGGGCTGAGAGACATCTTTGCAAGGAAGGTCACTTCGGGCGACTTCATGTTATGAAAGAACAATGATGTGCACGGGCTCCCTTACCCTTCATGGCGACAACAACAAAGAGCACCATGTTCTCATGCATGTCACTAACCATGTTGACCACCCCGCTACCAAAGTCTTGACAGAGGTTTCTTTGATGAAATGGGGTTTTCTTTGATGATCAAAGGTTTCTTTGATGATCAAAGGTTTCTTTGATGAAGATCAAAGGTTTCTTTGATGAAATGGGGTTTTCACCCGTGGCGAGAACTTATCTGTCCAACTACTTGATTGAGTGCACCACCAGTTTTGGCCCCGAATGCTTTGTCGCTCAGGCCAAGCTCTATCATCTCTCTCACTGCCTTGGTCTTCTTAGACGAGGACTCGTCACCGATTGAACATCACAACCGGCCCTTGTTCTTGGAATGTACCATTAAAAACACTAGCTTCTATCGTGCCCTGGTTGATTGCGGTGCCTCAGTCAACATCATACCCTTGTCACCTTGCAGAGGGCCGGCATCCCCATGAGGAAGATCATCCGCGACCTAATCGAGATCACCGACTTTGGGCAAGGCCTTCAGGCAACCTTGGCCACATAACGGTCGACCTCATGATTGGCCATGTATGTCGCGCCACCATATTTCATGTGGTTGACACGAAACCTGCATTCCACTTCTACTTGGTCGACCTTGGATCCATGTCAATAGGGTTGTTCCCTCAACCTACCATCAGTGTAAAGCTTATGGCTAATCCTTAGGGACGCGAGACGGCCATGACTATCCTAGCCACTTGGGTTCCGTTTTAATGTGTTGAATCATACTTTACTCCTTCTTTACCGAGCTTTCTGAGGATGGTAAGAACTCTATTCATATCCATTCGACCAAACTGCCAGACTGGGAAGAACTTTATGTAAATAACCCTAAGTCCAAGGCCAAAAAGAGTGGCAAGAACAAGGCATCAACCTTAACTTCCCCGCCTGCTCCAAAGGCCAGCTAGTCGCCTCAATTTCCTAAGTGCGAGAAACAAAAGTCTGAACCGGCCTTCCAGCGCATCGTCAAGGATGACAAAGTGATCTACCAGTTATGACGGTGCGTGGGGGCTTCAGGTGGCCCATCATCTGATCCTCTCAACCTTGACCTGCCTGAGGAGACTAATGGTGTTATGTGGTCGAGCATTGCCTGCCCAACCCCGAGCTTACCCCTAGTTTAGCTCCACCCTGTTATGTAGATGGCCTTCACCCTCATGCCAAAGACCTTGAAGAAATTAACCTGGCTGACTCGAGGGAGGAACCCAGACTGACACCAAACTCGCCTTGGGTCAAAAAAACGAATTAGTTGCCCACCTTCGTGAGTATCGCGATGTTTTGGCTTAGAGCTATAACGAAATGCCTGGGTTGGGTCCTGCACTTGTCATGCATCACCTCCATATTACTACCGGATCCATCCATATCAAACATCATCCGCAGACTTTATGCCCTGAGCTTGAGTTAAAAATCAAGATCGAGATTAAACGTCTCCTACAAGCCGACTTCATCCCCATCTGGCTGGCCAATGTTGTCTGCGTACAAAAGAAGAATGGCCAAGTCCGTGTTGGCATCGAATTTTGGAACTTGAACAAACCCTAAAGATGAATTTCCCATGCTCATAGAAGTCGCTGCCGAACACGAAACCTTATCTTTCATGGATGGTTTTGCTGGCTATAACCAAATCCGAATAAACTCCAATGACTCTGCCAAGACCGCCTTCCGAACTCCTATGGGCAACATCTATTGGAATATCATGCCTTTCGACCTCAAAAATGCTTGTGCTACCTATCAAAGGGCCATGACAGCCATCTTCCATAACATGATACAACGGACAGTGGAAGACTATGTCGGCAATCTCATTATCAAGTCCAAGAAGGAGAATGATCACCTTAGCAGCCTTGAGCAGTCTTTGATCGATGCTGCCACTATAACATCCAGATGAACCCGCTAAAATGTGCCTTTGGAGTCTCATCCAACAAATTCCTCCAGTCATTCGACAGTGCCATCGATGTCGAGCCCTCCAAAGCCACCTCTATCTAGGAAACACCTCCTCCGCAAAATGCTAAGTAGTTGAAGAGCTTCCTCGGCAAGGTTTCTTACCTATGTCGATTCATTCTCGCATTTTGCAAATTTATTATACCATTTCAGCACTTAACATGCAAGAGTGTCCCTTGGAGTTGGGTTGCACCCCAACAACAATAGATCAAGTCGATCCTTATGTCACCCTAGACCATGACAGTCTTTCAAAAGGGTATCCCACTCTTATTATACTTGACCTCCACTCCAAAGTTCATAAGGGCTTTACTCGCCCAGTATGTGGATAGGGTGGAGCGTCTGATTTATTACCTTAGTCGGACGACTAAAGGACCCGAGGCCAATTACTCATATAAATTCAGACATTACTTCCTGGCACATCAGATCACACTTGTCAACAGAGCTGATCCACTCTGGTACATGCTCAATCGAGCTGTCCTGTCTGGGCGTCTTACCCGCTGGTTGCTTCTTCTGGCTGATTTTTTGTTTGACCATCAAGAACCGCACAACTCTTCGGAGCCAAGCTCTTGCCGACCTTCTGGCCTTCTTTCCACGCCAAAAATATGAGTCAACCTTGGACCTTTTGCCTAAGGAGGAGACAACCTTGGCCACATACATTAATGAATTAGGACACTCGAGTTCGACGGCTCGGGCACCAGCAAAGGTCCCAACGGACAACCCTTAGGTAAGGGGTACTGGCATAGTCCTTCGAAGCCCGAACTATATTACCACCTCCCTATCCTTCAAACTTGCATTCTTGGTATCTAACAATGAAACTGAGTATGACGACCTTGTGATTGGCCTCATGTTGGCCACCAGCATGGGGGATAAGTCACTATATGTAAAGGGGGACTCTAACTTGATCATGAAACAAGTCGATGGAGACTTTCCAGTTAAAGAGCCAGCCTTCGTACCTTGGTACATCACCTGGAAGGAAGACTCGGCCATATCCAATATGAACATCACAACAGCTGCCATAACAGACATAAGGACAACTTGGCCACCATTGCGTCCAAAATAGAAGTCGAAGGTGAGCAGCGGAAGCTATACAATCATAAAGAGGACCGAACCTTGCACAACATTGAATCTTGTCCCAAAGGACTGCACCTCAAACGATTGGAGGCAGTCGATCATCGAGTAGCTCAAGACACCATTTCTTACTTATGCTTCCACCCTTCAGACTTCTTGATATTAAAGGATGTCCTATACAGACGTTGTCCTTGAGGCACTCTAGCTAAATGCTTGGCACATACAAAGAAAATCCAACTCGGCCATCAGAAGTGTTGTGGCCTGGACGGTCCCCTTCTCTACCGTCGCCTTCAGTGCATGGGCCTCTTCTGGCCATCTATGGCCCAAGATGCTTCAAATATCCAGCAGGACTGTTCCAAATGCTTATATGCACTAGAAAATACGGAGGCCCTTATAAGTGACTCTCCCCAGCCCTTCATCTAGTACTTATCCCACGGGATCCTGCCCCTTGACCGCAGTTCGGCCCAATCTATCAAATGGAAGTCGGTCAAGTATTTTGTGACATAAGGTGAGTTATTTCACAAAGGTTTTTCTGGCGCACCGTGCAATGCCTACAAGGCTCCCTAGCCGTACAAGTGATCAATAAAGTGCACAATGATGATTGTGGTGAGCATCAGGGATCCCAAGGTTGTATTCAGAATTGCTAAGGTTAGGGTACTACTAGCCGACTATAGAGTCTGACTCCATCTCATACGTCCGACTTCATCTCATGCATCCGACACTGTGAGCCTTGCCAAAGGCACGCCAACAAGATGCACACACTAACGTCTGACCTCCGCATGATCTTGGCCCCCTGGCCATTTCACATTTGGCTCTCGACCTTATCAATCCTATCCACCCGCCGTCCAAGGCCACATATGAATTATGGTCACCACCGAGCACTTCACGAAATGGGTCGAAGCCATACCTCTCAGAAAAGCTGCGGGAGGAGTCATTTCTAATTTTTTTTCATGATCACATCATCTGTTGCTTTGGCATTCCCCGGTGCATCGTCTCAGAATACGGCAAACCATTCATCAATAGGGAGGTCTGCATCATCTGCGCCCTTATGGAGGGTTACCACATCAACCACGCTACAATCAACTCCTTACCAGGGCAATGGTCAGGCCAAAGCCTCGAACAGAACTCTACTGTTGTTCTGTCACAAATGGGCCATGACGAGAGCAGATTGTGGTCTGAAAAGCTAAGTATGGCACTTTTGGCTTACAGGATTTCCAGACACACAGCAACGAAGGCCTTGTTTATGGGGATGAGTGCATGGTACCAGCCAAGATTGTAGTTGCCTCTGCTAGGCTCGCCCTATGCAGTGGTCTCGGGGAGGAAGAAATCAGACTTGCAGCCTTTGAGGGTCTTGATGAAATAAGAGCCAATGCCTTACACCGAATGAAGAAGTACCATGAACAGTTTACAAAGGCTTATGGGACGTTAGTCAAGCCATGATTGTTTGTTGAGGGAGACCTTGTCCTTCAAGCCACCAAGCATGTACAAGCCAACATGGCAGCTCCCAAGTTCACTCCAAACTGGGAAGGTCTCTTCGGGGTGCATGCACCTAGAGACAACGGCTCTTACCTCCTTCTCAACCCCGATGACGGACAAATCATGGCCCCTATCAACGGCCGATTCCTAAAAAGGTATTACTCATAGTTAGTTGCAGGTTGTTCCTCCCCCCCCCCCACCCACCCCCACTCGTCTAAGCCTAGAACACTTACAAAGGAAAATAGCACTTTTTGTACATGCATACTTGTTTATGGACTTGTAACTTTTGTTATTTATTACAAGTTCTCACTTCACTCGTGTAACGACATTTTGCCTCAGTACTATTAATGAAAGATCATTTTGCCTCAACTCTAGTTAATGATTGTACATTTTTACTTCAACCCTTGTCAATTAGGTATCCTGAGGGTGGCGGTGACGACCACTAGAGACTGCATGCACTTGCAATGCATTAAAAAACAACGAGAAACATAAACATCAAACAACAACAAGTACAAATATAAATGAAGCATACGACTGAAATATAATCATCAAATTGAATACGACTCAAAAGTTTGCACGCTACTACCGGGCGTAATGTCTACACGAAAATGTAAAGAAAAACTATCTAAGGTAGAGGAGTAAGCAGCGCTCCAATGGGGTCAGAACTGTAAGCCTCCCATATCTGCCACTGTGTATGCAGCTTGGACCATCTGATGTCCCACTCAGCATGCTGCCTCTCCACCTCGGCCCGCCAACCCATTGCCTCGATCAGCTAAATCTCTGCCTCCGTAAGATGTGTCTACAACTTTGCCAGCTGTCTCTGCACATCTGCCTACTTCCTCTACACCTCTGTCCTCTAACTGTCCGCCTCCGTCCCTCTACATCAAGCAGTATCCGCTGCTTTTGCAACACAACCTCCTAGATGCCCACGAGGGTCAAACCCATTGCTGCCTCAGCACTTTGACTAATCGACCTAATGTAATCAACCAACCACTCTAACTGGAAGCCAAGGGCCGAAAATGGCATGAGATCGGGAATGAACTATGATATGACCTCAGAAGTCCAGCCTAACATCGGCACTGCGCTCAGGGTTACTAGCCACTTAACGAACGTAGTGTATGCCATCCTTGAAAATAGTGCACCTCGCACAACAATAGTCCCCGCAAAGGTCTATCGTTGTCTCACCTTGATTATATACAGCCGGCGCATTATCTCGATAGATAATCCGACTCCTTCCCACATTGCTCCGTCCACCTACCTAACTGACGATCCACCTTTGAGATCACCGGCCACTGTAACCTCACCACCCGCTGAGAGTGATCCAAGGAGCTCCATCGCAGCCCTCGTGTCGACAATACTAGAATACAACGTCAAGAGAGTGGCATCGGTGTTAGCCGTTAATCTTGACAATGTATCCTGAGAAAGCTCCACAACTGACAGAGTGGGTGCCTCCTGCCACGTGAAGTCACTACATGTGTATCCGCCTGCTCATCATGCCCCCCTGCACCGACCCTGTAGTCACTGCATGTGTATCCGTCGGCTTCATCACGTCCCCTGTTAGAGTGCATGTCTCTACCGCAATCCACCAGTCACCCCCGACAACAAACATCTAAGAATCGGCCACCTAGCTGCCGTATAAAGTCCCTACTGTCTCCTCAGCGACAAGCGGCAGACTTGACTGACTGTCTGGCTCTGCAATATAACCTGTTGATTGCTCCGACGTCTCGACCTATTCGGTCACCCTGGTATCCTTCGCCTCGCCCCTACCGGCTGCCTCGGCCTCCTCGACCTCGTAGCTCAGCCGAGCATGCTCGTCACTATCTCCATCATCGAACTCCTGCCAAGCCAACAAGAAGAGATATTAGATCACAACTAGATATAATACACGAAAACTATACAAAGAAAGCAAAAACTGAAATTCTGACATTAGAGTCAGACTCATCCAGTATCTTTCGCGGACTCTTAGGTCCTTGTCCTCCGATGACCGACATATAGTTGTCTGTCTGCTTAGCCCTCGCCATCATCCCCACTCTCAATGTCGAAAGGGGACCCTTACCGGCACGTGGTATCTTCAGCACGTGAACCGTCGGCTCTGCAGCACCCTTATCGGCAACATTCGGCTCCCAAGCGTCATCCTCCGCATCCCTCTCTAAACAGGCACCGAAGCCCCTGGTAATCATCGGAGACATGCCAAACTACCTCACATGTTGTGCCATAATCAACCCCAACCCTCTGTCACCAAAATAGACGTTGACCCTATGTCTTTCGGACGACAACTAAGACAGCCAATCCAACGAGGCAGCCCTTAGCCGCTCCCACCACCTTGTGTACTTAACTGTCACCACCCCGGTCGACAACGTACCAGGCCCCCTCCAGTCCTCAGTCAGTGTCGACCACTCTCGCGCTCTATCAAGTATGGTGTATTGGAAGGTTGTATCCACACTTCATGGCCTAGCATAGCCACATGGGGCTCCAAGTCATAGCCAAAAGACGATGACATACGGTCCGGGCTATACCTTGCTACGTAACATCTTGTCGTCGTTGACTTACCGCCGTCATCAGTCAGTAGAGGGAGCCACCCAGATAAGTAGGCTACCAACAGCGACACCTACCACTTAGTCAACTCTGCCCTCCTAGCTACCCGTGTCTTAATGTCCTGCATCTATAGCCACGAGGGAGTCCCATACGACAAATGCATCTCTACATATAGGCGTGACAAGCACTCGCCCCTCCTATCAAACACGTTAGCTAACTCACACCCAGGCTTCTTCCCCCCTCCCCAAAGCAAATGCCATCCCACCACTATACCAAGTAGGCACCTCTTGTGCCGCCCTGCCTGACCGCGTCACCGTACCCATCATTAGAGAGGGATGCACCTGCGGATACCTTGCCGGCCAACAATCAACATAACACTCATACAGGTACCTCCGAAGGAACATCCAATCTATGTAGGTTGACACCTGGTAATGCCCATACGACCTCTTCACGTAGCTGAAAAACTGGTCCAGACGTGAATATAACGTGCCCATATATATAGGGGCTAAACCAACCCACCTGCCCCTCGCCATCCAAATAGCCAATAAGAACACCCGCAGAGCTATACCATCTTCAAGTGTCCCCTGAAATATAAACCTACAAGTGCAGATAGATCGCATACATCAAAAGCCTATCCTATACAACAACATAAGATGCAGTGCATGAGACAGTGGCTATACAACCTCTTGAATTACAAAATTTTTCTAAGTACAAGAACCACATACTACGCATGGCGAGACACAACAGCAAAAAAATGTGCAACACATACGCAAATGCACAAGTGTAAGAAAGCAAAGTACTTACCTCGAGAGGAGTATGGTGAAGAACACCACCATTTCATATATCTCTTCCTGGTCATGTCATTGTAGTGCCAAAGAAGTGTTTGACCCATTCGCCATAGGTACCCTTACTGTTCTTCTTCGTATCAACCAGGAAACTCAACACCTCTTCTCTAATGCCTGCTTTTTTACAGTCAACCTAGTGCATGGATGTTCTTCATCCCGCGTATGGGCAACCTCATTAGCATCATGACATCCAGCGTCATCGGTCATATCTCCCTGAACTCTATCACAAAGGTGTGCGTCTGGGAGCTCCACATAGCCAGCAGTAATGTCAGGCCACTCATATCTCTGGTCAGCTCCCCCTCGCAGTCACCTCAATCGCTGGCCACAACCCCAATGCATGTATCGTCGTCGTCTGGACCTGACTATCTACAATATAGTCGCATAAAAAATCCTACCCTACTAGCATCGTATTATGGGCCTTAGACACCACAGACGACCACGACATACCCGTCTCTTGGCCAGTAGGGCCGGCAGGTACCTCAGTAACATCGTAGGGGCAACCTCCCTATTCAGGGCTCGAACATACAGTGACGGCACCATGGGACTTTCACCCATTGACTGACCAATCCAAGGCACAGTGAATGCCCTGTCGGCCACTCGGCAACATAACTTTCTCCACAACTCCTCAGCCAGGCAGCTATGCATGACCCCCCCCCCCCTCATGGTCAATAAGGTATCACTCTGAAATGGCGTAATTATAACTATACAAGAAGTTCTAAAGAATACTGTACTGAAGGATAGGCAATAAAAATATGAAAAAAGCTCATATGAGTTACGACTGTTGTTTTAAAGGCGATAACATGGTAAAGAGCTATGGATGCGAAAAGAAGCCAAACTTCACGAAGAAAAAAATTGAGAAGAAAGTTTTGGAAACAAAAATATATGTGAAGAAATGAAAAAAAAATTAGAAAAGAAAATTTAATCTATCAAGAGAAAAAACCAAAACCACAGGGAAGATATATTAGGAAAAAAAAATCTAATATTGCGCATAAAAAACTTTCATGTCCAAAAGAAAAATCACTAGAAGAGTGTGATTGTTGCTAGTTACGTAAAGAAAAAGGACATTATGCAAATAAATGTTCAAGTAAGAAAAGAAAACAAAATATAAGATTTTTCTTATTTGCTGATGAAAGATACGAACCAGCGTGGGCATACGAATTAGATTCTGGAGACGAAGCAGAAGAGCTTGTTTCAAAATACGAATACGAGTTTGATGATGAAACAACATCTGATGATGAAGAAAGTTTAAAAGGCGTAGGCACAATCTTCATGATGTAAGAAACCTACGACCATGAAGAAGAGATGATTCCATTATCTAATAACATAATTAGTCATAGTAGATCAATTGAGGAAGAAACTCCCAGTTCTACTGTAAATTATTGGGAGATGCCTAAAATCAAGGTTGGAGAAATATACAAAATCTCCATATTCAAGTTCAGAAGTAAGATGATGTAGAGATCTCTGAAGGGAAAACGTCTGTAGGCCAAACTGAAGAAACAATACTAGATATTTCTCTCTTCAAGACAGATAAGGTAAAACAATATCTTATAGAAGGAAATCACTATGTTCATATTGGCATGATACAAGTGAGTCTTTGTCCATTATTCATTGATGGCAGAGATGCACCAATAATCTGTTGTTTTACAGAAAGTTAATGGAAAACTCTTGAAAAAGCCCTCATAGTGGGAATCTAAAGTAACTTGTATAACGAACCAGTTTGGTTAAAAACTACACCAAACTACTTCATGTCCTTAAAAGATCCTTGTCTTAATAAAGCTTTAGTACCGAGGATTCAGACTCAAGGCATGATCGGATTACGAGAAATATTCAAAAGTATTGCAGTACAATATCACCTAGTTTACAGATTGGTACATAACATAAATCCACTAAGTATAATGCTAAATAGCGAAGTAGAACTATCTGAACAAATAAGTACTAATGTCCGAGCAATAAAAACACGGAAGATAAATCTAAAGCAACTATCATGGCCTAAAAAATGGGTGATAGGAGAAGGATTAGCTAATAAAAAACTAGAACACATGCAGATTATGGAAAATAAGGTGTTGTAACCTTCAAAGAACCAAGGAGACAGCATATCTCTTCTACACCTTTCACCTCTACAAATCCAAAACGCAAAGGTAAGGAAAAAATGGTAGAAGACTCTACCAAAGATGAAGAAAGTTCTAATGAAGACATCGTAGGGTACAAAACAATTACCATTACAATCACATGAAGTATGTCATCACGTATAGAAACCATACATGTAATGACCACAACATCCATACATGACACTGTCAAGCAAATGCCGAAAAAAAAGGGCTTGAAAAGAGATGAGCTTGAAAAGGGTATCAAGTCATTATGAGTATTATTAAGGGTAAAAGAACATTTGAAAAGATGAATAATAAACGGATTGCGGTAAATCTGAACAATTCTTATATAAAATTAAGTTTTGACTTTCAAAGTTATCACCCTTATATAGATGCTAAGTAGCTAGCGCGATCTGGCCGTCCATCCTTTAAGAAAGGACGGACCAGATCTAGTTTCTTTTATACAAAAAAAGTCATCTGCTACATTATGTAGCGGACGATCATTTTGACCATAATGCCCCTAAATCCCTGTCTTTTTTGTGGAGCAGTACTCGTTCGCTACATAGCGAACGACTTTTGATTTGACATGTTGTCAGCCAAAAGTCATCTGCTACCTTATGTAGGGGATGACCTTTTTCTGCCAACTGCCACATCTGTCCCCTTATTGTCCACTACATTATCTGGCGAACGGGAAGACATATATACCCAAAACAAAGCCCTAATTATCAACTCTTCTTTCCTCGTTCAACATTTTCAATATCTTGAGCTCTACTTGTCACCATTTTTAACTCCCTTCAAGCCCTTCAAGTTCCAAGCTTTAAGCAACCAAGCTCCACGTTTTACTTAAGCAAGGTAAGTTTGTGATCTCAAAGGTTTATTGGTGTATATGTAGCTTTTTGGATGTTTATATTTTTTATGGGTAGTGTGTTGAAGTTTATATGTCTTAATGGGTACCATGGTCAAGTTCATATTTTCTTTTGAGATTATGTTTGTTGTATTTGGCATGCTAAATTAGCCTACTCATTTTTAAATTTCATTTGTTGAATGTTTAAATTAGCTATAATCTAATTATATATATATATATATATATATATATATATATATATATATATATATATATATGGAGCTGATCCATTGCTAGCGCTAGTAAATTATCGTCCGCTACATTATGTTGCGGACGGCCAAATCGCGCTAGCAATGGATCACGATATATATATATATATATGTGTGTGTGTGTGTGTGTGTGTGTGTGTGTGTGTGAAAGCCGAAGCTGAGAGAATGTAACATTCTCTTTCCTAGTTGGCATGCCTCTCTTTATGCCATTTGGCATTCAACCAATTAAATAAATTTTACTTTTCTCTCTCTTCCACTTAAAAACAAATATATATATATATATATATATGGGAGCTGATAAAATGATAGCGCTAGCAACTTAACCTAAGTTGCTAGCGCGATCTGCCGTCCACGGGCGAGAATAGACGGCCAAATCGCGCGCCACAACATCGAATTTTTTCACTAGCAACTTGCTAGCGCTATCGTCCGGTACATTATGTAGCGGACAGCCAAACATCGCTAGCAACTTGCTAGCGCTATCAACAGATCAGCTCCCTCTATATATATATATATATATATATATATATATATATATAGCTGATCCGTTGACCGCGCAGGCAAAATATGAGAAGTTGCCAACGCGATCTAGTCGTCCATCCTGAAAGGATGGACGGCCCAAATCTTTATTTTAAAAAATTGTCAGCCGTTTGCTACACAGTGTAGCGGACATAATTTTTTACCAAATTGCCCTTCCCATGTCGTCCGCTACACTGTGTAGCAGACAACTTTTTGACCCTGACAATTATCAGTCAAAAAGTGTAGCAGACGACTTTTTGCCTGACACATCTCACATCCTGTCCACATGTCATATCGGTCATGTCCCTCCACGACTGTTACTTTGTCCTTATCCATACCGTCCGCTTCATTATGTATCGGACGAACGTTATGTCCGCTACATTATGTAGTGGACGGTTCATATATATAGACAAAAACCTAACTCCGAAACTCTTCTCCATTATTTCTTCTCACAAAATTTTCCAACGGCGTTGGCAAGCAGATCTGCGCAATTTCTTCCCAAGAAATACTTTAATCGTCTAATTAATCACGTAAGTTCACAAACCAATCCTTTATTTGTTCATAATCTAGAGTGGTGATGAGTATATATATATATATATATATATATATATATATATATATATATATATATTGAGCATGTGAACTTATGTGAGCATGTGCTATCGTTGGTAATTTGCGAGCGTCTGATAAAAGTTTCTAAACTTGACGTTTTTCCATAATTTCAATTGCAAAAAATGAACTTTTACCCTGGACCAGAAGATTCCTCTGTATTATACGACCAAGTAAACCATATCAGTACGCTCATATGGGATGGTGGAGTAAGATACTTATTTTATCAACTTTCTTATTCTCACGAACATTATATACCGTTTGCTTTGCTTAAATTGTATTTATTAATCCGTAGGAAAGAACACTCCTCAACACAGTAGAAGTATCTGATAATTTCAGAGTCTGGAAATTGAACAAATACCAGAAAAAATTACTGCGTGGAATTGGGTTTGGGGTTTTCACGCATGGGCAGATCTTTCAACAACTTGACCGGAACTTAATAGGTGCCCTTGTTGAGAGGTGGAGAAGTGAAACGAATACATTTCACTTCCCTCTTGGAGAGATGGCAATTACCCTAGAAATGTAGGGTTCATCTTAGGGTTACCGGTGACGGGGCGGCCGGTAATTACTCATCCGTCGAAAGCATCGAATAAGAGAGCCGCTAGGGACTGCTTTAGACAGAAACCTAAAGATCAATTTAGCACTGGTGGGATAAAGTTGAAGTGGTTGCTAGATACCTACAGGGCTATGCCGGAAAACTGCACGGATGAGATGCTTATGCTGTACACACAGGCTTTCCTCTTGTGGGGGATGGGGGAAATTCTATTCCCAACGACGTTGAAAATACAGTCAGCATCAAATATTTATCGTTGTTGGGTAACCTACAAGAGGTTGGGGAGTATGCTTGGGGTGCAGCAACTCTTGCGTATACGTACCAAGCATTGTAGAAGGCAACAAAAACCGACTCCAAAGCTATATGTGCATGTTTCTCGTTGTTGCAGGTATATCATATAAATCTTGATTACGTTATCGATATTTTTTTGTTAGTCGGTGGACAATAAATTTTGACGATACTATATATAATTTGTCTTTGTTCTCAGGTGTGGTCTTATGAACACATTGTTACCGGCGCACCCAACCTTAGGGAGGGAACCGATAATGTGTGGCCTCGGTTGTGCGCTTGGGAGTATAGCCGGAGGCTAAGCCACTACCCGCGGAGAGATGATCCCCATCACAACATTACGCTCTATTGGGGGGAGTTCGACTTGTTATATCTGGGCCAAATGCGTTGGGCACCGTACAAGGTTACAACGCACACCCTTGATCCACTTCGAGGTTGCGGAGTGGCAGCTACCAAATCGTGCAATGCGGTATTTTGACTGCCTACAGGGATTGCCAGCCGATGCCCCAGATATGAGGGTTAACGAGAAGCCACCAGGAGTCGGATGGTTTGGCAAGGTGAATGCGCACAAATTGTGCGCATGAGAAATTGAGGTTTGGAGTTCTTGGCAGGACACGCTGGCGGCCATTGTGTCGGAGCCTGACCCCGTGATTAGCATTGAGCAGTACAACAGCTGGTACTATCGCATCATGCGGAAGAGAGTAGCCCCGATAAGGTTTGAACGAGGGCAGATGTACCACCCTAAGGATCAGATCGATGAGCGTAGGGCATACGATCTCGTAAGTTGCCCAACCAATGATTTTAATTGGATTTAATGATTCTTGTTTTACATTCAATCTAGTCTGTTTTGTGGTTATACTAATTATCTCTTTGGATATAGGTTAATGCCTCACTCGCCTTCTTTCAGAAATTGAGTGAGCGGAAGGATCTGGTGAATGCCATGGGATTGGAACTTCGCCAATGGGCTGATGCATTGGCCAAGGCTTGGGGGAGTTTGTGCGCCATTATACAGGACCCGCTTCGGGCGTCCCCCCGAGAATAGATTATCTGGGGTGGCAGCCTCCCCATTTGAGCGAGAGATACGGTGATCCCTCAGGGCAGACATCGGGGGTGAGTTGGTGGTCCCTCCGTAGCGGGACGGGCTCAAGTGTCATGGGACGATTATAGTGTCCTCTCGTTTTCTTTGCTTCCGGACTCGGAACCACTATCCCTCTCTCAAAGTCAAGTCACACAAGACTGGCATTTCGCAAACATCAATCTCTCCGAGTTGATGCCCATCGTCCGTGGGCGGGATATTATGCCCCCCCCCAGAGGGCAATATCAGCCGGCCGACCCCTTGGGAGGGCAATATCCCCCGTTTTCCCCCCTCCCCCCTTGGCGGGAAATATCCCCCAATCAACCCCCCTAAAGGACAAAATCCCTCGGTCGACCCCCCCCCCCGCCTATCGCAAAGGGCATCTGTTGAAGCCTCTACGACCGGCAAAATCCCAGCTAATCCATTAGCGTTACTTTAGCGGGGGCCCTCGGAACAAAGTGTCATATAGTGTGGATTGCCTAAATGGCGTGGATTACAGTTGTTCGTGGGACGAAATGTCCTCTCTAGCTTCGGGGGCTTGGTTGAGCGACAGTGTGATCTTTGCATATGTGGAGATTCTGAGGCTAAAGAGTCAGGACACCCAAAATGAGTATCCGCGTGTTTTTTTTATGGATACATTTTTTTCATGGCATTCTCGTAGGTGAATGGCAGGCTTGGGTCAAAGGGAGGGAGAAGAAAACCTTTAAATAGTGGGAACAGTCCGATGCGCTCCTTGCATTTCTTAATAGGGATAGTCTGGTGAGCGCCTGTGATGCGGATGTGTTCCTAATACCATTTTGCGGTAATAACAACCATTGGTACTTGGTTTGCTATGAACCAACTCAAAAGGTCGTATCAGTCCTCAACAGTCTCCATGACGATACCAAAGATATGCCTGTGAAGTGGCTTTTCAAATACAAGTTGGATGTTATGGTAATCTTACGATTGTTGTTTGATGCTTATTGTAATTTACGTATTGTAAATGTTAACTGGTAGCTTACGCTGTTTTTTATTTCTCCACATAATCTGTTTTGTGCCATGGTCCACTGTCTCCGTGAACTAGAAGTACTTGCGAGGTCGAAGCTCGAAGTTCGATTGAAGAGGAAGAGGCCCATGCAAGCTAATACCTCGGACTGCAGCATCTTCGTCTGCATGTACATGGATTATATTTGTCGGCATGAGAGCCTCAAGGCGGCCGTCTGGAGTGAAGCAAAAGTAGAAGCCTTTAGATATAGAATAGCTTGGCAAATTCATAGCGGCCGACCTAGAGCAGTCAGGTTTATTCTATATCCGTCTAACGACGAGAATCCGGTTCAAGATGAGGCCCAATGATGACTTCTTGTAAACGATTATTTTTAAGACAACAATTTTATTTTAAATACCAATTTAATCGAAGTTCGATTGAGACATGTATTGTGGTGTGGTGGTTTATTTGTGTTGTTGAGATAGGTTTGATGGTGGTAAGAAAATGTTATGGTGTGATTTTTTTGCCCTCATTGAGACAGGTTGATGGTGGGAAAGAAAATGAAGGTAATGTCTTTGCAGTTATGCTGATACACCGTCCGCTACATTATGTAGCGGACGGTCTAAACCTCCCAAAAAAACTAAGTGTTGAAGACTGATGTTTCTGTTAGGCTGTTCGCAAGATAGTGCAGCGGACGGACAGAAGCACCAAAAAAACCTAGGCCATCGGCGACATAGTGCAGCAGACAGTCTAAAGAACCAAAAACAAATTAAGTGTTGAAGGCTGAAATTTCTGTTAAGCCGTCTGCTACATAGTGCAGCGAACAGTCTAAAGAACCAAAAAAAAAAACTAAGTGTTGAAGACTGATGTTTTTGTTAAGGCCGTCTGCTACATAGTGTAGCGGACAGTCTAAAGAACAAAAAAAAACTTAAGTGTTGAAGATTGATCTTTCTGTTAGGTCGTCCGCTGAATAGTGTAGCGGACAGTCTAAAGAAACAAAAAACTTAAGAAAAATCTAAGTGTTGAAGTCTAATGTTTGGTGCCCCAAAACACCAAAAAAATTCGAAGTGTTGAAGTTTAATGTTTCTGCTGCACCGTCCGCCACATAGTGTGGTGGATGGCCGAAAACACCAAAAAAAAATTCTAAGTGTTGAAGCCTAATGTTTTTGCTGCGCCGTCCGCTATACTATGTAGCAGACAACCTAAAACTTTTAAAAAAATCTAAGTGTTGAAGTCTAATGTTTCTGCTGCTCCGTTCGCTAGATAGTGTAGCGGATGGCCAAAAACACCAAAAAAAATTCTAAGTGTTGAAACCTAATGTTTCTGCTGCACCGTCCACTATACTATGCAGCGGACATCCTAAAACTTTAAAAAAAATCTAAGTGCTGAAGTCTAATGTTAGGTACCCTAAAACACCAAAAAAATTATAAGTGTTAAAGTATAATGTTTCTGTTGCGTCGTCCGCTAGATAGTGTAGCGGATGGCTAAATACACGAAAAAAAAAATCTAAGTATTGCAGCTGTATCTTGTTCTTCCGTCCGCTACACTATGTAGCGGACGGAAGAAACAAATCACAAAAAAAAAATTTTGATGGCTCACAAAAGATTATTGCAAAAAAAAATATTGCAAAAAGTCCAACAGACTTGATGGCTCATAAAAGATTATTACAATAAAAATTCATTAGACTAAAGGTCCACTGCATCTTCTTCTTCCTCATCTTTGGCATCATCTTCTTCCTCATCTTGCAAACCCCCTGGACTTATCCTCAGTGCCTTGTAATGGTTTCTCTTGTCATGGTTGGTCATTTTGTTGTACAGTGCACACCTTCTCAACTTTTTAGGTTGAGTTGCTTGTTCAATAGAGCTCTTCATCCACGTAGATCTCTTGCGACCTTTCGTTTACGATATAATTGTATCCAAAGGCTGCATATCATTGTCATCTTCCCCAACCAACTCATCATCTTCTGATCCCTGGTAGGCTCAGTGTCAACCCCATTGTTGACTGAAGCTACTTCAAATTGGTTAACCATGGGCTCTTGTTGCTCCACTATCTCGAGCAGATGTTTATACCCGGTCATTGTAGCAGCACCATTTACGGATAAACGGGTAAACATTGTCACCGGATAATTATACCGCAACGTCTCTGATTCTTCAAAGTCAGTATACGGATGCTCCGGAAAGGTAATGGTACCGTGCAACCTATTTGCAACCTTCGTCCACCGCGGCAGGACGTATTTTTCAGGGATTGCCTTGATATTCTTCTGGGTGAAAAACCACAGAATGTGTCTACACAGGATACCATGGAACTCAAACTTCTTGCAAACACATGTCACTGAATCCGTCAATGTGTCATGGCTCACCATATACATTCTGCGTAGCTTCTCAGAGACGAGGTCATTCATCAGCGAATAAACCTTGAACTCACGTGTAGACTTTTCTGCCACCTTGTTTATACTGTATCGTCCCTATTTTTGCAGCTCTACTTGGTATTGTATGAATATCTCCTTCGTATAGGCTTTTGCACCGTTCAGCTCCAACGGGGTCTTAAGCAACCTTTTCCTTTGTTTGTATGTTCTTGCAAAGTCTGTAACCCTTTCTTTCATGAATAACGAGGCAACCGCATTTTGGGCGGATGTGATGAAACTCTTCAAATTGGTAAATGTACCCACATAACTATCAAACCAGGCATTCATAGATTCACTCATGCCCGTCATTTTCATGCCCGTAGAAAAATACCTTCTCATGTAAATGCCAATCCATTCCTCTTTGAACTCATACAAGTGTTGGAGCCACTCGTGGTCTTGCAATGAGTAATCATCAACAAGCTTTTGCCACATCTCCTCAAATTCCTCAATCGTTAACGACTTGTTAACGCGTTTGTCAAAATCTTGTTTGAAGTCTGGATACTTTGCATACACATGAATCAGACGTTCAGGGTATTTGTTACTTATGTGCCAAGTGCACAAGTTGTGTCAAGTATCTGGGAAGACGGTAGCAATAGCCTTCTTCATTGCCAAATCTTGATCGGTGATGATAACTTTGAGTGCTTTGAAGTTCATTGCTTCCAACCACGACCTAAACAACCATACAAAAGAACTCTCGCTCTCGTCCCTTAACAAAGCGAACCCGAACATGATGGAGTGGTAATGACGATTAACGCCTGTGAAAGGAGCGAACGTCATCGAGTACTTGTTGGTACGGTATGTGGTGTCGAAAGTCACAACATCCCCAAAATGCTTATAAGCAAGCCTCGAACGACCGTCGACCAAAAAATTGTGATAACTCGATGCTCGTCGTCAAGTTTATAATCAAAGGTAAACTGTGGGTCCTCCATCTGCATCCGCTTCAATAGGCTAATTGTGGATTGAGCATCATTGAAGTCATACGCGGCTCGTCTTTGGGTTCGGACCGCGTTACGAACGTCTGTCGTACTAAAGTTTAGATTCTAAATTCCCCAGCCTGTTCAGCAAGAACATTAACAATGTCGGTAGGTCCTATTAGCGCATTGCTCATTGTGTGAATCAGGCTCCTTGCGACCTTACCCATCTTCTTATGTTGATGCATCTGAGTCACCATAGAAGGGGTTACTAACGGGTGATTGTGTGCCAATTCCAAGCTAGTAATAAGCCAATGATCTTGCTTGGGTTTATGGCTTACGAACATCTTGACGTGGTAATTTGTGCGCGCAAAGTAGTCATGTCTTCTCCGCGCATATCCTATTTCATCATCACAATCATCATTACCGACGTGTGTCTCATTTTGCAGTGGGTGTCTGCTCCTATGACACTCGTATAAGCGAGAGCATATTTTTTTGTGATGTGTTTGTTCTTGTAGGCTTTATTCTAATGCCAAATCCAACCCTCAACAAATACGCTCGAAAACATCTTTCGGCTTCCTCTAATGTTTGAAACGTTCGTCCTAGATACAGATCACTAGCATCTACTGGGGTGTTGGAGCTTGAAACAAAATCGGACATTGTGAAACAAAACCTATGTAGAAATAGATTACGCTTAACTATCAAACGACGTTTCTTGAACATATCAAATCAAAATTACCTTGATGAATAGACCAATTTAGTATGACAAATATACCAAACATAATCTCAAAAGTATCTCCAATTTAACAATTATTAATTTCTCGAACATAAAAAATTAAAATTACTAAGATGAATAGACAAATTTAGCATGCCAAAATACAACAAACATAATCTCAAAAAATTTGAATTTAACTATAATAATTTTTTTGAAGTTAACAAATTAATTTCTTGAACAGCACAAACTAAAATTACTTTGATGAATAGACTGATAAATACAATAAACATAAACCCAAAAATATCTATATATCCATCCAAAAAAAAAAAAAAAGAAACTTCATCATTCAACGCATAAAGAAAACTTCACCATTCACAAACTTATCTTGCTTGAGTGAAGCTTGAAGCGAGTGTTACTTGAAACTTGAAGGGAGCTGAAAATGGAAGCACGTGGATCTCAAGTAGATGAAAATGGAAAAAGAGATGAGAATTAAGGCACTTTTGGGGTATATCTGCCAAGTGATCCGCCACACTGTGTAGCGGACGACAGTCAAGGGGACAAGATGTGACATGTGGACAGGATGTGAGATGTGTCAGGCAAAAAGTCATCCGCTATACTGTGTAGCAGACGACTTTTTGATTGACAATTGTCAGGGTCAAAAAGTCATTCGCTACATAGTGTAGCGGACGACATGGGAGGGGCAATTTGGTAAAAAATTATGTCCACTACACTGTGTAGCGGACGGCTGACAATCTTTTTTTAAAAAAAGATTTGGGCTATCCATCCTTTCAGGATGGACGGCCAGATCGCGTTGGCAACTTCTCCTATTTTGTCCGCGCGGTCAACAGATCAGCTCCCATATATATATATATATATATATATATATATATATATATATATATATATATATCAATTTTAAATTTGTATCTTATTTTAATCTATATCTTATTCAAATCTTGAAACTTTCTAATATTTTACACAACTCTAACATGTCTTTAAAATCTAACAAAATTAATCTCCTTCCTTTTACTTTATTATAAATTATATAAAATATTTTTTATATATGTTTGTATATACGTATAATTATCTTTCATATTGTATATTCTCTTATGTCGTATAACTTTTTATACGGTTCTAAGTGAATTTTATTAGTAAAAACCTCAACACATGTGTTATTAATATTGTTACTAAAAATGGTAGAAAACTCATAAAAAGGTTAAAATAGCATTATTTGTTATTAGTATTCGACATATAAGTATGAGCTTTTAAATAGTCGTTATTGGTCTCGTATGCAACGCACGAGGTTAATACTAGTTTTGTAATTAATTTGCATGCCTAAAAACTGTTACAATTTGATACTTAAACATAAGTTATTTCTATGTAGGTTTTGTTTCACAATGTCTAATTTTGTGTCAAGTTCGAACACACCAGTAGATGTTAGTGACCCTTATCTAGGGCAAACATTTCAAATATTGGAAGAAGCCAAAGAATGTTTTCGAGCCTACTCGTTGAGGGTTGGTTTGACTTTAGAATTACGACAACTAGAACAGGTGCCATAACAATAAAATAGGCTCACGGTTATATGAGTGTCATAAGAGTAGACACTCATTGCAAAATGATAAACATATAGGTAATGATGATAGTGATGATGAAGTGGGATATGCGCCCCGAAGATGGGATTTCTTTACGCGCATAGATGGCAAGGTTAAGATGTTCATTAGCCATAATCCCAAACAATATCATTGGCTTATTACTAGCTTAGAATTGGCGCGCAATCACCCGTTAGTAACGCCTTTATAGGTGAGTCAGATGCACCAACACAAGAAGATGAGCAATTTAGCAAGGAGCTTGATTCACACAATAAGTAACATGCGGATAGGACCTACCGACATTGTAAATGTTCTTGCTAAACAGGCTGGGGGATTTTAGAATTTGAATTTTCAACACGACAGACGTTCGTAACGCGATCTGAACCCAAAAATGAGCCGCGTTTGACATCAATGATGCTCAATCCACAATGAGCCTATTAAAGCGGATGCAAATGGAGGACCGCAATTTACTTACGAGTTTAATCTTGATGACGAGCACTGAGTCATCACAATTTTTTGGGTTGATGGTTGTTCGAGACATACTTATCAAAATTTTGGGGATGTTGTGATTTTTGACCCCACCTACCGTACAAACAAGTATTCGATACATTTAACTCCTTTCACATGCGTTAATCATCATTATCACTTCATCCTGTTTGGGTTTGCATTGTTAAGGGATGAGAGTGAAAGTTCTTTTGTATGGTTGTTTAAGACGTGGCTAGAAGTCTTGAACAACAAAGCACCCAAAGTTACTATCACCGATCAAGATTTGACAATGAAGAAGGCTATTGCCACCGTCTTCGCAGAGACTCGACACAACTTGTTGCACTTGGCACGTAAGCAACAAATACCCTGAACGTCTACATCACGTGGATACAAAGTATCCAGACCTTAAACAAGATTTTGACAAGTGCGTTAACAAGTCGTTAACATTTGAGGAATTTGAAGAGAGGAGGGGAAAACTTGTTGAGGATTACCCATTGCAAAACCATGAGTGGCTCCAACACTTGTACGAGCTCAAAGAGCAGCACGTTGGCATTTATACCAGAAGGTATTTTTCTCCGGGCATGAAAACGATGGGCAAGAGTGAATCTATGAATACCCTGTTCGATAGCTATGTAGGTACAACTATGAATTTGAAGAGTTTTGTCTAATTGCCCAAAAAGCGGTTGCACAGATATTCGTAAAAGAAAGGGCTGTGGATTTTGCAAGCACGTATAAACAAAGAAAAAGTCTGCGCGAGACCCCGTTGGAGGTGAATCGTGCAAAAGTCTATACCAAGAGATGTTCATACAATGTCATGTATAGCTATAAAAATTGGGACGATATAGTATTAAAGAAGGTGGCAAAAAAGTATACACGTGACTACAAGGTTTATTCGTTGATGAATGACCTCGCCCATGATAAAATGCATAGACTGCATATAGTGAACCATGACACATAGATAGACACGGTGACATGTTTTTGCAAGAAGGTTAAGTTCTCTGACATGTTATGTCGACACATTCTGCAATTTTTTACTCAAAAGAATATCAAGGCAATCCTCGATAAATACGTCTTGCCGCGGTGGACTAAGGTTGCAAACAAGTTGCATGGTACCATTGCCTTTCATGAGCATCCGTATACTGATTTTGAACAATCACAGACGTTGCAGTATAATCATTCGGTGACAATGTTCACACGTTTGTCCGTAAAGGATTCTGCTACAATGGTGGATATAAATATCTCCACGATCTAGCGCTACAGCAAGATCCCATTGTCGACCAGTTTGAAGTAGCAGAGGCATCCAATTGGGCTGAAACTGAAGGCATTCCTACACAGGTATCAGAAGACGATGAGCCGATTGAGGAATAAGATAATGTTATCCGGCCTTTGGATCCGATTATATCGCAAACAAAAGGCCGTAAGATATCTACACGGATGAAGAGCTCTATTGAATAAGCAACCCAACCTAAGAAGTTGAGAAAGTGTGCATTGTGCAACAAAATGACTAACCATGACAAGCGGCACCATTTTGTAATAATCTTTTCTTATTAATATTCAATTTTCATGTAACATTGGGTTATTCACAAATGTGTTCTCTACCATTTGAATTTTAATGTACTCTTGCAATGACCAATTTACCATCTAGACTGCCAAGCTTTTAAAAAACAGTCTCTGCTCCACCAACCGCTACGTAATATAGCGGACGGTGGAGTAGAAACATGTGACTCTAACACCGAGAAAAATTTCGGACTTCTAGTTCCAAACACTTAAAGAGAGAAAAAAAAGTCCCAAAAAGTATTATGCTCCACCGTCCGCTATGTAGCAGCCAGTGTAGTAGAAACATGGCACCCTAACTTACTTGGTCATATAAGACGGAGGGAGCTTCGAGTCCGAAGTTAAAGGCCGTTTTTACGACTGAAATTATGCAAAAACATCAAGTTAAAAATTTTCTATCAAATGTTTTCCAATCTAGCTTTGCCAACGCTAACACATGTATAATACAGCATATATATATATATATATAGGGGCGGATTATCCACCAAACCGCAACAATTTGTTGCGGTTTGACAATCATCATTTTTGTGCCCCACCCCCACCCCCAACCTTTTTGTTTCTTTTTTCCGTGGCCCCCCACCCCCTTCCCCCTTCCCTTTTTTCTTTCTTTTATTTTTTCTTTGTGGCCCCACCCCCTCCCCAAACCGCAACAAGAAGTTGCGATTCCCCTTTTTTTCTTTTTTCCATGGGCCCCCACCCCCTTCCCTTTTTTCTTTCTTTTCGGCCCCACCCTCCCCAAACCGCAACTTCTTGTTGCGGTTCACCTTTCCGTGGCCCCACCCCCCCTTTTCCCACCCCCACCCCCTTGCGGTTCACCTTTCTGTGGCCCCACCTCCATTTTCCCACCCCTACCCCCTGGTTCCCGTGGGCCCCCACCCCCACCCCCGAACCGTAACTCCTTGTTGCGGTTCTCTGTTTGTGGCCCCCCACCCCGGTTCCTTTTTTTATTTTCCTTTCTTGTTGTTTTCTTTTGCGTGTACTTTTTTGTGTGTACTGTTTTGTTCCTTTTTTGTTTTCCTTTCTTGTTGTTTTCTTTTGCGTGTACTTTGTTGTTTCCTTATGCGTGGCCTTCCTCTTTTTTCTTCGTGTCCCCCACCCCCGACAACACTTTGCCCCCCCCTCCCAGCAACAGCCCCCCTCCCAACGACACTTGGCTTCTCCCCATAAAAGTTGGCCCTCAGCACGACACTTGGCTTCTCCCTACTTGCCCCCCCACGAATTGAGAAAGAGAGAAAGAAAACCCGTGAGTCTGTGATGTTCAGACTCACGGGTCTTCTTTTTTCTCTTTCTCTCGCTTTTCTCTCTTTATAATCCGTTCTCCCCAATTCTTTCTGGACAGAACCCTCTCTTTCACTCTACATCATCTTTCCCAACTCTTTCTTCCATCTTCTTCATACTCCAAAGATTATCTGCATAATCTTCACGATAACATAAACAAAAATATTCTACGGTAAAAAATCGATGGATAACCGCTAGAAGATTAAAATATATCAAGTTTAAAACAAGTAAGTATTTCAAATTTTCTTATAATTCATTGTTAATTTCAAATTGTTCTTACCATAATTGTTCTTACCAGTATATTGTTTAAATTATGTTATGCTTACATTGTTCTTACCATAATCTCAAATTCATTTTTTTTAGAGTTTAAAATTATGGATTGAACTAGCTTTTGGGTTATGTGTGTTTAATGTGAATACGAAACGTAACTGTCGCCAAAGGTGAAAACTTAATTAGACAGTTTTTCACGAATTTAAAAAAATAGCTAGAGCTAGATTTTGTCAAAGTACAAAAAAGAGACCCTAGTTATTTTTAAAAGATCTGTATCAGGGAAAATTTTCAGATTTTTCCAAAGTCTGGAAAGGGGTTAACTGATACGCGCAACCTTGTAACTTTGCAGTGTAATTTAAAATATCAAGCTAGCGCGATTTCGCGCAAAACTTTTATGAGAACCCTAGGATGTTGAGAAGTTCCATTTCCCAGGAATTCGGGCCATTCTGAAGGCGTTACCTATTTTTTTGGCCGAACGGGTTTTTAAGCGCTCGATCCGGACACCGATTCGGGATTTTTGGGCGAAACTTTTGTAAAATACTTATTAGATCAAGAATGAATTCAAGAAGCTTAAAATAGCATTTTAAATCACTTTTGAGATTTTCTGAAGCCAGTGGGCATTTTGGTAATTTGCCACCCCGTGAGGGGTGCTTTGGTAATTTTCCCGGCAAAGTTTTTCAAAGGACTTGTTAGTCCAGAAATGTAATTACAACACCTGAAATGTTGTTTTTTTAGTGTGAATACGAAATGTAATTGTCGCTAAAGGTGAAAACTTAATTAGACAGTTTTTCACGAATTTATAAAACATAGCTAGAGCTAGATTTTGCCAAAGTACAAAACAGAGACCCTTATTATTTTTAAAAGATCTGTATCAGGGAAAAATTTCAGATTTTTCCAAAGTCTGGAAAAGGGTTAACTGATACGCGCAACCTTGTAACTTTGCAGTGTAATTTAAAATATCAAGCTAGCGCGATTTCGCACAAAACTTTTATGAGAACCCTAGGATGTTGAGAAGTTCCATTTCCCAGGAATTCGGGCCATTCCGAAGGCGTTACCTATTTTTTTGGCCGAACGGGCTTTTAAGCGCTCGATCCGGACACCGGTTCGGGATTTTTGGGCGAAACTTTTGTAAAATACTTTTTAGATCAAGAATGAATTCAAGAAGCTTAAAATAGCATTTTAAATCACTTTTGAGATTTTCTGAAGTCAGGGGGCATTTTGGTAATTTGCCACCCCGAGAGGGGTGTTTTGGTAATTTTCCCGACAAAGTTTTTCAAAGGACTTGTTAGTCCAGAAATGTAATTATAACACATGAAATGTTGTTTTTTTTAGTGTGAATACGAAACGTAATTGTCGCTAAAGCTGAAAACTTAATTAGACAATTTTTCACGAATTTATAAAATATATTTAGAGCTAGATTTTGCCAAAGTACAAAAAAGAGACCCTAGTTATTTTTAAAAGATCTATATCAGGGAAAAATTTCAGATTTTTCCAAAGACTGGAAAGGGGTTAACTGATACGCGCAACCTTGTAACTTTGCATTGTAATTTAAAATATCAAGCTAGCGCGATTTCGTGCGAAAATTTTATGAGAACCCTAGGATGTTAGGAAGTTCCATTTCCCAGGAATTCGGGTCATTCTGAAGTCGTTACCTATTTTTTTGGCTGAACAGGATTTAAGCGCTCGATCCGAACACCGGTTCGGGATTTTTGGGCGAAACTTTTGTAAAACACTTTTTAGATAAAGAATGAATTCAAGAAGCTTAAAATAGCATTTTAAATCACTTTTAGATTTTCTGAAGCTAGGGGCATTTTGGTAATTTGCCATCCCGAGAGGGGTGTTTTGGTAATTTTCCCGGCAAAGCTTTTCGAAGGACTTGTTAGTCCATAAATGTAATTACAACACATGAAATGTTGTTTTGAAGCTGATTGCGGGGCGTTAGGGTGATAATGAATCACCGGGGGCATTTCGGTAATTTGTCGCTTAGCGGGGGTATTTTAGTAGTTTAACATTTTAAAATTTTCCGACTTACTTTTAGTTCGGGAAAGGGTGTAAGACACCCGAAAAGTTATTTTTTCCAGTTGTTCTAAGATGTTTGTTGGGGCGATGGCTTTCAGGGGGGTATTTTGCATAAGTTGGGAGTGTTTTGATAACTTTCCCCCTTAAAATACCCTGAAGAAATATTTGGTATATAATTGACGTAATACATTTAAAAAGTGGTTTTAAAGCGGTTTTGTGGTGTTGGTGGTGTAGCGGCCATCGGGGGGTATATTGGTAAATTGCCACGTTGGCTCTAAATTTTAGGGAAGTAGAGTAATTAAGCGTTCGGAGTGGTGGGAAGTGAGGAATTGTTTTAATACATTGAAATAATGAAATAATGACTATTGCTAACGCGTTGGTAAGTTAGGTTTAAGATCCAGTTATATTTTTGGAATGTAAATATTTTGGACGCTAAGTTGGTTTACGATTATATTTTGTTCTTAGAGATATGTATTTCAACCCCGGACCTCATGATACATCAATCCTATACGATGACGATGATCACGTCGCGAGGTACGTATTTGATGTTGTCGATAGGGGTGTTTTGGAAACAATTCAAAGCACAAGTCACCTCGAAGAGTGGGTACTAAACGAGGAACAAATACAACCATTACACCGTCAACATTTATCTACGTTCGCCGATTGCGGGATTTGGTCTCGACACGACGATTGCCTTATATCCGCTCTAGTTGAACGATGGAGGAGCGAGACGAACTCATTTCACTTCCGGTTTGATGAAATGACGATTACATTAGAGGATGTCGGATTTATACTTGGAATCCCATGTCACGGCAGACCCATTACTTTGAGCAAAACATCTGCATCCATAAAGAATATGGCTAGGCAGTATTTTCTGGGAATTCCGAAGGAAGCTCTTACATCAAACGGCATCAAACTTAAATGGCTGAGAGAGCAGTACGGTGAGCTACCGGATGAATACACTCATCACGATTTCGTGACGTATACGAAGGCATTCCTTCTGTATATTATTGGAGCTATATTACTTCCGACGCATTCGAAAAACACGGTGCATCCGAAGTATATGGTGTTCTTGGAGGATCTTGAGGAGGTATACTCGTATTTGTGGGGTTTAGCTGTTCTTGCGCACTTATATCGAGCACTGCATAAGGCTACGAGATTGGATGCCAAGTCTATTGCCGTCTGCCTGACTCTATTACATGTATGAGCATTTATATTATTGTTTTGACGTGTCAAAATATTCGTGATTAATTACTAATTCCATATAATGTTTGCATTCACAGGCTTGGTCTTACGAGAGGCTACCCACGGGTCGTCCACAACCGCGGGAATATTCCGATGAGACGTGGCCTAGGGTATGGGCTTGGGGGCCGGAGACCAACCGGAAGAGACGGGTAAACCCTCACCACCATCTACAGTTCTATCGGAGGGAACTAGATATGCTGGATGCACCCCAGGTGACGTGGCAGCCATATGGCAAGGTGATGCATCGGTTAGATGAGTGGTGTTGGTAACTTCTGGTATCGTACGTGCTGGCAGGTTTGGTTCAGGTGCCGCTTATTCACTTCGAAGTATGTGAGTTTCAGATGCCCGATCAAGCTATGAGGCAAGCTGGCTGTCTACAAGGGATACCAAAACCTCCTGTAGACATGCAGCCATACAGGAGTGTTCGAGGGTCGAAATTTGAGGTGCCTGATGCCTTGAATTTGTTGAGCGATGAGGTGCAATAGTGGAATACTTGGCAAGAAACGTATGGTAGCCTTGTATCGCTCAAGCACGATGGCACCAGTCTTGAAGAGTTCCTGCAATGGTTTCTCAAGGTGACGCGCACGAAGGTGAATCGCCCTTCCCAGCCGACGAAGACATCGTATGCGCCGCGTGAGTTCTATGACCAGTTCTGGGCATTGAACATTGTAAGTCACCCTAGTGTTGTTTCAATATTTATTTGCGCACCTTATCGACAATGCCTGAAATGATGACGGTGATTTTTCTATGCATGTTTTTAGGTTGACCAGGGCACTGAGGTGTTCAAGCAGCTGGAGTCGTTTGACTGGTTTGTCGCGTAGGCTCCTGTCAATCTCAAGAGGTCCATTGAGAGGTACAAGACTGATCTTCACAACTTCAGTGTTGCGTACCGGGGTTACCAAGGGGAGCCGTCTAGTCGCTTGCCTCCTGACGCGTACAACTCTCAGCCCTAGAGTCAGGTGGGGGAGCCGTCTAGTCGCTTGCCTTCTGACGCGTCTTTGCCGCAGAGGGAATTCTGGGAGCCATATAGTCGCTTGCCTCCTGACACGTACGACTCTCTGCGCCAGAGTCAGGTGACCCAAGTAGGAATCCAGGCCTCGCGCCCAAGCATCCGGTCGGACAAAGGACAATCGACGAAGCCATTGAGGCCGGACAAGCAGTGTTGGATCGACCGGCACTACTTCGGGCATGAGTCTGTCGATTCAACAGACTTTCCTCTTGCGACATTCCTAGGTCATGAGGATATGAGAACGTTGGCGCCGGAGACAGATATTTCAAATTTTGTCATGAACGCTTATATAGATCTGCTCCGGATTAGAAAGCTACAGTTTAACCGTTCTGAATATTTGAAGCTTAACATGTATCCCACTTATTTTGTGGAATTAACGGTGAGGGAATTTACAGAATGGAGGAAGCGAGGGGCAGGCAGGGGTAAGTGGAAACCAGCTGGCAACATGTTAGGCATGTTGAACTCAAACTATCAATGTCACGCTGCTCATGCGAACCTTATCATGATACCTTTTCATCATGCAAACCATTGGTTCCTATTAGTTCTACATCCAGCGAACAGAACGGTTCACATATACGATAGCCTAAGGGAGGATGATCCTAGACAGCTGCTGGCACAGATGTACAACGAGTACATCACTTTAGTGGTTAGTTTTTATTTTTTGACCTTGGCTCATAGTATATTCTTCTTGTTACATAGGCTTGATGACCTTTTTTATTGTTGGATGCAGACTACTGTCCTTTCGCTAGCGTGCGGAGATTATTCGGGGGAGCCTTGGACGGTCGTGATGATAAAGGACCGACCAAAGCAATATAACAGTCACGATTACGGGATTTACGTCCTCAAGTACATGGACTACATTGCTCGCTCGGAGGTGCTCAAATATACGTCGTGGACTAGGAATGATGCCTTGACGTTTATGTATAGGATAGCCTGGGAGCTGAAAAAGAATGAAACTAGACGCCTTCATTACCATTATCATAACCATTATCCTAACTAGTGTGGCTAAGGTGCAATGAGCAAAGAGCACTGGACAAAAAAGAAATGTACATAATTTTTCGCAAGCTATGAATTTGGCGCTAAAGTGTGCGCGAATAGACCTTTCATAAGAAAATCCAAAAAAATTACGTGTCTCGTTTTTCACCGAAATTCATAGAAATGAGCTAACTAGCGTGCCTGAGGTGCAACGAGCGAAAAAAAAAGTGACAAAAAATTACAACATTTCTCGCAAGCTACGCATTGGGCGCTAAAGTGTGCCCGAATAGGCCCTTCATAGGGAAACCTCAAAAAATAATTTGTCTCGTTTTTCACCGAAATTCATAGAAATGAGCTAACTAGCATGCCTGAGGTGCAACGACCGAAAAAAAAGTGACAAAAAAAATTACAACATTTCTCGCAAGCTGCGTGCATTGGGCGCTAAAGTGTGCCCGAATAGGCCCTTCATAGGGAAACCTCAAAAAATAATTTGTCTCGTTTTTCACCGAAATTCATAGAAATGAGCTAACTAGCGTGCCTGAAGTGCAACAAGTGAAAAAAAAAAGTGACAAAAAAATTACAACATTTCTCGCAAGCTACGCATTGGGCGCTAAAGTGTACCCGAATAGGCCCTTCCAAAAATATCAGTAATCCACAAACCAAATCACAAATTAAAGATTTCACAAACCAAATCACAAATATAAACATTATAAAAGTTCAATTTATACAACTGAAACATTAGCCCTAACACTCTTCCTCATCATCGTCCTCCTCGACCATACTGCCAGGTTCGATACCTAGCACTTTATATAATGATTTCTCTTGTCATGATCGGTCATCTTATTACACAACGCACACCTTCACAATTTTTTTTGACTCGTTGCTTCTTCAATCAGATTCTTCATACGTATTGCTCATTTTCGCCCTTTTGTTTGAGAAATAATTGGATAAAAAATGTCGTCCTCCTCACGTTGCAGGCTAGTGCTGTCAATGACTGGCTGTGAAGCTCAATTGAATCTACCGGTTGGAGTCGTCTGAGGGTCCTGTCTTTCTGGTAATGCCATCCTAAACTATGCATGATTAGCCTTATCCCGTGCGACTGCTTCAACTTGATACATGTACCCATCATATGTTGACGCTGCATCCAATGATAAACCGTGCATGATGTTACAAAGGTGATTATATCGCAGCGTCTCAGATTGCTCAAAATCAACTGAAACATTGGGCACGTAAGGAATGTGACCGTGGACTCTATTGGCATCCTTCGTCCACCGATCCAAGATATACTCTGGAGGGATTTCACGAGTCTTCTTGGCGCTAAAATACCTCAAAGCGTGTCGACAGAGTATACCTTTATGCTCAAACAGTTGACAGTTGCAATTAACAAACCCGGTGTCCATACAAACTGCTACGGTAAAATGTCTTCTGTTCCTCGGAGCCGACGAAGAGCACGGATTGGCGAAATTCGTCACATTTGTCAAAGCATAAACCTTGAGGTCCCTGGTGGAATACTCGTGCAACTTTGTCATGCTATATTGATTCGACTTTAGTAGTTCCTCTTGAAACTGTCTAAACATTTCCTTGGTATAGACTTGAGCCGCATGAGCCTCCAAAGGTGAAAAAACTACTATGGCTCTTTCTCTTACAACTGTAGCCGCATCGGCTTCTCTCTCAAGGAAAAATTGCATGTCAAGGGCTTTCTGCATCTCTAGTATGAACTCTGTTATACTAGAAGAATGGCATACGTACCCATCAAAGAATGAATTCATACCTTTGCTTCTCGAGGTAGTAGTCATTCCGGCTGTAAAAAAACTTCTTCGTGTAGGCACCGACCCACTGTGTCTTGATCTCATACAACGATTGTAACCATTCATGATTGTACAAAGAGTAGTCCTCCATTAACTTGGCCCACCTCTCCTCGAACACGTCTACCGTCAACGATTTCTTCACACATGTATTAAAGTCAGTCTTGAATGTCGGATGGTAGGCATATACATTGTGAAGCCGTTCGGGATATTTGTTGCTTATGTGCCATGTGCACAGGCCATGGTGAGTATCTGGCAGGACATTAGCGATTGCATTTTTCATTGCCAGATCTTGGTCGGTGATGATGGTCTTTGGAGGAATATGATACATTGCTTTAAGCCACGTTTCAAATAACCACGTAAATGACTCCTCCGTCTCATCCCTAAGCAGGGCAAAGCCAAACAAGATTGACTGATAGTGGTGGTTCACCCCGGTGAACGGAGCAAAAGGCACAGAGTACTTATTTGTGCGGTATGTGGTGTCAAACGTCAAAACAAAACAAAAAATTTGGTAAGCAGCTCTAGAACGGGCATCCGCCCAAAATATAGTACTAATGTGGTTCTCGTCATCCAGTCGGAGACTGTAGAAAAAGTCTGAATTCTCACTCCGAAGGCTCCTGAAGATATCAAGTGTAGCTTGAGAATCACTCTTATCGAAAGACTCTATCCTCTGAACACGAAGTTCATTTCGAAGGTCAACTGCGTTGAAACTCAACTTGTCAATCCCCCCAGCCTGGCTTGAGAGAAATCCCATCATTTTAGAAGGTGGAATTTTAGCCTCGGCCATTGTAAATATCAGTTCCCTATGTACCGCGCCTATTTTTCGGTGCTGATGAATTTGACCAATCTTACTAGGGGTCATCAACTGATGATTATGGCTCAAATCCACTCCCGTCACAACCCAATGGTTTTCATTTTTCCGTTGTACTGCATACACATGGGCCTTGCAGCCGGTACCCAGAAATGTGTCCCGTTTTCTTTGTCTTGATGGGGCCATTCGTCACTGATCCGAACAACCGGGGGTACATGCGGTGCTCCTCTATGACACTCAAATAGTCTTCCACAAATTTGATCTATATTCGCCCGTTTTCTAGTCGTCTTAATTCTAATACCGAAACCTATCATTTTTTAATATACTCTATAGTATGCTTCAACTTCGTCCAGTCTTTGAAAAACTTGACCCAAGTAAGGTGGATCAGAATCTTCACAAAAATTATTTCCTCAAGTTGCATCCATATTTATACTGAAATCTAAAAAATAAAAATTATATCATTCTCAACAAGTCATATAATTAAATAAAAGAAGAATAAAAATTATTTAAAAGTCATTTGGAAAATTTGTGTAATGTAAAATTACCAAAATAGCCCCCGATGAGCGGCAAATTACCGAAATGACCCGGGGGTTCATTATCACCCTAACGCCCCAAATCAGCTTAAAACAACCTCTCAGGTGCTTTGCTTACATTTCTGGACTAAGAAGTCCTTTGAAAAACTTAACACTGTAAAATTACAAAAATACCCCTCTCGAAGCGGCGAATTACCAAAATGACCCCTGCCATCAGAAAATCTCAAAAGGGCTTTGAAACGGGATTTTAAGCTTCCTGAATTCATTCTTTAAAGTAACTTTCCGGGTGTCTTACACCCTTTCCCGAACTAAAAGTAATTCGGAAAATTTTACAATGTTAAATTACCAAAATACCCCCGTTAAGCGACAAATTACCGAAATGCCTCCGGTGATTCATTATCACCCTAACACCCCGCAATCAGCTTCAAAATAACATTTCAGGTGTTGTAAATACATTTCTGGACTAACAAGTCCTTTGAAAAACTTTGCCGGAAAAATTACCAAAACACCCCTCTCGGGGTGGCAAATTACCAAAATGCCCCTGGCTTCAGAAAATCTCAAAAGTGATTTAAAATGCTATTTTAAGCTTCCTGAATTCATTCTTGATCTAAAAAGTATTTTACAAAAGTTTCGCCCAAAAATCCCGAACCGGTGTCCGGATCGAACGCTTAAAAGCCCATTCGGCCAAAAAAATAGGTAACGGCTTCGGAATGGCCCAAATTCCTGGGAAATGGAACTTCCCAACATCCTAGGGTTCTCATAAAAGTTTCGCGCAAAATCGCGCTAGCTTGATATTTTAAATTACACTGCAAAGTTACAAGGTTGCGCGTATTAGTTAACCCCTTTCCAATCTTTCGAAAAATCTGAAATTTTTCCCTGATACAGATCTTTTAAAAATAACTAGGGTCTCTTCTTTGCACTTTGGCAAAATCTAGCTCTAGCTATGTTTTATAAATTTGTGAAAAACTGTCTAATTAAGTTTTCACCTTTAGCGACAATTACACCCCGCAATTAGCTTCAAAACAACATTTCAGGTGTTTTACTTACATATCGGGACTAAAAAGTCCGTTGAAAAATTTTACCGGGAAAATTACCAAAATACCCCTCCCGGCGTGTCAAATTACCAAAATGCCCCTGGCTTCATAAAATCTCAAAAGTGATTTAAAATGCTATTTTAAGCTTCCTGAATTCATTCTGGATCTAAAAAGTATTTTATAAAAGTTTCACCCAAAAATCCCGATCCTGTGTCCGGATCGAGCGATTAAAAGCCCGTTTGGCCAAAAAAATAGGTAACGGCTTCGGAATGGCCCGAATTCCTGAGAAATGGAACTTCCCAACATCCTAGGGTTCTCATAAAAGTTTCGCGCGAAATCGCGCTAGCTTGATATTTTAAATTACACTGCAAAGTTACAAGGTTGCGCGTATCAGTTAACCCCTTTCCTGTCTTTCGAAAAATCTGAAATTTTTACATGATACAGATATTTTAAAAATAACTAGGGTCTCATTTTTTGTACTTTGGCAAAATCTATCTTTAGATATTTGTTATAAATTTGTGAAAATTCTAATTTTGACGCCCTAAAAAAGCGCTATTTTGGAATCTTTCGAATGTAATACCCCGATTTGTAAAAACGTAATTTTGACGCCCTAAACACAAATTTAGACTATGGTAAGAACAATTTAATCGTAAAACAATTTAAACAATCAATTGGTAAGAACAATTTGAAATTAACATTGAATTATAAGAAAATTCAAAATACTTACTTGTTTTAACTTGATATATTTGAAGAAAAATTCACCGATCTTCTAGCGGTTATCCACCGATCTTCTAGAGTGAATTTTTTTTTTTTTTTTTGGTATTGTTGTGGAGATTATGTAGTTGAGATATGGAGAATGAAGAGAGTGGAAGAAAGGGTTCGGGGATAAGGGATTTTAAAGAGAGAAAAGTGAGGAAGAAGAA